>OY740770.1:117493910-118093910 GCA_963513935.1 Aphrophora alni
ATTCTAAAAGTAAAAGAGAAATATTTGGAAAGAAAAAACTGCAGATGAAGGAGAAACCGCCCTCCTTTAGAAAGGGAATAATAAATACAATAAAAGTGCAATGTATGTCAAATTTTCTTGGGTGATCAGGTTTTGAATTACATTTTTAACAATAACTTTGCTACGTATAATCATATGAAGGTTATCATAACAAATTGAAAACTACAAATTTGTATCGAATTTAGTACATTACACACAAGATACGAACAAAAATTGTTAATATGGCTGCAATTTTTTACATTTTTAATTCTATTTTTCTGAATTTCAGTTGTATTTGAATATACTAAAGTTTTCCATATCAAATTTCATGTTCCTATCTTTCTTTTTTAACGCTATCGTGCTTTTGGGATAATTATTGCTAATATAGAAATCAGCACGGTAGACCGCTGCAGGATATCTGTAAGTATACTAAAGCTACTCTAACTTCACCCTTGAGTTTTGTGTATAGAATACGCTAATTGGAACAGTCATGCTCCCTTTTAAATCTATAAGTGGAAACGAGCTTCTTCAAGAATCGTTCGGAAGTAAATATATAATAAATAGTGCACAAATATTGTACAGACTTTCTAACGTAACCTAACCTCACATACCCCCAAAACCGAATAAAAATTGGATATACTTAAGAGTTGTAGATTCAAGATAGAAAGATCACAAAATAATAATGTTTAAAGTTGTTTACCATCTAACGTTGAAATCGCAGCAGACGTTATTTTTAGTCGTATTATATAAAAATTAACACGAACTGTAATTTCAAAGCTCAAATTTTGAAATCCTCTGAGACAAATAGTAAGTACAAACACGGCAATTCAGAGGAATCCTTTCTTGATCTAGATCTTTGTATCTAATTTTGGTTTAGATCCCTTTCTTTTAACTTTCTTACCTCGTCTCTCTTATTCTCTTCCGACACTTTTAGGTGTCTCTATTATACTTTCTTTTTTTGTAAGACCAAGAGGAAAAAACGACAAGGGGGAAAAACCAATGCATATAAAACACCTTAAACAATTGCTTCATAAGAAAAATCTACTTTAATTTCTCAATCTTTTATTTTAAAGTTCACACTTATAATGAAACGTCACATTCATCTCTAATTGACTGCTTTAATATCCTAATAAAAAACATTATCTCTTGGTATTAAGTTATTTAATATATTTATAATTGACGATAATAAAACATAAAAGTTATTATTAATAAGCTGTACCCAGCTACGTGTTGCTGTGATTCTGTCTGGTGGTGTAATCGTAAAGATAAATAACAATTATGTAACTATGGACACATCAACTATTTTGTTTAATTATTAATATTAATACAAATCAGTAATTAAGATAGGTAAATATTATCGAATCATTCATTAATATTTGTAATAGCTGTCTCGACAGACGTTGTTCTGTCAAAAGCTGTTGGATTGTGGCAGTTTCACAAACTTATTTTTTCTGATCAAGTTCTGATTATGGCGTCGCTTACGAAATGTACTTTATTAATATTTTCATCGTAATGCTTTATGGTACACGATATTTTGTGTTTGATTACCTGGCGCGTAAACAAAGCTGATGGTTTTCCAATACGGGAACAGGCAACATACAATTGGCCATGCGAGAAACAATGATTTTCAAGATTAATGCCGCAAACACTCAATGACAGCCCTTGGAATTTATTTATGGTCATAGCGAAACCAAGACGCACTGGAAACTGCAGACGTTTAAATTCAAATGGTATGTCAGTCAGAATCATTGGAATAAACAGCTGTTTACAATATTTTAAGTTAGTCATCTGATAACATCAAAACAAATATTTCTTCCATAACAATAGCATGGTAACTTTGAAGGCCAGTGGGGCGAAGCACTAACATCCTATGACTTCAATTAATGGTTTAAAACCTTCTCGTGGTTAACCTGAATTACTATGAAAAACTTCAAAGCAATCTGTCCACCCGTTCTCGAGTTTTACGCTTAGCAACACATTTAGCCATTCTTATTTTTTTATATACAGTATAGATATTTATATAATGAATAATATTAAGTTTGTATTTACTTATTTATAACGAAAGAAATTTTATATTATCTTTAAAAATGAATATGATTATGTACGTACTCTTTATTATGACTAGTAGTAGAGTGCTGATTTAGATAGGTTTTCACATAAAACTGCAATTTAAATTCAAAACTAAGCTTGTATTCTAAAGTAACACCAAGTAGTGGAATTACTTATCAGGCAGACACGTAAGGGTAAAGTTTGCCTGTTCACAATCGATACCTAACATTAAATTTGCATAAACTAATGACCTATGTATCCAGTCCTAGTGTTTTCTTGGGCAGTAAAGTATTGAGTAAAACGGTATTTAAACTTGTGACGAAAGAAAATTGGTAGAGAGAAAACATGGAGGAATGGTAGGTTAACGGTAAGCCTATCTTAGCCATCACGTTTTGAAAAATAAGTACGCGGATCGATGGATACTAGAAAATTTGGGTCGTGAGCTCATAAAAAGACCCTAAACTACAAAATGGAGTCGTGAGCTTATAAAAACAGACCCTAAACTACAAAATTGACAGTCGTGAGCTCATAAAAACAGACACTAACTATAAAATTGACAGTCGTGAGCTCATAAAAATAGACCCTAAACTACAAAATTGACAGTCGTGAGCTTATAAAAACAGACCCTAACTACAAAATTGACAGTCGTGAGCTTATAAAAACAGACCCTAAACTACAAAATTGACAGTCGTGAGCTTATAAAAACAAACACTAACTACAAAATTGACAGTCGTGAGCTCATAAAAACAGACACTAACTACAAAATTGACAGTCGTGAGCTTATAAAAACAGACCCCAACTACAAAATTGAAATATGTGGGCTCATAAAAACAGCCTCTAACTACCAAATTGACAGTCGTGAGATAATATAAAAAGTCCCTATCAATAAAATTGAAAGAGGTGAGCCTATAAAAACAGTCCGTAACAACAAAATTGAAAGACGTTTAGCTGTCATAATGTAAAAATTAAAAGAGTTGTCAATATATTTCCAACCATCTTAAGCTTACTGTATTTAGTGCAATGATTAATAGGATCAATGTTCATTTCATCGCCTCTGGTGTCGGCGTTTCGATGAGTCAAATCACAGTAGCTTGAATTTATAGATTGGAAATTCGCTAAACCAACGAAAATGTAACAAAAACCCAACGATGAGAACAAAAAATATTACTTGAAAGGCAAGAGTTCAAAGTATTATACTGAGATATGATTATTTTTCAACTTCATTATCTTTCGCTGTTTTGTTCCCAAGTGGGTGGGATTTGGGTTTTTACAGAAACAATGATTCATTTTTAAGAGTACATCCTGTTTAAGTCTTGATACACCTGACTAAAATTTAAACCCCTAGAGACATCAACAGGAAACCTCCACCGTATTTATTTTGGTTAAACCTGTGGCTCTCTTTTTTAAATGACAATCTTAATATTGTGACATATTATTTAGAAAAGTCTATTTAAAAGAAACACAATGAGATAGTGAAAACTTCTCTAAGACATCCCTAACCAAAATCACAGGTCAAATTACAATTGAAATTACAAAACTTGTGCATTGTATCGTAATATCCTCACAATTCGTTTAGAAGTTCGGTCGATATGAGAGAATAGAATCGAGAGGAAAACTTAACAAAGAAAAGTATAATTTAAAGTTTTCTGCTTCCTTACATTTCGTAACTTGTTCTTTTTAATCAAACTTTTAACATCCTTAATTCTTTGTTATCTTTATCAGTAAACTGAATCCTATCTTTTGGGATTCCTAATGTACGTTTATCTATTTGATTTTAAAACATCAACTTTGGACCTTCTCTTGTCTCCAAATCACTTGATTGTTCATAAATTAGGCTGTCATTTTAAAGTTTTGCTTCCAGTTTACCTTTTTATAATATGGAAATTTATGAGTGTGAAAGGATAACGGTTTTAATTATGGGAGGTCATGGGGATCGTACAAGATCATGTAGTGAGGTTATAAACTTATTTAATGGTGTATTTCCAAACCTCGTTAAGCCAATATTGACAGAATAGTCCAACTGTTCAAAACCATGGCATACAAAGACAGAGAGGCCCGTTTTACAATTTACGAAGAAAATAATTAGACGTACTGCTGTTCTTAATCAAAAATTGACACTTATCAACTCGAAGAGCAGCCATGCTTCGGTAATAAATCTACTTAAAGTTATAAGTTCAAACCTTTTTAAGGTTGAATTTTGTGTTGTCATAATGAGTAAGTTAGACGCAGAACCTGGTTTGCTAAATAGAATACTTTTTAGTGGCGAGGCTACGTTCTTGACAAACGGTATTGTGATTAGGCTCAATTGTCGTTACTGAACAGATGTCTCCAGGCTTATTGGTATACCCTTCAAAAATAAATGTGCGGCCAGATTTGATTAACAACCAGTTGGGCGGAGGATTTATAATTGAGGAAAATCATTTGATGTACTGCAGTCCTTCATCGAAAATCCACAGTTATTAACTTGAAGAGCAGCTTTGGAGAACGATATCACCCATGCTTCAGTAAAACATCTACTTTACAAACCTTTTAAAGTTTATCTCGTCAAAAACTTACTAAAGTTGACTTTGACCGTAGGGTGAAGTCATAATGAGTAAGCTAAACGCAGAACACGTCCACAGTAAAATATTTATTTGATTAAAATTGAGCTTTTAATGACAGTGGACAAGGTTAGTTTCTGCTTATTTGCTTATTATTCCTGAACTGTTCTATTTTTTACTTACGATTTTGGACTCATATTTGTGTCATTTATCTTTAAACGAAATCTGTAAAACCGAATTTGAGAAATGACATATTAAAAAAAATGTCCCCATCCCCAATTTTTTGTTTTTTTCTAGCAATAACTCACGAAACGGTATTTCGAAAGATGATTACATATACTCTTAGTTTGGGTCCTTAAAGGATACATTTGAGCAAAATTTGATTTTGAGAAAAATCGTCATTGTTTTTTTTTCCTTTTTTTATGGCAGATACACCCAAATTATCGAGAAAAAAATGAAGAAACAACTCTTGAGATATGTCCACATACCAAATGTGATAAAAATAGGTCGACGTATTTGGCCTGTAGAGCACTGAACATATACAGACAGACATACCAAAAACCACTTTTTGGACTATTGGGACCCCAAACCGAATCTATCGGCAATAAAACTAACTGCGATGTTTTAACTAATCACCTACTAAATGATTCTTTTGTACGTTACATCCAATACGGTCCAAATGGAGCAGATCCTGAATGTTAATGTGTTCTTAAAATAGACAAATTAATTTCCCCATCGTTTTCAAACTTAGCGCGCACACAGTAGTTATTCAGGCGCTATATTATATGCAATAATGAAGAGTAATGCGAAAAGTATAATACGACTAGAAGGCGCTATAATCCTCTACCCTACTTTAATATATGTTTAAAGACTAACCAAAATAATGTGCATTTTGATAGAATTAAAATATTATATATCAAATGCATTTAATTTAATTACAAAACTTCTTCCTTGTTTAATATCTTACTTTATATACAGGGTGTTTCAAAATTATGTTTCTCAACTTCGGGGGAATTGATTCAGTGTATCAAAATAAAGAATAAAAGTTCCTATAAACATGTGTTATTAAACGTTTCTTTATACATATATTTATTCTACTTTTAATAGTTATAAAGAAAAATATTATCTTATAATTTTCAAAACGGCGGACGTTTTGAAATTTTTATTGTAAAATTAATGGTTTTAAACATATTCAGTATTAAAAAATTCAAACCCCAGGCATTTTAAAAATGTATGAGATAAAATTTTCATTGTTGGTAAAACGTAGCGTACAAAACTTGTATACGAAATTTCAATTCAAAATTTTTAATAATTTCTAAAGTTAAAATTATTCTTCGATAAAAACATAAAATGACAGACTGATATCGAAGCGTTTTCGGGCGTATTCTTTACGTTTTTGATGTCCTGAATCACTTCCCGAAATTATGACACATAACTTTGAAAATACCTTGTTATATAAAGAGAAATAAACAAAATCTATGCTGAAATTTACGTGTTGCGAAAAATTTCAGTTTAAACATGAGTTAACTTTCTCGTTCTATATATTATTGTAATGACAAACATTGATGACGTTATATTCGGAGATAAAACCCTTGAGTACAAATAAATGTTGCACAAACATTGCACACTCACCCATCCCCAAAAACAAACACTAACCGTTACAAAAAACGGTCATTTCGGTAATTATCAATGTAAACACATACGGATAATATAAACATAATGAATTTAAGTCTGGATCGTACAATAAAATAGTTTACACTTTAGATATTTATTATTCGTAAGTGTAATAATTCAGTATTAATTTGTTCAAAAAATGATAATTTATCTTATCTCAATTCACCGAAGTATTTTTTCACATTAAAAAAAGAAAACTTTAATTTAACTAAAAAGGCAAAAATTAGACTTAAATTGCAAAAGAAACCATTTTTAAGGAAAAAAAAAAAAATAAGAGCCTTATCTTGTTTAATTTAAGCCATAAACACATCCTCATAGTAAGTTGTACGTCATTAAAATCAAGCTTATAATGACAGCGGTCGATTATTATTTTTGTTTTTCCACTAATTATTCCTGGACCGTAATATTTATTTATTGAAAACAAAGACATATCGCCAAAATATACCCACATACCTATTTTTAAAAAAATAATAATAATCCGTCCACGAATTTGGGCTGCAGAGCATTGTAGATACGACAGACAACAGACAGGCTCATTCCAAAAATAAGTTTTTTGGATTCCTGGAACTTAAAACCTAATATACAGTATCTGCAAAAAAACTCACAACTGTTTTTAGACAAATCACATAACTTTTACTACACCACGTTCTTCTTTAATTACGTGTATCTATCATCTGGACGTGTTTTTAATTGTATACTATAAATATTGTATATTCCGACCGCATGGCATTTTTGGAATGTTCCGTGGATTACTCAAAACTGTAAAATTAATGAAACCTCGAATAATAAGTCTAACACACGAGAATCAGTTTTGTTATCGTGCTTTTGAAGAATAATAATTTGTGAACTACCAATAGACTCGACGAACCCTACTGTGCTCTATAACAGAAACGACACACACATAACGGCTGGTTATTACGGTTCCAGGAAAACCCTCAACCCATTTTTGTCACTGTATTACTCGATCATTGAAAACTTTGGAACACTACAGAAATAAACCCCGGAGTGATCAACGCAGCCACCTTCATCTAAGTATTCGCCTATACTATATACACTACGAATCATGTCCATCTATATAAATAAAAATGTAAATGTGCGTTTGTTCAAAATCGATAATCTCAGAAAGTTCTTCACCGATTGCTTTGAAATTTGGACACAATATTCCATTCGAATCCACGAGTGTTTTTATATACTTTTTGAAAAACTGTAGCATCTAATGAACATAAAACCAACAAAAAATATGCTCAATATTTAACAAAAATGCAAGCGCCATTACATATGTTTATGGACTGTAATAATAACATCTGTAGTCAACTGTTTCCTATATTTCCAATATCAGCTGATTTCAAACTTCAAACAACTGTATATTTGGAATTCTATCTTTTAAGATAGGTTTTTGTGAACAACGACATCTGTTGAAGTAAAAACAAAACACACTATACTAAATATTTTCAATGTTTCCAAATGTATTGTTGTTAAATAAAATGTCTATAGATTTAATTAACAAAAATGTTTAAATCAATTATTTTTTAAGACATTCCGTTAGGACAATAACATTTACCATAGCATTAATTTCGTGAGTATAAATAATTTGTTGTATTTTTTCACCGTCTTTCATTTGGTTAAACCAGATTAAATAAAAAAAAATACAATAACTCAAATAACATTTTTTGTCATAACCTATTTTCATCATTATAATATTAATAACTATTAAACCATTTGATTTATCAATATAAAATTAAAAATAATTAAAAGGTCATATTTTTATCTTTCTTATAAAATTAAAAAATCTTTATAAATACAAAACATAAAATTGTAACAACTAGGCCTACAATTCAAAAAACCCATTTATTTTATAATCTAAACTGTATTATTACACATCCAAATTTAATAATAACATAACTATATAATTAATTACTTCTAAGATAATTAATATATCAATCTATATAAATAAAAATGTAAATGTGCGTTTGTTCAAAATCGATAATCTCAGAAAGTTCTTCACCGATTGCTTTGAAATTTGGACACAATATTCCATTCGAATCCACGAGTGTTTTTATATACTTTTTGAAAAACTGTAGCATCTAATGAACATAAAACCAACAAAAAATATGCTCAATATTTAACAAAAATGCAAGCGCCATTACATATGTTTATGGACTGTAATAATAACATCTGTAGTCAACTGTTTCCTATATTTCCAATATCAGCTGATTTCAAACTTCAAACAACTGTATATTTGGAATTCTATCTTTTAAGATAGGTTTTTGTGAACAACGACATCTGTTGAAGTAAAAACAAAACACACTATACTAAATATTTTCAATGTTTCCAAATGTATTGTTGTTAAATAAAATGTCTATAGATTTAATTAACAAAAATGTTTAAATCAATTATTTTTTAAGACATTCCGTTAGCACAATAACATTTACCATAGCATTAATTTCGTGAGTATAAATAATTTGTTGTATTTTTTCACCGTCTTTCATTTGGTTAAACCAGATTAAATAAAAAAAATTACAATAACTCAAATAACATTTTTTGTCATAACCTATTTTCATCATTATAATATTAATAACTATTAAACCATTTGATTTATCAATATAAAATTAAAAATAATTAAAAGGTCATATTTTTATCTTTCTTATAAAATTAAAAAATCTTTATAAATACAAAACATAAAATTGTAACAACTAGGCCTACAATTCAAAAAACCCATTTATTTTATAATCTAAACTGTATTATTACACATCCAAATTTAATAATAACATAACTATATAATTAATTACTTCTAAGATAATTAATATATCAATATGAAATAAAAAACACTTAAAAGACAATATTTATATCTTTATTTTAAAATTAAAGAATCTTTATAAATACAAAACATAAAATTATAACAGTTAGGCCTACAATTTAAATAACAACTTATCTAATTGTTACATAAATAATAAATTTTTTAAAACAGGTTATTGTACACCATGATATTTTCTCGGGAATATTAATTAGGACAGAGATTTTGTATTGTTATAAATAAAAGAGGCAATTATCAATTTATAAAATATATCATTTACCATATATAAATAGGCCTACTAATAAATTCTAATATGTCTTTTTTAAAAATTAGATTGTAACATATTGTTTTCTTAATTTAATATATCTTAACGCAAGCTTTTATTGGTTTGTGTGTGTTGAAACATGTGTTGGTTCAATCTAGGCCTAACTTTAAATATTATTTGTACTAGCTGGACATCGGAATCAACTGTTTCATCAGTTATTTTATTAAATTGGCTGCTATGGTAATGAATGCAAATAGGTACATCCAAGAAATATGTATTGGTTCATCTTTCTAGGCCTAACCTAAAATTATTTAATGGCAACATACACACATAATTTATGTTGTTGTGCACATCTTTGGCATAGTACGTTTCTATTGATATTTATAAATTTCATCTTTTAATAGTAAATTTTAGTTTTTAATAATGTTGTTTGTTTATTGATACTACAGCTGCTAGACGCTGGGTTTAATGCCCAACGATTTTTTTTACGATTTTCAAAATAAATTTACAAATATGGAATATAAAAAATGTTTTTATCAAAATGAATCCTACTCTATGTTACTCTGGGATAGTGTAGCTTTTTATTTTAAAAAATGTTTCAATTGGTTCAGTAGTTTCAGAGATTAACCCCCTACATACAACAAAGTAATAAATTTTAAGTCTTTATAATATTGGTATGGATATAAATACAAAACCAATTGATATATATATATATATATATATATATATATATATTATAATTATATTATTATGACATAAAAATAAGTAATAGGTACAATTTTTAATTTATGTATTTATTTATGTCTTATTTATTTTTCATTTAACCAGATGAGCCACAGCAACGCGTGGCCGGGTACAGCTAGTTGTTTAATAAACCAATAGGAGAGCAAGAGTAGCGAGCTGTAGTCAATTCGAACAGCTCCCTGCATGAGGCTAACCTCGAGCGAGGCTAACTACTACGTCTTGCAATGCTAACAGAGTTGGATAAATAAGTAGTTATTATGTTTGCGTTGTTTTTTATGAGTTAAACGATAGTTTTTGTTTTAATAATTTAAAACGTTAAGTCTGATGCATTGTCAGCGGTACAGATATATTTATTTTTTTAAACTTTTTTGCTTTAACAGTAATATTATTTCCTCTGTAATAATAGTAACAACCCAGTACAAAATATTAGTTTTTAATTGACGTTTAAGCGGGAAGATTTATTACATTTATTTAGTTAGTCGGAAAAATATTGTTTACGTTGAGAAATTTCTGTCGATTTGTTTACAAGGAAGGACAGCTGCTACGAATGGATTTTTTTAATTGTTTGTTAAAATTATGTTTTTTGCAGAATGATATTCTTTCCCAGCGCCCTAAAATGATCGTAACTGCAGAATAATCGCGGTGCCAAGAGCTGTCACAGCAGAGCAACGAGATGGCAAACCAGCATGGTCTCTATTGGTTTCTTCAAGGTCAGGCTATCTACTTGTTCCTCCTTCATCGGACTGGAATTGTGGCGGCTTTGTATAGGCAATGACTACATAAATACTATAAGACACGACATAGGATAGGGAAATAGTCTACGCTTTACGGGTGCTGTTCGTCACAAGTTTGACACACAGCTATCAGAAAGCGCTAGCAGCAGGTGCTTGACTGTACGCATTTCACTTGGTTGAGACTGTACAAGTGTTGACCTCTCTCACACAAACCTTCTCACTTACTTCCGTCAGCATAGTCAGTGTTGTCAGTTCGTGCGCTGAGATAAGCGATTCTCGACCTTCCCTCGCATCTCTGGTCCCATATGTGGCATCAGTGCGTTTTCTCTTACCCGCCTAAAACATTGTTTGACCGTAGAGCCACCTAGCGCCAGTCACATCAACTTCAGATTCTCTAGCAGAGCGACCTAGCGGGTATTGGACAACTCAAGAATAAGCGTAGAATATTTAACATGGCCATGTCGTGTCTTATAGTATTTATGTAGTCATTGGTATAGGTTAGTTTCCTGGTTATGGGAAGATTGTCACTTCATGCTACCTCGTATTCCCTCGTCGCACCGGTAGAGTGCCTCGATCCCGATTCCTCCGGAATACAAAATACACTGCCAATCATGCCATAAACATGAGGGAAGTTATTTATTTAAATGAAAAACCCAAAACTTTTTAAAAATATTTCGAGTATGTCTTGTAAGTTACTAACCAACTACTAAATATATTTCTGAATTTTATGATTTAGCATTTTATTCGTACTATTTCCATAACTTTGTTCGCTTCTAAATTACCAATCAACCTGAATGCTTATAGCTATAACCCATACATACTCGTGTACAGAACAGTAAATACATAAAAGAGGTCTAATAATGTTGCATGACACATTGTAATCAGTATGAAATACTTACCTTTACTTACACGCATGGAAGAAAACACTTGAAACACACGTAATGCATCATCATAATGAAGCCAAGTTTAACATGCGAGATATATGTGAAAGATAAGATTTGGTGAACAATATTAGGTCTTGTAAGCAAGTTTTAGTCATTATAGAGTAACCCGGAAAAAATCGATTTAGCTTATTTATTTTAGTAAAGTTGAATTATAAAGATTAAACAAGTTATTGGGCGTCAGCATGGGTAAATTACAATGTAGTACAAGCAGTTCCTCTAAATATATAGACGAAAAGTTGGTCTCTTGAGCCTTGTAGGAGTTGTTATATTGTATTCGTATATCATATAACTGTTAAAAAATACTTGTTATACAGGTTTATTGAACCTCGTAACTGCGTATATCATTACTTGGTAACCCTCCCCCCCTCCCTACTAGTCCCTAACGACCGTCGTCAATATATGTAGACTATATTGAAAATCTTCACTCGCTGCGCTCTTGCTATTGTCTCGATACTGGTGGGCCTCTAAGTAGTGTTGGAGCCTATATTCGCTACGCTCGTGAGGGTGACTCAGCCCTACCAGATATTGTAACTATACGAATATCACATTTTCTTTCGAGATCGGTCAGGTTACCATTTACATTTTTTGACAATACCTTGTCGTCGCAGAGAGCTTTGGTTGGTACCTGCCTCATATATAGTATTAATATCTGTAAATTTGTATCTAATAGTGTTATAAATTGAATAACACACGATGTATGGACAAAAAGCTTGTTTTAAATGCCTCCATTTTCACATTTTCAGTTCGATTTTTCTTAACTTCATAGGTTCTATATAAACACACTATAGTCCAACATACACCCAAGACTACATGAAAAATTTGTAGATTCAACTAGTTTCTCTCGGGATTATCAAACCAGTACCTACTAAAGTAAGTCCATGAAGGAATGTTAACTTCAAATTCACATAATTACAAATCTCATAGACGCTGTTTTAAATAGACTATAGACATATGTGTATATATATATATATATATATATATATATATATATATATATATATTAAAATAAAGTCCTAAACTTGCTTCGGTTACACCTCAGTGTAATAAGTACTTGATTAAAATTGAACTTTTATGAAAGCGGTTAATTTATGAAAGCGGTAACTTTTATGAAACCGGTTATGAAAGCAGTTAATATGAAAGCGGCTATTATTCCTAAATATTTTTTATTTCCAATTTTGCGCAAAGGTTTGATTCATTAATCTTCACATTTCACGAAAATTTGAACGAAATCGGTTGAGGCGATATAGAGAAATTACGTGTTTTATAACAGCAGGATTGCCTTTTTTTTTTTTTTTTTATTTTTTGTTTTTTTTAAGAACTGACATTTAGAGATATTACTATCATAGAATCTATACTTAATCGAGATTTTATCAAAATTGTTATAACCGATTATGAGAAAATAGTCAATTTATTTTTTCTTATATCAACTACGTCTAAATTTTAAATTTTTAAAATGACAACATCCCAAAATGTAGCCAAAACGTTCTCACATATCAAATTTTATTATCATCGGTCACGAGATATAGCTGTGAGCACTAAGGCATTTTTTTTTTTTTGGATTCGGGAACCTCAAGGCAGATAAATCCACACATAAAACTCAACAAGTATCACATAACTTTCTCTATACAACGTATATGTGAGAAACCAAATATACCCCACGTTTAATTTAAATATTTTTAATGCACCTAGAAAATAAAGTTGCCATACTCTTACACCAGTTATATCATCAACTTTTGTTATCGATTTCTACAAACAATACGTCATCACATCTACTATCATTGATTTGCATTCAAATATTTTGCTCCCAATATATTTCCGAGGCGATGGTTCTTTTCCGAACTTTGGCCCCTTTTGCTTCAAGTGCCCCTTCCAGGGTGATAGTTCCTTTCGGGACATTAGCCCCTCCCCCGGAAGAGGAACATCGGATGGTCTCACAAGGGGCGAATATCCCGAAAGGGACTATAGCCCGGAAGGTGCTAAAGTCCCGAAAGGGATCAACGCCTCGGAAGGAACAATTAAACCAAAGGAGGGGCTAACGTTCGGAAAAGAAACATCGCCCCATATTTTCGGGTAAAAAAATCCTTTAGAAAATACCACCATGTGATGTTATTTAAATTACTGTTATAAATAATATAAACTAAATTTACTTTAATGTATATATGTATTTATGTATATATAGAAATATGTACTTTACTCACATACTATACTGTATGATAAAGACTTCTGCTTGTAATGCATACCTGAAACAATCAAATATAATTATTTAGATATATAAAAGTGACTTTAAGGTAAAACAACAAAAAACAGCTGCAACTTGTAATACAACAGTCAGAGGGATTTTGACATAAGCAAATTATTTAGGTGAGATATTAGCGTAGCAAGATTCTAGCATTTTATGTTTCAGTTTTAATACCGATTAATCCTCCAACACACAGTATAAGAAGTGACGTCTTTTTAAATAATATAAAAAGAAAATTATTTTGAACAGTTTAAATTACTTGGAATCCTGTTAATTCGACACTTACCGATTAATTCGACACCGTTGCCGAATAATTTGACACCGTTGCGTATAAATATGATACCATTGCCGATTATTTCAATACCGTTACAAATTAATTCGAAACCGTTTCTTTCCAATTAATACTATAACGTTGCCGATAAATTATACACCGTTGCCTATTAATTCGATAACGTTACCGATTAATTCGTTACTGTTACCGATTAATTCGTTACTGTTGCCGATTAATTCGGAGCGTTGTCGATTAATGCGATATCTTTGACGATTAATTTGACACCGTTACCGATTAATACGATTCGGTTGCTGATTAATTCCACATTGTTCCCCATTAATTCTACAGCGTTGTCGATTAATTAATTCGATACCTTTGCCGCTTAATTCGATACAGTTGTCTATTAAAAATTAGCTGAATACACAAAACATACTGAAGATCGGTTTTTAAGGATCTCTCTAACTAACCTCAGTTTTATTTTACATCAAATTCCTTCCCCTCGGTCTCAAGGATGTGTAAATAATAAATAAAGTACAAACGTTCTCACTCGACCTCAAACACACATACATACAAAATAACTACTTTGATAGAGTGACACAGTGCCGTTTTTTAAAGCTCATATTAATTTCTTGCTATGTACTATTGAACTAATTTGATTTTATCTGTAATAACTGGTTTTTTGTTATTTAATCTACATAGTTCTCCAACATTTTTTTAAAACACAAATTATTAGAAACCATTTTGAAATACGGTTTGAAAATAGCTTCTAAGGCACAATAACAGAATGTTTGAAGAATTGAAGACCTGTACATTTTCTTGATGCGTAAAGGTGAAAATCGTCTCTGTCGACATCGCGTTGTAAATAAAAGAGGAAGCAAATCACATAAAATATACATCCCATGTCCTCGAATACTCTAATAGCGTCAAGGTTAGGAATAGAACAAGAGTTGGTCAAGAAAAATGAAAGGGAGGGATCTAATCCAACACTACATTAAAAAATGTGTACATCTTTCGTAATTTCCACACAATAGATGAGCCTCTGACGGCCCTATATGTTGTATGTAAGTCTTCAAAGAGTTTACTTTGGTAAAATTGTATATAAATCATTACATCTGATATATAAAAAGCCCATTCGGGACATTAGTACTTTCCGGGGCGATAGTTCCTTCGTGGCATACCCCTTTCGGGGCGATGACCCCTCTCCAGACATTAGCCCTTTCTGGGAGATAGTCCCTTTCGGGACATCTGTCCCTTACCTGGTAGAGGATATGAGATGGTCCCGGAAGGGGCTAAAGTATCGAAAGGGACCACCGCCCCGGAAGAGGCTAAAATACCGAAAGGGACCACCGCCCCGGAAGGGGCTAAAATACCGAAAGGGATCATCATCCCGGAATGGGTACTTGGACCTCTCTTCAATATGACTTGGAGGATAAATCTTGGAATTTTAATAAAATATCGTCGTAATTGGATTTTAATAAAATTTCATCATAATTACTTGAACTGATTTCGAGATTAGAACTTTTACGATGGTTCATTTCCCTTTGTAACCGATAATTATAAAACCAGTGTTTTGGAGAAGACTGCGGTTTGGCGTTGGAAAACATCAATGGTCCTATATAGTTAGTGATCTTCGTTCTGTAAACTAAACCCGCATACCAACATTGTAGACGTTTTTACTTTTCATTCTACTGGACTAAAATGAGATTAAATGAAACCACTCACGTTAACAAAACAATGAAGTATTTAGTATTTATAGAGTTCCGATAGTTGTGGTTAGACTTAATATAATATAAACCGTCAGTAGGTTACAATCCTTTGATATAAACAAACGGAATTACATTTGGTAAATGTAAATAAACGCTTTGACCGGAAGCGTTAGATGTGATGTTGAAATGATTTTATTTGTAAAGGTATTTCTAAAAACATTCCAAACCTTTGATTGTTTGGGAAGCTTCTACTTTGATAATTATACAATTGTATTGTGGTGCAATCAGCTGAAATGAACTTTAGTTTACAATTTGAAATTCTTGAAAGTTATTCCATAAACATTAATTAGATTATATTACTTACCCGGTATACGAAAGATAGGGTAAATTTGATAATCGTCAAAAATCTCAATTTGTTTTGTAGTTATTTTCACTTCTCGTAGCACCAGGAAAGCGAAAAAATGTCGTCGTTGTCGTCTGTACGTAAGCACGATAGCTGCTACACAAATTAAGATTGGAACATGAAATCTGGAATAGGAGACTATAGTGTGCTCTTATAGTACCTTATTGAGATTCACAAAAATTGAATTGAAAATCGATATTAATATCGTCATATAAAACGAAAACTACGGCTTTTTGTTCATATCATTTGTGTTATTCCACTTATAACCGACGAACTTTCTCTTCTTCATGTAATGGTACCGACTCCACCTCTCTACGATGATTAAATAGCGAGATTATGTTAAAAATATATTTTCGTACCCTGACCTTGAAAATGTAATATCCGTATAGTTACGAAATCCGTTAAAGCCGCGACAGCTATACGAGCGTAGCGAGTAGAGGTTCTTTGACATATGAGATCCACTATAACTGAGAAACCGACACGAGCGAAGCGAATGGATACTTTTCAATATATACACATCTACGACGCTTGTGAAAGTAGTGATATATACAATTACAAGGTTCAGAAAACATGTCTAACAACTGTTTTAAACAACTGTTTTACCCTACTGCATAAGACCTCTAGATCTACCAATAAGATTTAACATTTCCTACAAAGCTCAAGAAACCAACTTTTGGTGATTACATTCAGAGGATCTGTTTATGTGATAGGGCTGGATAAGTATCATGTAGGTTTCTATCAAATCGTTTTAAAGTTAGGGGATTATGATGTTCATATTATTGATATAGTTTGTTCAAACGTTTACAATTATTTGTTTAAATACAAAGATAAATACACCATCAAAAACATACACAAAAGAAAAAAGTAGCTGTGACACATCATGGTACTTACCCAGGACCATCACACAATGTAATACAAGACACTAAAATTTAGTTTGAAGGAAATGTTAAATTGTATCTGTAGATCAAGTTGTCTAATCCAGTAGGGTAAGTTTGTTTAAAACAGTTGTTACACAGGTTTTCCGAACCTCTTATATCACTACAGTATTCTCTTTACGTCGGCTAGGCACTGACGGGCCTTGAGGTTGTGTATCTTTAAGAGAGTGTCATCTATACTTCATTTATTATTTCTTCGGACTTGACCTCCTTTCCGGGGTAGCAGGACGTCAGTGGCTCGCCCGCTCTCCGACCAATTAGAGGGTGGCTGGCGCGTTTACAATCCTGCTATGTTGTCACGTTTCCCAGACAGGGAGATAGTTTCCAGTCTCGCCAAAACACTTGTGCCGTAGGCATCTGCTGTGTCAAGTTGTCATCTACCGTGCGGGTTTGAGAGATAGAAGTTCAATTAAAATTTAATTTTGCGTAATTACTATGCGGTTCGGACTCTGAGTGTGTAAGTTTAGAACAGTTACTATACACCTCTTGTAAACCGTGCGATTATACGGTATCTATGTTTTTAAAGCTGTGTGATAGGAGAAGAACAACAAGGGGGCGACCACGTGTTCGTCCTCCACCTGCGTCCCCATACAAGAAGGTTGGTCAAGGTACACAAGGGCGTGAGTTAGTGATATTTTTTGAATATTTATTTTATCTATTATGATTGATCTAGTCTATTGAGTTGTTGAGTATTGAATTTCTTACAATTACATAGGTTATTGTACTAATTAATTATTAGTACATTTAATAAACATAATAATATGTAACAAATTTTACTTTTTTAACATTAAGGTTGTTATTTTTGCATTATGTATATTTTTATTAATGATATACTGATGATAAAAATACGGTATTGTTAATTATACAATTTTACTAAAAGTCAACAATTTATTATTTTGTAAATAAACTGATAATATGGATTTGATTTGAGACATCTTGTGAGTGTGACAGTAGCAAACCTCCCCCGTCCGCGCCAAAATCGACAACAGTTGAGCTAACGGCTCCCGTCCCCCAACGCGAGTCCCAAGTCCGAAGTAATAATAAATAAAGTATAGCTTCTCTCGTGTCAGAAACGATCTGTTGATAGAAGCTCTTCCAGTGAAGGACGATTTCGTGATGTATTGGTATTATAAAAATAGAATAAAGATATATTGGGTACAGTAGTATAATTTAATTAATAAATATGCGCAGTAGTCGCAAGATAACTATCTCCACACGAAAAAGAATGTAAAGAATTTTATAGTGTAGGCCCTGAAAGTTTCCTTCTTATTGCAACTCGTGACTACTTCCCTTGGCAAACAAGTGATTTCTTTTGTGTTTTAATTCGCCTGTAATAGTCTTCTAAGGCCAAACTTATCACGTCAGTATTATGTTAGTCTCTCAGTTTATAAAACAATAAACAAAAGTACGACTCAGAGATCCAATTTTACTGAGTACGAGCTTGAAAATACTAAGGGAACCTAGCGGGAGCTTCATGTAGACTTCAGTTAAATACATTTCTTTCATCTTTCCTATCTAGTCATTCTTAGCCAACTCTTGTTCTTTCCCGACACTGACTCTTTTAAAGTATTCGAGGGCAATAAACGTTTATTTTATGTTGTTTTTCCCCCGTTTATTTTATAGAAACTTAAATCTTCAGCATTACTTGTACCCAGATATCTTTTATCACTTTGAATTATCGTAAAATACTAAGCGAGGAGATGGCACAATCGCCTAACACATATATCGTACACCTACAACACGATTTAAATACACACTTGCGATACCTATCTTATAGGATAATTATCGCGTATCGTTTAATAACCTTAGGATATGTATCGCATCGCTCTAATGTGCTGCCAGCCTGATTCTATAAAATTACTCCTGCATGCAATTCCAACACAACATCGAGTGTGACACTTGTAGTCTGAATGAAGTTTAAAGCTAATTACTACAAACTCAAAGACACTTAAACTAGTTGCAAGTGTCATTAGTTATTTCTAGTTTACAAACACCGAACTTTCCTATCTTGTTTGTAACTACTAACAGTTTTACATATTATCGTTCAGTCTTCTATTTGCACGCACATTTGACACATACGCTAGCGAACTTATATTAAACATGTTCAAAGTATTATTCGACTTATAAAAAAGGATGAAAAACTACCCCTAGCCTTCTATTACTCTAATAGGGTCTGTGTTGTAAAATAACACGACTTGTGTTAAGTGAGACCTGATATGATAGATGAAAGAGAGGGATTTAACCCAGGCCGGGAAAAAGTGGTAGAACAAGAGGAAAAGTTGTATAGGTTAAATTTGGTAATAGCTAAAAATCGCTTTTTAGAGTAATTTTGACATTTTATGACCCCAGAAAACCGTCCGTCCGTCGTTTTTGTTGTTTGTACGTAAGCACATAGCGGCTATAACAATTAATATAGGGACATGAAATTGGGTAGAGGGAATTATAGTGTGTTCATATAGAACCCTATTGAAATTTAGGAAAATCGAATTAAAAACTTCAAAATTTCTGATATTTAAAAGATTTTTTATCAACTCATGTAGGCTATTTAAGTTATAAAACGCTAAATTAGATAAAAATTTGTAAATTTTAATACTGCTTGTAATGGTGCGAAGCCCCACCTTTCTATGATGACAGATAACAAAGGTTTATAAACTCTAACTTCCCAAGAAAATAAGACTTTCGCGTAGTTACGAGGACTGAGTTACCGACAGGAGTGTAACGAGTAGAGGCTCCTTCGAGACGGGCTAAGCTTGAGACACTGACACTAATGGAGAATTTTTAATATACCAGGTGTTCCAAAAGTATGGGACCCCCTTCCGTAACTTTTAGACAACGGAAAATAGAAAAATGAAACTTTGGGAATGTCATTGGATAATTAGTAACTACTCTTACAAACATTCAACACCACCAAAACACCCTCCCCCCGGGAGTCCTGTGGGGGCAACCTAAATTTTTTAATGTAAACGCAGGCGTTGTGACATCTTTTTTTTCCTTAAATCAAAACATTTTAATACCAAGGAAAGTAAGGTACGAAAACCCTATCCAAAATGGCGGCCGAAAAACTGTTTTTTTCGTGGGTGCTAAAAGTGGGTACCCTTTCAATGTCCCTTTTCTACTTCTTTAAAGACAAGATCACTTTTTATTTTTAACTGTTAAAAAATTGTAAGAGGGGTCCAGTATTTTTGGGAAAAAAAGTTTTTCGGCCGCCATTTTGGATTGGGTTGTCGTAACTTACTTTCCTTGGTATCAAAATGTTTATGGTTTAAGGACAAAAAATGATGTGTCACAACAAGCCCTATGTTTACTTTCTAAATTTTAAGTTACCCCCCGGAGGAGAGGTGGTGTTGAATGTTTGTAAAAGTAATTACTAATTATTCAAAGCTTTTCGCAGAGTTTCATTTTTCTACTTTTCGTTGTATAAAAGTTACGGAATGGGTCCCATACTTTTGGAACGCTGGTATACATATACGAGGCCCGTTATGTAAACGACGTCAAGAAAGTACAATAGTGATATTCCATAGGTTGGGTAAGACTCCTTGATAAATCAATTAAATTTCCCACAAAGCTCCACCTTCAGGGACCACTTTAGTTAGTAAACCCGAAGAAACCTAGATGGATCTAAATCTTTTTTTTTTCACATAGTCTTCCGTTTATCCTTCTCTTAAATCTTTCCTATCAGTTCTCTCTTGACCAAAACTTGATCTTTTTCGACGTTGATGGTATTTGACCTTGATGATATTAGAGCACTTGAGGAATAGGGGGGGGGGTCTTTATTTTATGCTCTTTTCTTACTTTCATAAAAGACAATGATGACGGAGAGGTTTCGTGCCTTTAAACAACAAGACCCAAGAAACAAACTTTTGGGTATTAAGATGATCTCCTTGTATTGCACAGTATGGGGTTGAGTAAGTGCCATAATGTAACCAATCAGATTCTTTTATTTTACCCTAGTGGTAATTCTTCCATACAGATTGTGAAGAAGTAATTTATTTTTACAAAAGAAACAGTACGCTATAGATTTCTTTAAACATTAAATTGAGAAGTAATGGAACCGTTAAAGGGTATACTGTATAAACTGTTGAGAAAATCTTTACGGTTACAAAGAAGAGTAATGTAAGATTAAACCTCCCAGACAGTCATTTCCAGCAATAACAAAGCATAAAATATCATATGTCAAGAAATTGGTTGAACACAAAGTGCAAGTGCAATTGTCAGTGGATATTTAAAATATTAACTATTGCATTAAATAACGTACAATTTTAGAAGAGAAAAAACCCTTCAGGGAACCAGTTAAAAAGAATTTTTTAAACTGCCTTCCGAGGGTGCCTATCTCAATCTACACCTTTCTTCATAATAGTCTTTGGTTAGATCCCTATTTTTTATCATTACTATGACGTCTCTCTTTACCAACTCTTGTTATTTTCCGACCCTGACGCTATTGGAGTATTCAAAGGGTCTTTACTTTATGTTCTTTTCTTCCTGTTTTAATGAGGCGATGGTGACCTAAAGAAGAAATAGAAGAGAAAAATTGCGTCAAGATTAATTTCATACAATTAATTGTGTTCTTACTGCCACTTTTGATTTTTGTTTACATGAAGGGTCTACACTTCTTAACTTAATGGAGCTATCAACTGGTTCTCCAGTGAGGGGTATCGGTTCAATTTCCGTGGGGACTCAAACAATTCAGTGGTAGCGTGCTCTGGTTGAGAATGGTAGAACAACAGCGACGGAAACTACAACAACTGGCTGAAAAGCAGTCTCGTAGGATACCTAGGCTTTTCACAGGCTGTTACACTAGGAAGTTTAGTTTAGGTAGACTAGGGAGTTTAGTTTTTTTAAACCTAACGGTCAAATTTGTTTTTTTTTTTTACTACAAATTTGAAAGACAAAACAATAATAATCTGTCCAGCACTTTAATCTTCAAGAGTGTTTCAATGAAATTTAGTACGTGGGTTTTACTACTCATTAATAGTTTAGTTAACCCTCAGACACTCACGGGCTTGGCGTTCCCGAGAGCACCTAGCTGTATCTACACATTTTTTCATCTAATCTTGGGTAAGATCCCTCTCTTTCATCTTTCCTATCAGGTTTCTTTTGACCAACTCTTGTTCTTTTCAGACCCTAACGGTATTAGAGTTTTTGAGGGTTAGAGGGTTTTTAATAAGGCGATGATGACAGAAATTTTTTCACCTTTAAACAACAAGGACAAAAACAAGTTTGTTATTTTAAAAAAAAAGAACATCTAATTTCAAAATGGTGGTCGTTTAAAATAGTTTTTTTTTCGAAAGTTTCCTTTTACCTGGAGAAGCTACTATAATATTTCGTATTTTTTTTTTTATCTTGATGTTTAAAGCCGAAAAACCTCTCGAGTATCATAGCTATAAAAAAAAGCATAAAATTGAAACCGCAAACCTTTGAATACTCTAATAGCGTCAGGATCTGAAAAGAACGAGATTTGATCAAGAGAGACCTCATAGGAAAGATCAACTAGAGGGATCTAACCTCAGCTACAAAAGTTGATTGGTGTTAATATGATACTTACCCATCCCCATCATATAATAATACAAGCAGATCCTCTAAATGGACGTACAAAAGGTTGGTTTCTGGGGTCTTGTAGTAAATGTTAAAATTGTATTGGTGGATCAAGGCGCTTATCTAATAAAATTTACAAGACCCAAGTGGTTTTATCAGTAGGGTAGGTTTAAAACAGTTGTTATACCAAATGTTCTAATTTTAATTTTTGTGACCGCTATCGTCCTTAAGTATAGACAACTACAAGTCGAAATCAGTTATTCTGTTTCCTGAAACCTTCGATAGTGAAGATCATTCAACAAGCGGAGGTCGATTTTACGATTACCAAACTGACCCTCTGTACTTGAGATTGTCACACCCGTACTCACTGAAGTGAGCTCCTGAGGGAGAAATCTCATTCGATTTTCACATATTGTTAAGACCCAGTTTGTCGATACACAAATATAATTCATAGAAATTCTAGTGTTATCATACTAGCTCATCAAGATTATTATTCTTTCCAGAAGAACCTGATTCAGGTTGCAATGCCCTTCTCACATTTCCAACCCCTAGTGAGAATACCTCCCCCTCCACTAGCAAGAGACAATCCACCCAGTGTTTAAATTTCTCGTGGGATTTTAACTCTAGGCAAATTAATATTAACTATCCAAGCGTGACAATACTCGTCGATAATTTAACCCCGACTTCCTTCGTTCAAGAAATTCTAAATTTAAAACGTAAATGAGTTTATAATGTTCTACATTTAAAGGGCAATAAAGACTTTTTATTAGGCTATTAATTTTTTTTAATAGTATAATGTTTCAAATTACATTTTTAACACGTATACTTCCACCTGTATTATGTTGAGAAAACTGAGCAATATTTATGATTATAGGCCTATATAGAGTGAAAAAACGCTATTTCTCCTCCACGTAATCTAACTAAAATGACTAGCAAAAAGAATATTTTAATTTATGAATAAATTATACTAGCCTGTGACAAAAAGGTCGAAATTCCGTACCCACTTGGAAGCCTCCAAAGAGGTAAATTGTAGGTTTTACGAAAGCCGATAAAATGGCAAAAAGGAATGCATGTAAAAAAGTTTACAAAAGAAGGGGGGGAGCAAAGCTCAAAGCTGAACGTGAAGGGGCCTCCAATCGTTAAGCTTGCGTCAGTGTATCGGTTCTACCCGATCTCGTAACAATATGAATATCACATACTCTTAGGGGGGGGGATAGTACAAAATTACATTTTTTGCAATAACTTCGCTAATTGTCTCGTAGAGAGGTTCGGTTGGCACCATTACATGCAGAATTGAAATTTACAAATTGTTATCTAATTTAGAGTCTTATTTGTTGAATAACACACAAAATATAAACGAACAAAAAACTGTTTAAAAACACCGTCATTTTACAGTTATAAATCGACCATTTCTGAATTTCACTAGAGTTCTGCGCACTGTAACGTATTTTTTCTTCTTTTATTTTTTGTAGTACTATCATGCTTACGTACAGACTATAGATGGACTACATTACGAAATTGTTTTGCTATTACCACACAACCTATACTGGGCAAGTATCGATATGAAGTCCCAACATAAACTATCTAGAAGAGAGAGAAAGGAAAATGAACGATTATGGATAACCTTGAAATTAGATCTATTTTGACCTTCTGGAGAACTTTAAAGAGCGCGATTTTTTTTCATATCAAACTTATAGAAATTCACTGCAAAGTACACCACTATGGTTTCACAAATTCCCATAGCAATATTATAAACATTGGATAGCTTTGAACTTTAATCTCCCACCATTTTGTGTTGTGATACCGTTGTAACTTTGTCTTTCAGAAAGTTTTTCTCGTCTTAAATTTTCACGTCACCCTCCTCCACCTGGAGGCTCCCCAAACAGGGGTTGAATTTAGAAAGTGTAATTGACTCATAAAATATCCAGAAGATTTATAATCAAAATCTGTAACAGTTTTAAAATTAGCGTTGCTTGACTTTTTTTACACTGTATATTTTTGTATTATTATTTATTGCTTAGTACAAGTGAGCGTATAAAGCTGTCATAATTAGTATCTTTCTACTATAATTACCCAGTATACGAAGTATTTTTTTATATAATCAAAAATTGGTATCGTTGTCGTATTGGTGTAATTAAGCACAATAACAGCAACAACTATTAAGACAGGACATGAAATTTAATATAGAGAACTATTAGCGTAACCACATAAAAACACTACTGAAATTCATAAAAATCAAATTATTGAAAATGTGCCGGCCATTTTAAACCGTTTTTGTTCGAATCTCGTGTGATATTCAACTTACTGTATAACAAAATAAATTAGATAAAAATTTGCAAATTTCACTTCTCCACCGTACTATCCCAACAAGCAGGGAATTTATTGTCAAAACTTTAATTTTGAACTCTGAACTTCGAAAAAAAGTGATATTTGTATAATTACAAAGACCGTGTCAGTAACAAGAGCGTAGCAAATGTAAGCTCCTTCAATATATGTATAGTTTCAAGACCCACTGATACGAGCGAAGCGAGTGGAGGTGTTTTAATGTATGGACCTCACTACTAGCTGACATCAAGAAAGTCACTACATACTATTGGATAATTTCGAGTTTTTGAGAATACCTGTGTAACAAATATTTTACACAATCTACCCTATTTATTACCTTTAAAAGCCAAAAAGAAACGAGTGCCGGAAAAATATGAGAAGGTCTGGCGTACGCAGTGTCACATAGCCTACCAAGAGTGGAAGCTGTTGCAAAATTCAGAATGCTTACGGTCCATGACTACCTGTAAGCCCACTTATGTAAAATAGGATTAGCAACCTCGGAAATTTGCCCTCTGTACAACCATCACAAGATGGGTGGCCCACACCTTCAGGGCAGACGTGGAAGAGCGAGGTCAGCATTGTATCTACTGGGAAGCTAGGCGGATAATGGCAGAGATGCCAAGTTCTGGTATTGGATAAAGTAAAGTAAGTATTTATTACCTCTTGATCAATTTACTATTTCCTACAAGGCCCAAGTAACCACTAGATTAGAAGATCTCCCATTGGATGATAGGGCTGAATAAATATCATGACCATCAACTTATTTGATTTACTAATAAATTAAATTTTAAAATTGTGTTTATAACTATGGATAAAATGAACTCGTCATTAAACTTTTCACGTACGCTAAACGACACATTCAGAGAGAATGTTTAACCAAGCACCACATGATAGTTTCCATATCTTGGCATTCAGAAAAATACATTATAATCAACTATTTTTTTTTTTATCTGTTAACATACACTCCATGGACCGCAGAGATTCTTAGCGGAGTAATTCTTACTCACTTCATTTGTACTTAACACTATGAAACTGAAATAAATGTGTACAAATTTATGAGTGACATCATGGTAGCTACCCAGCCCTATCATACAATGTAATACTAGCAGATCCCCTAAATGTAATGCAGAATAGTTGATTTCTTGGGCTTGTAGGGGGATCTATTTGCATTCAATTTTCCAGATACAAAACATATAACCATAAAATTTGTTCCATCAATTACATCCCATGAATTACAGGATATCATTTTGGTCTTAGATACACAAACATATTCCGCTAGTAGTTAATCGAAAAAGGAGCGTTTTTAAACGTATCTTCACATGAAGATTTTTTTTTTAATTTGTCCCTCTGAAAAATCCGTTTCCGAAGTATTGTCGGGCAATTTGAATCACCCTATATATTAAACTAATAAATTTCCCTCACGAAAATCTATATTTGATAAATGTATAAATAATTTACATTTAATAAAATACTATCTAGGGAAACAGATGTACGAACAGAGTTAAAAATTAGTTAAACACATTCAAACCTGATTAATTTTACTGTCCCCTCCCCCCCCCCTCGGGAGCTTATTATAGTGAGTACGGGCTTGGCAATCCCGAAGGAACCTAGCTAGTTCTACACTTTTTTCACGTAGTCATTAGTTTGATTCCTCTCTTACATCTTTCTTATCAGGTCTCTCTTGACCAACTCTTGTTCTCTTCTAACCCTGACGCTATTAGAATATTCGAAGGCAAAAGATCTATATTTTAAACTCGTTTTTTCCCTAAGGCGTAGATGACTGAGAGGTTTTGTCACCTTAAAACAGCAAAGAAAACAATTATACATAGTGATCATTATATCGGTATCTCGTAGGTGACCTTCATTAATTACTTTTTTATTGAATATAAAAACTTGTTTTGTAATCTATTTTCCAGTATAGTAGCTGATATTAATTTTTGTTGAAAACCCCGGTGATGTTTCTTGATGGTGTTTTCGGATTTTACATCAAAAGTTGGGGTGTTTTTATTCTTCAGTA
Source organism: Aphrophora alni (assembly GCA_963513935.1). Classification (NCBI taxonomy): domain Eukaryota; kingdom Metazoa; phylum Arthropoda; class Insecta; order Hemiptera; family Aphrophoridae; genus Aphrophora; species Aphrophora alni. The sequence continues at coordinate 117,521,101 of OY740770.1, forward strand.
TTTTTTTTATAAACCCACTAGTACAATGCGCTTGAATATTTAAAATTTTGATATTTCTTCAATTTTAGGAGGCGATTTTTCGTACTTCCCTTGGTTCACAGATAAAAACCTACTTATAATTATTATAGAAGATTTGTGCTAGTTTTTATTACTTACACAAATTATTATTATTATTATTATTATTATTTTTAGTCCTGCAGGTATTTACACAATATATGATATGCGAAATTTAATTTTTAATTTGATTCAACAATGGGAAGTACGGGAAATCGTCTCTCAAGAATGCACCAAACTACAAATTTTCGCAAGTTGAAGCACCTTTAAACTACAAAAATACTGGGTTTATATAACCAAGAATAAAAAAGTTTAAAATTTTTATGTAAAAGCAAAAAACTTCATAAAAAATAGGCGTTCCTCAAGAAATTTAAAGTTATACTGGAAAAAACTTTCGTAAGATTAATAGTTCACGAGGTGTCCATAATACATTGATCATCCTGTATAAATATGAATTAAATAACACCTTGTATTAAAGAAATTCAATTTAAAAAATGTTTTGAGAAACTGGATAAAGTGAAAGTCGAAATTATCACTTCAAGTTTTATCTGAGAGCAAATAGAAGATTGCGTGGGTGAAGGGAAACTCCAAGCGCATGCGCATAGTTTACGTTCAATCAATATCCCAGCTAGCTCTTGGGCTGTTGGATTCCTGTTCCCAGGTGCAATCACGGCCATCCTCAGTAAATATATCACTTATTGGATAATTTGGGTTATTAATGAGGATGACTCGGTCCTAGAGGAATTCCGACTTAATAATTTCCATTCCAGCTGTCAAAGTGATTCGAATCTGAACGACCAATTTAAAATAGTTTTAGAAATATTGTGATCTCCCTTGTGGAAACACCGATACTACCCCTTGAAGTATTTTGGTTCGTTTTGTGTATATACAAACTATAAATACATATTGAGCTTCAGTTGTGAGATAATATTAGATAGAAAAAAAAACTCGAACAAGAGATCTTACAAAAATTACGTTTACTTAATCAAACGCGTTTCAACGACAAAGTCACCATCTTCAGTGATACATGAGATACAATAACAAGCCTATAACTGTGTTATAACGGCTTATATCTGGTTCTACTTTATATAGAAACACGCAACTAACGAAATTTTATTTTTAAAAAAAACTTCCTCTAGCTATAGAGTGAGTCAAAAATTAGGTACTATATACAGGATGTCCGAAAAAATTTTAAAATGTGTTTTTTCCCGACAATGAATGACAGAAAATTGAAAAATGTTTTTATGCTTTCTTAAAATAAAACAAAATTTAAAATTCTGAAACACCATGTGTCTGTACCCTTACAAACAATGTTTGGACAAACCCGAAATTTCCCTAACTGCGGGACGTGTATAGTAAGTGTGCTCGATAATAAATTGTTAATCATTACATTCAAATTAAATACATTCTATCCAAAAGTATTATCTAACTAACAACTTTTATATTTGATCATTGGGCCTGTTATTAAATATAAACTTCTCAAAATAGACTCAACATTTTAGTGAAATATTTTGGTCACGAATAATAATTGACAAAAACTAAAAATCAACTTTTACCCCTGTCATTAAATGCTTAATTTTAATCTAACATCTTATACGCCGACAATATTTTTATGGCACAAGCGAAACAAGTTTTGGCCGTTTCATGGTTCCTTTTCACTTTTTGATTAATAAACCGAACTGACAGTTAGGGTTCGTTTCTATTTGATGAGTGAGGGTTTGAACATTGTTTTGCACATTTTAATTGATATTAACACAAGACTATGCGGGAGTTAAACTATATTTTGTATGTTGAAATTAATTTTAACTCCTCCTGATTTCTTAGTTTAGAACCTTGTAAATGTTCTTTTTCTTAAATTAAGGAGTGAAATATAATTTATTTTAACAAAATAGGAAACATGGAATTCGTTACAACTGATTAAAATACAATACAAATATTGTTATCCAGTATTTACAAAACTCTGCTTGTGTATCATAAACTATTAAATAGGCGGTACTTTTTAAGAAAGAAAACAGTCAGTTCACGTGTTCTTTACAAACTAGACATTAAAAATTATTCCAAGTTGAACAATGACATCAGTGCAACATTATTCATATGAGAGATAATTCCAAAATGGCGGAGTTGGAGCATCAATAAATGTCGCTAAACTTACACAAAAGCAGAGGTGGAGGTTTGCAGCGCCTTCAAGTCTCACACTACTTATTACACTACACAAATGTATTGCAAACTTTACAGCGCCTGACTGTTAGAACATATTCCAGGCTTGTACAAAAATTGTTGAAACGTGGAAATTTAAAAAGTTAAAGCGTCAATTTGTTTTCATTTTTACCTTGATACATATAGAGAAAGTATTATGATCAATCAAACAATTAATGTTCGTATAAATCCCTCTTTAGCTCCTCTGAGCCCAAAATAATGGTTTTTAGAATGACTGAGGGTCGTTCGTATGTGCAGTGCTCTAGAGCCTAACGTGTAAAAAGATTTTAATCAAATTTTGTTTGTGCATATTTAGTTTGTTTAATTTGGACCATATCTCGAGATTTTTTTAATATTTGGATGTAGCTGCTATGTGGAAAACACACACAATCGGTGATGATGTTTCTAAACAAATTTTCCTCAAGCGTTTTAAGGACTCCAAACATAATGGTAATCTCTCAAAAAATGTCAGTTTGTGTTCAAATTTTAGTGAAATGTGATGATTATTGGTGATAAGCGGCAAGTAAAAAATATAGTACGATAATAATTGCATAGTTCTTAACCATCTTCATCATGCAATTTAATACAAACAGATTTGTAAATATTTTAGCCAACATTTGTTTTCTTAGACCTTGTATGATATGTTAAGTTGTATTGGTAGGAGTCATCTCCATAATGGTAAGTTAGTTAAACAGATGTTATACAATTTTACTGAATCTTTTAATTGTGTATATAGTCTATCTTGACGTCAACTAGGCTCTAAAGAAACCTTCTAGATTTGTGGAGGGGGTTTTACACGACACTTGTTAGCGACTTGTTAGAAGCCCGCAACTTGTTTCGTATAAACATCAACAAACCAGGTAACAGGACAGTAGACAACGACACGTTAAAAACTTTTGCAAGGTCTGTCCCACTACTCGGAAGTCACGTGATCCCATGTGACTTGCTACTTACCCCCGATAAACACCTCCCAGAAGTCACTTGTAGCATAGAAGAAGGAATTAGAATAAGAAAGTCACAGGTATAGGCTCTAGCGTAATGCCCTCGATCGCCAAAATATCCTTAGTTTGGTTACTGGACAACAGAAAGCGCTAGTAGCAAGACCAGTTACGCTGCCATGCTGGCGGGAGTGGGGTGGGCTTGACAGAGCTGGCTGTGGAGATACAGCGCCGGGGTGGCACGGTGGCAGTAACCGAAACTACTTGAAAACAAGAACTGCTACAAAACAACTAGTGGCGCTCCTAGGGGCCGATCGCCCTCGTATCACGCTGTTTAACGTGGGCTGTGACTTTCTTATTCTAATTCCTCTTCTATGCTTGTAGTTCGGTTCCTTGCTTGCATTGTGTCAGTATTGTTCGAAAGTAGTTATTAGTGAGTTTTTGGAGTTAACATGTTTATAATTTTCCTAAAAATGACACGAAAAAGACGTCTAACGCTCCGGTAAATAAATTGGATCAGATACGGTTTTTAGAAATGTACGAACAAATGCGGAACGCGAAAAACCCAGATTAAAACATGAAAAATCTAGCGCTGAATAAGTTAATGGGAGAGTTGGAACAATGTAGAATCCATGTTAATACAATTGAAATATTAAGGCTAAAAATAAAAATCATCAAGAATATTTGAAAATTATCATGTCTTTAAAAAAACTATCCAGGAACATATGACGTTTATGAACCTAAATTAGTAGGTTTACGAGTGCCGATTCATTCATACGAGACGTGGTTCTTTCCAGACTTGTAGTTTTATCAATCAGTTCATGTACTTCAGACAATTCAGCTTTCATCATTTATTTCATACATGATTCAGATTAGCCGCATGAAGAACTGAAGAAAACGCTAATATGAGTCACTTCTACTCGCGTAAATTCCCCACGCCGGTTGTCAAAAGCAGCACGTACAAGCCTCGTCTAAAACCTCCTTCTCCACTCAGCGTTTCGGTCCTAGCGATCCTCGAAACTGAAGTAGCTTTCACTCGTTACGCTCGTCTCGGCGACTCGTCTCTCATAACGATTACATTTTTTAAAGAGTTAAAAAATACATTTTCAAAAATAACTTCGCTATTTTGTCATGGTAGAGAGACGATGTTGGTACCATTGCATGCAGGATTTAAATCTGATAATTTGTATCTAATTTATTGCGTTATTAATTGAATAACAAACTAGATGTACACAAAAAAAACTTTACAATGGTTCGACATATTCAATTTGATGATTTTTCTGAATTTCAATACGGAATACTTTAGTGCCCTAAAACAAATTCCATGCTCTCTTATATTTGTGTGGCCGCTATTGTACTTCGGTTTTCTAAGACCAAGAAACGTGAAATGTTTTGCAGTTACAAAACTTATCTTATACTTCTTATATTCGATGATTAATTAAAAGCCTTGTTTGATTAGTTTCTACTTAAGCATTGTGTTTAACATAAATTAATTATGTAGGATAAATTATTGTTTTGTAGATTGTTTAATTGGACTAGACTACAATAAATACTCTGAAAACAGGAAATAGTCCGACATAATAGATCGCGGATACTGCTGTTTGTTTACTAGTTTATCAACCTCGATATTGGTATTGAGTATATACATAACGCCAGTTGAGCAAGTTTATTTATTTTGCCGACATTTTAAAATATTGAGATAACTTTTTGTTTACCATATTACATTAATATAGTCAACCGAATGAAGAGAAGTCTTGCATTAACTTGACCATTTAGTAATTCGTCCATGTTTGTGTTGTTTCTGCCAAACGCTATGGAAGTTAGATTAGGTTAGGTAGCAAATTTCGACTAAAAATGAAATTTGAACGATTTTAAACGATAGGTTTAAAAACCAGACCAAAAAAATTAGAAATTTTCTCACTCAATAATTTCTTAATGTTTTTATTCATATAAATTTTAAGGTTTTTTTCAAGTTTTATAATATTATAAGAATACCAAATAAATTACAACTTACATAAAGTTGCAATGGCTTCCTCCAAAACTTAAATAATTTTATAATTAAAGTAAAATACAAACAACACGCGGATCTTTTACGCTTCCAAAGAGTTAAGTTACCAGCTACAGAGGCGCATCCGTGGAGGAGGTAAAGGACCACAGATCAATTGTACCACTGTGATCAAAAGGAATGCAAAGAGAAAGCCAACCAACAACAAATGTCACTTCTCCATTCGAACTGTGTTTTGTTCAAGTGTACAGTAACTAGTATTATTATTTTTCTGTTACTACTTACTCTATGAATATTATTATCACGTCGTGCGCTGGACAGTAGCTACATTTTGTTTATAAGAATGTATACGTGGTTAGGTTAGGTTAGGTCAGGGTTGGAGGGGAAGGAAAATGTTGCAAGTAAATAAGTCTATTCTTCACAAAACTACTAGTTCACGTCCCTCAGTGGTTCAATTATAGTAAGTACAGGTCCAGCGAGGTACCCTAGTTGGACCTTTTTTCATATAGACTATTCTTGAGTTAGATCTTTTCTTTCATCTTTCTTATCAGGTCATTTTTAATTAACTCTTGTTCTTTTCCAACCTTGAGACTATTCATAAAATACGTCATTTCTCAAAGTCGGCTCTACCTAATCTTAAAATTAAATAAACTTAATAACCTAATTGGGATTTTAGTTGAATTTAGCAAGTAAACTAAACTTTACTAATCATTAAATGCGACTGAAAAAATAGTCCAAAAATTTCAAAATGGTGGCTTTCCCGCTGTTTTTTATTTGCCTCTAATAAATCAAACTGTATAACTAGTGATCTGTACAAAATATATTAATGCCAACATGGGCCGCTAAACGAGCTGACATTTTAAAAAACACAAAAAATTGCTTCCTTATTTATATAACCTTGTAGCAGCATACTAAGAACTTGAACCCGTTAAGTTTCTTCCACCTTTAGTACTTTTAAGTAGTTGTCATGCAAGTAAATTTATCAATACTATGCATGTAACATGTAAGCTAGCATGATCGCTTAAGGTTGATAAAGTCTGGGTAACCACTTAAGAGCGCTGTAGGGGGAAGGGCGTGTCTTATAATAAAACTAAAAGTACGTGTGACTATGGAATATACAACGATCCATGTTAGCGATAATCGGCTCCTTCTCAATTATTTACACAGATTATTATGGCTACACATTAATTATGAAATTTTTAAAATTCATTCATCAAATAAACCAGCACTATACATTAATTGATTATTTTAAATTGGTCGGTAAAACTAGAATCCGTTTCAACTTGATCATATATATCTGTGTTACGACCAAACGGGGATATTAATAATAATTATGAAATTTAGGAAGGAATTTATCTGCAACTACCGTCACGATTTAAATAAATGATGCAAAAACCTTGGACAGACTTCCTCACTCAACCATCTCCATAACTAAATAAAAACCTAACCAAAACTAATTAAATATATTAATGTAATAAAAATTACCTTATATTTTCAGTCTAACAATTCTCTTTTGGTAATCATAGTTTACCGGTGTCATCTGTCTATGCCGTTGTTTTTTACACACTTTTCTCTAGTTTGCTTTCACATCTGTCTGTCTGTCATCAAATCTGGGAAGCTCTGTTTGAGACACTTCTTGTTGATAAAAATTTTTGAAACTTTGAAAAGATATTGATCTCGGATGACAATACAATAATTCATTGTTATATACACATGTTTATGGTGGGGAAAACGCATGCGCAGTAGGTACGTATGTGTAGAATACATTTACAGCAGTTAGGGCTTACTAAGAAGTACCTATGTCATTCCTGATATGTCCTATTTGCTAGACGAATTGAAAGATAAAAAATTTGTTTATAACTAAAAAGTAGAAAATTGAAAATAATTGTTTTAAACGCTTTTCTTTAAAAAAGAAATAAATAAAGATAAAAAACAAAAAACAAAATTAGTACAAAGTACTAATTCAAAAGTAAATTACAACTGTAGGTGCTTAGAATTTTAAATTATAATAATTATGAATTTTAGGAGCCAACACTAAAATTTTAGAAATTTTTTAAAATTTTAAATTCTAAGCGCCCACACTGTTTTTTCCCCTCTCTTTATTTATATCTTTTTTTAGAAAAGTTAATTTTAAAAAAATAATTTATTTGATTTTTATTCAATGTTATAATATGTTGTTTTGTACTCAAATTATGACAAGAAAAAACTTTTGTAATGCTGTATACTAGCTGTAAAGTGGAAAATATTTAAATCTTAGTTCTCTCAATTGTGTTTTTTAGAACTTTACTTGATTACAGATCTGATGATAACGGCATAGATCGCTGAAGTCGGTAATCTGTGATTACCCAAAAAAGTATTGTTAGACAAAAAAAAGGTAATTTTTATAATTAAATTATTACATTACACTCCTGCTGTCTATTTACTACAATTTTTAAAAGTAATTATTATCAAAAGTGTCAATCATAAAGTAAAAATAAACCAAAAATGCTTTGAAAAAAACACACACAGAGTGTGTAAAAAATATGGAAAAAGCTAAATGTTTCAAAGAATTGCTTTAGATAGAAAAATATTAGACCTCTCAATTTAAAGCTCTTAACCTGAGCTATCTAAAGGGTGGTAAATACAGTATTGAATATACAGGGCGTTCCAAAAATTAACCATAAATTATTTTTCTCAACTTTTTAAATGTAACGCTATTATGTTAAATTTTGGAACATCTTCTAAATGAAATTACGCTTTATTAATTTATGTCCTCGATTTTCCATTGATATGTTAGTATAGTTGATATTGTAATAATTTGTGTACAGTAATTAAGAAATATATAGGCTTACTTTTTAGAACACCCTGTACTACCGGAAACGTAATTTTCAATACATCTAGGCTTACTTTACATCTCAATAACCAAATAATAAATCATTATTCACTTAGCCCTGCAGAGAACGTTTAATATTGTCTTACAAGATTGCGAATTTTAAAACGCCTTAACTCGGTTGTTATTAAAGACTAATTAAAAATTAATAAGTATCTTAAATTGGCCTATTAGAGTATGTAAAAATAATAGTTGTGTTACATTTTAAAAGGTGAGAAAAATCAGGGTTTTTAAAATTTTTGGAACACTGTATATCCTATTAAACCTTTGTATCACTCTGTAAATAGCTCAGGTTAAGAGCTTTAAATTGAGAGGTCTAATATTTTTCTATCTAAATCAGTTCTTGAAATATTAAGCAATTTACACTGATAGTACATATCTAATTAGGTACTAAACTTTTGCCATAAACGCAACATCGGTCACGTCCTGAGGTCTCCAAGAGTATCAAAGGGTGGATATGGGAATTATGTTGTACTGTCGACTATACAGTTCTCTACAGACCAAAAACGTTGACCGATTCTAATAAAATTTGGCATTTTGGCCATATCTTGGGATCTTTTTTTTTATTTATTCCATAACTCAAAATTTGGCGATAGCTGCTATAAGATGAAAACACAAAATTACAACCAGCTCTAATGATTTTAATGAAATTTTCTTATAGATTAGATTCTAAAGACCCAAATAAAACGTGCTGATTCCATCAGCTCGTGAGTTGTCAGTTTAATAAAAAGATTAAAAAATGAGGCTGTTATAAAACTCATAATTTCTCAAAAATCAATTTCGTTCACATTTTAGGAAAATATAAAGTTTCATAATGGAGTAAAAAAAAAATTACGGTTTAAAAATAATTGGCAAAATACAAAAATTAACTTTGACGGTATCATTAAACGCTGGGTTTTAATCGAAAAAGATTTACGCTGAGGATAGTTAATGACAAAAGCGAAACACGTTTATGACCAATATAATTTTTTTTTTCAAAGACGTCCATGGTTCATATTCACGTTTTGGTTAATTTTGAGGATGGATAGGTAAGAAAGTTTATATACTTAACCTAGAGCGACCCCTAAAATTTTCAAACACAAAAAAGTAAGGGTTTTTACATTTGTAATGGATGGTATTGGTTAACAATGTGATATAAAATGTACAAAAAATTAGGGGATGGAAGGGTCTTTAAATTACTTCTTGCTCTATGTTATATATGGGTGTGTGTTTCGCCAATTTACTTAGGCAACCCATCGGTGGACATTACATAATCCCTTTCTTGAGAAAGGTCGCAAGTCTAGAAATGTTAGATGTAATTCCCTTTACATAAAATATGTTCAGTGATTTACACAACTGTTTTAGTTATACAGGGTGATTGGAAATTTTGTGTAAAAACACGATATGAGAACTATAAACTTCCTTTTGAAAAAAATGTTCTCTCAGTTTACCTTCTATCAATTTTTTACAGTTTTATAAAAATATCGTGACTTATCGACAAAAAGTTAAACTTCTCAACTTTCCTCCACCAATTGTTATTTTTGATACTGTATTATTTTATGAAAACATAAAATTTAGTTTGAAACAAATAATAAAAAAAACTTGAAATATTCAAAAACACTATTGTCTGATTATTGTTATCCCTAACAATTGTCAAATTGTATCAAAAACTTACCCTTGTATTAAACTTTCATTTGATATAAGACATTTCAGTTTATTATTTGTTTAATAAGTTTCGAGGAGAGGGTCACGCGAAATCCCGGTAAACTGGATTCTTTGACAAGTGATAAACATTAAGGGATGAAGTTAATGTTATATTATTAAAAATTTATATTTACCAATTTTGTTGATGTTCTTCCGTAATAATGAAAGGTTACATTGCACTCTGAAATTTTAAATTGCTTCAACTATTTCCCCTATCATAAGTACAGTGGTCTGTTGAGTTCCGTGTTAAAACAGTTAATTACAAAACGTATTTTTGGATTTCAAGGTGGTTTTTTCCATACAATTTTAAGAATAAACTGAAGTGTCATATCAAATGAAAGCTTACTATAAGAGTAAGTTTTTTATATAATTTGACACTTGTTACTCCTAACAACAATTCAACAATACCGTTTTGAATATAAGGTTTATTCCGAAAACGAATATTTTGTTCGTTTCAAAATAAATAAATACACTAATATTATTACTTTTCAAAGTGAAAATGGACGAATTTTAGTCAAAATTGTATGCGCTTTAAGAAACAATACCAAAAGTAACAATTAGTGGCAGAAAAGTTGAGAAAATTGAACTTTTCGTTGCTAAGTCAAAAAAATTTTGAAAAACAATAAAAAAATCCATAGAACTAAGACAAATTGAGGAAATTTTTTTCAAGAGTTAGTTTCTAACCAAAACATTGTGCCAATCATCCTGTATATACAAAACAACTCATTTAAATTATACAGTATGAATTGTATAACTAAAACTCGTTCATTGAAAAACCTTTTAAACAAATTATATGAAAATTTCTTTTAAAATGTAAAATATACAATAACTATTTGAAAGATTAAGAACTAAAATATGTTTAAAATAACACATTAAACCGACTAATGTGAGTGCTGGCTCAAATTAAAATACACGTAAAAACTAGGGCGTGGTCTAATACACTCTAAATAATTACAAAATAAACGGCAATGTTTATCTTTTGTAGAGGATAATTTTTAATACCGCTGATAGAGTATTCAACTGTTAAGATTTTCTGGAGTCTTTTATTGTGAAAGGATATAACCGTTTTGTATTTTATCATGGATGGAAATTATGCTTTTTTGTTCAAATTATTATTATTATGAATTTTAAATTTTCAGATTTTCATAAACAGTAATGTATCAGCTACATGAAATATTTATTATAACAATTATTTATTGACACGCACACTATTTTTCTACGTATTTCCCGCCAATACAGTAACTTACATTTGTTCCAGCGGTTAGGAAGTGTCACAATTCCAAAAACTTAGAAGACTCCATGTTGAGCATTTCTTGCACAACATCAATAAGTTTCTCATCAGAGTTGAAATTCTCACCTAAAAATTGTTTAAGTTAGATGAAGATGTGAAAGCCTGATGGTGCAAAATTTATGCAGAATGAGGTAAGACATCCCACTTGAGTTCAGCAACACTTACATTTTAGCTTGTTTTTAAAAAGTGAAAAACTTTTAGTCATCATCATTTTATATAAAACAAAAAAGATAAAATAAAGACCTCTAGCCCTCGGATACTCTAAAAGCATTAGGGTCAGAAGATAACAAGAATTTATCAAGAGATAACTGATGTGAAAGTGAGGGACCTAACTCAAGACTAGGTGAAAAAGTTGTAGATCCAGATAGGAACCTCGGGATTGCCAAGCCTATTCTCACTATAATGAACTTCTGAGGGCCGCAACATTTTCATTGTCAAAGCGGTAATGTAAGGACGAACATTGTCCTGAGGAAAACAAACTGATTGTTAAACCACTCTCCTCCTCGAAATATTCGTTTTCTTTTATAAAAACAGTAGGCTACTCAGCTAAGACAGTTCTGCTCTAATCTACCAAGAAAATGTGATATTTGTATTATTACTGAATCCGAGTGGTCTGAGTCACCGACGCGAGCGTGACAAAACTCCGTACATCTTCGAAGGCCATCAGGACCGAGTTACTAACACGAGCGAAACGAGTAGAGACTTATTAAACATACACATATGTTACACATATGTAGGTTAGGACCCAGCTGACCTCAAAAAAGTAGTGTACACGATTATGTGGTTTAGAAATCCTGTGTAACAACTGTTTTAAACAAACTTACCATACTGGATGAAAGACTGTGATCTATAAATACAATTTAGCATTCCTTACAAGGTCTAGTCATTACATTTAGATCTACTTGTATTACATAACTCCCCATCAACTTGTTAACCCTAAATTTTGATATTAAATACAAAATAATGATATATAAAAAAACCCTTAAATACCTATTTTAAATAAGATCGGTCCATAAGCTAATGAGAAATAATTACTTACAATTAGACAGAAAAACATTTTGTAAATAATAATAATAATAATACTTTATTAGACTCAGTCGGACCAAAGATACCATCTCAATATTTTCTACGCATAAAATGAAAAGTAAAAATGCAATTATTTATAAATCTTTGTGCATCGTGAATAACAGATCAGTGGTTTTTGATTAGATCCGTATGAAATATTAATGGAATCGATTTTGTTCTGCGTGTCTAGCATGTCGATGTGACCCACAGCCCACAGTAGACGATGAGTGTTTAATGTTTGCTTTAAATTACAAAAATTGTTCATCATTTCATGTAGGAAATTACGAATTTATAGTATTGCCAAAATGGTTGAGATTTGTTAAATAAAATAAACAAACTTTCTCACTTACTCGTCTCCAAAACCAATCTAAACTATTTATCAGTTTGGCAGATGTCAATCGAAAAGCTAAAATATGGACGATATTTTAAATAAAATAATTCATTTTTTTAGCCTTTTTGCACTCGTTATAATAGGCCCTGGTTTGTATAGAATGGATGGTTTGGCCTAACGAGGCAACGAAACAATTTTTTAAATATCAAATGTATTATTCACATTTCAGTACTCTAGGTTAAAATCCTAACTCTTGTTTTTAAGAACAGTTTCAACTTTTTGTTTAAAAAATTAAGACTAGGCAGCCAACTTACGTTTTTTCTCTCAACAGCTGTACTAGACTGTCTGAAGCCTAAAGCTAATTTCAGAAATGACCTTGGATTTTCTAGCGATAATGTTAAAGTTCTGAACAGATTACAATTTGTCTTACAAAACTGCTTTCACCTTGTCATAATATATACATCGTTCATCTGCTTTGTTCACCTATTTCCCCAACTAATATGATAGAAATTATGATAGAGGATGAGAAAAAATGGAAGGCAATAGAGAGTTTCATTCTTAGAATTATGGGCAAACGAGGTAAACAGCTAAGGTGAGCTGACATAGAGCTCCAGTTTCGGTGTTCGACCAACCGGTCGATGGGATGGTGGATGACCCTGTGGGGTAGTTAATTCTTCTCTGCGAAGTAATGTCGCAAGATGGTCCCGCAGAGGAGGAAAAAGAGGATGGAAGGTTTTTTTTTCACCGGGGTAGGGTGGCCGCCCACCACCTTCAGTCACCGGTCAAAGTCATAAAGATTTTTCCATTTTTCCTTCCAAAAATATATATATGCATCGTAAAAAGTATTCAATTAAATCTGAATAACGACTGACAAATTTTTTGTCCCATTTAGGCTATTCCTGAACCGTGATATATTTTTATTTGAAATTTTGAACTCGGGTTATTAATTTAACTAAGATTGTAACTAAATCGGTGAAGCCTTTTTTACATAACAATCAGCCGATAATTTGTTTTTTACCAAAAACTCAGCAAAAAATATTTTTAGGGAGATGGCAACCAATACGTTTTCTTTAGGTCCTTAGAGACTACTTGAGGAAATGTAATCAGACGATTTTGAGAAAATCTTAATAATGTGTTTTTTTAAAGCAGTTACACCCAAATTTTTAGTTATGAAAAATGGGATTATTTAAATATACACACTTACAAATTTGATTAAATTGGTCCCCGCGTTTGGGTTTTAGAGCGCTGCACAAAACACAGACAGACATCAATTCTAAATACTACTTTATAAACTGATTGTGATATCAAGGTTGATTATTATTGCTAATGCAATTTACAGTTGAAATCATGGACACATTTTTCGATCATTCCTGTATTTATAGAAAAAATCGTATAATTAAATGTTTAGATGTTTAAACACCTGTTAACACAAGGACCAATTTTACAAATTTCTTAACCACATCTCACAAACAGTTATTTTCCATCGTCTAAGACTTCCAACCCGTAGGGATACATTAAAACAGGAGCAATACGTGACGGAACATTAACACAAATAAATGATACAACTATGCGGGACTCTATGAGCCTCGCAATGTTTACATTTTGTTAATGACTATTTACTTATAGAGAATGCAATGAGAAATTTGTTTGTACATTAGAGAGGATGTAAGTATCGATTCTTAACTAAATCGAAATCGTGAATCCGATGTGAGTAAATACAAAGCCATTATGCATGTACAGTCTTGGTGTGATAATCTTAATTATTAATGGATCCTACCTAATACAAATTTATCTTAATGGTATTGTGCGACTGTTTCCTACCTCTCTTTCACCTGTTATTTCTGCCTCTCTACCTTCTTATACCTCCCTCCCCCTTTTTTTCTCTCTCTGCCCTTTTCTCCCCCCCCCCTCTCTCTCTCTCTCTCTCTCTCTCTCTCTCTCTCTCTCTCTCTCTCTCTCTCTCTCTCTCTCTCTCTCTCTCTCTCTCTCTCTCTCTCTCTCTCTCTCTCTCTCTCTCTCTCTCTCCAAAATCATTCCAAAATTTACCTTTTTAGAACTCAAAACTCAAAACCCAAAAACAAGGCATCGATTTTTTTTTACCCATCACAATACTTTATAGTACTATGTATGTGTACATTTTTTAAAGCTGTTATTGCAATTTGTGTTTCAAATTTTATATATAAAAAATATATATATTATTCCAAATTTAGAGAAGATTATACAAAAAAATTGCGTTAACTTATGTATAACTTAGATACATGTTGACGGATGCTATCATGGTACTTCTCCAAACGTTAGTGATGGTTGCAGCAGGACCGTGTAACTTATCATACCATGAATATGTTACGTGAATTTTTAATGAAAGAATTACGGTAATTTGAAAAGATTTTAGCCACAGAGATCTCTAGTTTAGATTTCTAGTCATGAGAAGTTATTTGAAAAATCAAGTATTCAAGAGTAATCCACACACTGTATTTAGAGCAGTTGAAACTATACATCAACCGTGTTATTGCAGAGATCGTTGAGATAAGTCTAAGAAAATTTTAGAGCAGAATGAAGTGTGTTGATAAGTTTATGGATGTTAATGAACATCACTTTGAACATTTATTATAACTTCTTGATGAATAAAATAAAATAAAAATCTTCAATTAAATCTGTTCTTTGTTTTCAATACATTTTATTACCCGGACCTCTTAAGTTGATCACCCTTGTATAATACTGTAAAAAATGACCATAACGGTGTGAATTTCCACGAGTTTAAACTAAATTACCATTTGACAAACAATAAAACAACCTGAACCTACAATAAACTTGGCACAAAAATAACTCAAGAATTGGGAGTTGTGAAAGAAGAAGAAGCACAAGATTACTTACAGTTTAGAAGTATAAGTGACACGGTTAATGAGGCATTATACACAGTGTATATAGCTACAGACGTTGGCTGTAAGCCAGACTGTTCGTTTTGTTATATCACAACAATTATGTAGGCATTCATTCATTTACATCTGGAGTTTAGCCACCGTTTTATAATTTCTAAACATCTTTCATTTTAGCAATATTGGAATTAATGTTTACTTTTATAAGGGTTGACTAGGTTTTACTCTATGAGCAACCTCTCCCTTGTACCAAACTTCAAGTCCCTATCTATATTTTTGTGGTCGCTAACGTGGTTACATGAAGACGACGGATGGATGGAAAATTATTTTTTAATTTCCTGAGGGCATAGAAAATCAATCAAAAACAGATGTCATAATTTTTGAAAATTATCAAATTAAAAGTAAAATAATATATTTGTAAAATGTACAAAATAAAGAACTGAAATATTGGGAAATTCTTCGCCACACCTGTCTGGCAATATTTTTCTTTCTAAGAACATTTTGCTTACTTTAATTTTATCATGGAACAATAATGCCTTTGTTAATTGCGTACTTAAGAAAGACAAATAACTTTCACTGCTCCGACAAAGTGTTTTTATTGTTAGGCTTATTTGACGACCTACCGGACAATGGACTATTGTTTTGTTTGGAACTTTGCCAGGATGGGGGCAGAGCGTTGAGCCAAAAAAAAAAAAAAGGTACTGTTCTCACTTCGTCTTTAGAACTTATTCTTTAGTGATATTAATGCACATAAAATTAATCTAAAGAATACGCCGCATGGATGCGATTCACTGGTGCGAGTGTCTTTGGTGTTTCGGGAGAAACCTCTAACTTCACATGTGTCGACAATTCGACCCATTAGGGTGCGCACTATCACAGTGCATTTATTTATTTCTAAGGTGTCGAAATATTACAAATGTCACTTACACATGCTTCCAATTATATATGATTTAAATAAATTATTGCTCCACTCTTAGCATTGTCTTTCTGCTATCGCATTTTAGGCGAACTGTTCACAAAAGCTTAATATAATGATACAGTAGGTTTGGCACAAGATTGAATTCTAATCAAATTTTGTTCTTGTGGTATAAAGATAAAAAATCTTTCGGCCATCATCGCTTATAAAAAGAGGAACAAATGAAAAAAGCCTTGAATACTCTAATAGTGTCAGGGTCGGAAAAGAACAAAAGTTAGTTAAGAGAGATCTGATAAGAAAACTCAATAGAGTGACATAACATAAAAAAGGTAGTCCGGCTAGTGTGCCTCGAGTTTGTTAAGCCCACACTCACTTTAGTTAGCCCCTGAGGGTCTCAAATCAATTATGTACAAGCAAGCAGAAATATAGGTTATCATAATAACTTGAGATCTGACTCTGGCAACGATGTCGTGGGGTTGGCTCGACGTGGGGTTGACTCGACATATTGGCCGCCCCAGCCAATAGCAATCACTTCCTGGATATGTAAACGGATCAGGTATTAGTCGGGCGGGTATAGGTTAGGTTAGGTTAGGTTATGTTAGGTTAGGTTAGGTTAGATTAGATTAGGAAGTATGGTCATCGCAATCATAAAGCCCATCGACAATATGACATCATCGAATTGGATACTTATATAAACTTCAACAGTGCCTTATGAGTTCAGAATAGTTATGATTGGTATTGTGCTTTCTGTTAGTTTTAAAGGATACCAGGTTAGCCAAGGACTAGCCACAAGACCTGAGAATACTACCCGCGAATAACAAGTCATACTATTCTGACAGACGACGAACCTCGTCACTTGAGTGTCGCTCTTCGGCTGACCGAACAAACAAACACCTCCAATTCCAAGAAGGGTTGCTCATTAAGCAGGAGTTTGAACAGATGACCCTAGTTCCCCAAAGTGTCGAGCCAACCCCACGTCGATCCAATCCCACGTAATCCTGGCAACATTACATTCAGTTTTAGACACTGGTATGCAATGGCAACATTTAAAGAAAACTCCAATTTTAACTTACAAAAAAGGACATAATCTTTTCCTGTTTCTGGACATCTTTGTGAAAATAGAGGAGAAACGGATAAACCTGAAATAAAAGATAAGTAAATAAAAGTGATTGGAAAGTTAATTGTAAATCTTGTTGCTAATTATTATTATAAGATAAGTAACCATCAAAATGAGGACTGACGAGAACAGGCGCGGGGGTCTACGGCAAAGTATACCTTTAGGAAAGTAAGAGACTGTATTCCAGTGCTGCCAATATTAGAATACGCACAACTGTGTCTAGCAAGAGGATTTGCCAATGATCACGTCAGGCTGTGATAAAATTTGATTTATATTGGTTGAAGCAAAATAAAATCAATGCAACGTTAAGACATTGATGCATTATTGTGCATTATTATACCAGCACAGTAAACGTAATAAAATTCAAAATGATCACTTAAAAAACAAAAATATTTTTTTTTAAATTAGTTTATAAATAAAAATTGTAAATTTTTCGAGTTAATTTGAATGTTTTACACAATCAATTAGTATACTAATTCAAATGCAAGACTTCAAAATACAGTATATTACTATTAGGAGGTTTTTTTATGATCGAACATTTAAAAAACACTTGAGTGATCATAACATTGGCGAGATTTTTTTATAATTATTAAACGAGCGAAATATATAAAAATACGTTACTATCGTGTACATTCTGAACCAATAGCAGAACCTCATTGGATACGTAAATTTACTAAATGGTGGCTTTTCAAAAACGAAAGCTGTCAAGCAACACTGTTTTTAAACATTAATAAAAAAAATAATAATTAAAAAAATAAAAATAAATAATTTAAAAAAAACACTGCAAAACAAAAATTCCGTACTTATTGTTCAAAAGCAAAATCCAGCTCGCTCATCATCGCCTTGTAAAAAAAGGAACATAAAATAAATACCTTATTAGCCCTCGACATCACTAACAGCGTCAGGGTCGGAACAGAACAAGAGTTGGTCAAGAGAGAATTCGTAGAAAAGAAGAAAGTGAGGGATCTAATCTAAGACTAAATGAAAAAAAAAGTGTAGATCCAGCTAGAAACCCTCGGAATTTCCACGCCCATATTAACTATAAGTGAGCCCTTGAAGGTACGAAATTTGTTTCCTGAAAATGGTGACTTAAATTTTTATAATAACCAAAACCGTTAAACTTCTCGATAACAACACAGCTGTAGAGCACTGCACATAGGACAGACGGACACGTTAAACTTCTCGATAACAACACAGCTGTAGAGCATTACACATAGGACAGACGGACACGTTAAACTTATCGATAACAACACAGTTGTAGAGCACTGCACATAGGACAGACGGACACGTTAAACTTATCGATAACAACACAGCTGTAGAGCATTACACATGGGACAGACTGACACGTTAAACTTATCGATAACAACACAGTTGTAGAGCACTGCACATAGGACAGACGGACACGTTAAACTTCTCGATAACAACACAGCTGTAGAGCACTGCACATAGGACAGACGGACACGTTAAACTTCTCGATAACAACACAGTTGTAGAGCACTGCACATAGGACAGACGGACACGTTAAACTTATCGATAACAACACAGCTGTAGAGCATTACACATGGGACAGACTGACACGTTAAACTTATCGATAACAACACAGTTGTAGAGCACTGCACATAGGACAGACGGACACGTTAAACTTCTCGATAACAACACAGCTGTAGAGCACTGCACATAGGACAGACGGACACGTTAAACTTCTCGATAACAACACACCTGTAGAGCATTACACATAGGACAGACTGACACGTTAAACTTATCGATAACAACACAGCTGTAGAGCATTACACATGGGACAGACTGACACGTTAAACTTATCGATAACAACACAGCTGTAGAGCATTACACATGGGACAGACGGACACGTTAAACTTCTCGATAACAACACACCTGTAGAGCATTACACATAGGACAGACGGACACGTTAAACTTCTCGATAACAACACAGTTGTAGAGCACTGCACATAGGACAGACGGACACGTTAAACTTATCGATAACAACACAGCTGTAGAGCATTACACATGGGACAGACTGACACGTTAAACTTATCGATAACAACACAGTTGTAGAGCACTGCACATAGGACAGACGGACACGTTAAACTTCTCGATAACAACACAGCTGTAGAGCACTGCACATAGGACAGACGGACACGTTAAACTTCTCGATAACAACACACCTGTAGAGCACTGCACATAGGACAGACGGACACGTTAAACTTCTCGATAACAACACACCTGTAGAGCACTGCACATAGGACAGACGGACACGTTAAACTTCTCGATAACAGCATAGCTGTAGAGCATTACACATAGGACAGACGGACACGTTAAACTTCTCGATAACAACACAGCTGCTGTAGGGCACTGCACATAGGACAGACGGACACGTTACTTCTCGATAACAACACAGCTGTAGAGCATTACACATAGGACAGACGGACACGTTAAACTTCTCGATAACAACACACATGTAGAGCACTGCACATAGGACAGACGAACACGTTAAACTTCTCGATAACAACACAGCTGTAGAGAACTGCACATAGGACAGACGGACACGTTAAACTTCTCGATAACAACATAGCTGTAGAGCATTACACATAGGACAGACGGACACGTTAAACTTCTCGATAACAACACACCTGTAGAGAACTGCACATAGGACAGACAGACACGTTACTTCTCGATAACAACACACCTGTAGAGCACTGCACATAGGACAGACGGACACGTTACTTCTCGATAACAACACACCTGTAGAGCACTGCACATAGGACAGACAGACACGTTAAACTTCTCGATAACAACACACCTGTAGAGCACTGCACATAGGACAGACGGACACGTTACTTCTCGATAACAACACACCTGTAGAGCACTGCACATAGGACAGACAGACACGTTAAACTTCTCGATAACAACACACCTGTAGAGCACTGCACATAGAACAGACAGACACGTTAAACTTCTCGATAACAACACACCTGTAGAGCACTGCACATAGGACAGACGGACACGTTACTTCTCGATAACAACACACCTGTAGAGCACTGCACATAGGACAGACAGACACGTTAAACTTCTCGATAACAACACACCTGTAGAGCACTGCACATAGGACAGACGGACACGTTACTTCTCGATAACAACACACCTGTAGAGCACTGCACATAGGACAGACGGACACATTAAACTTCTCGATAACAACACAGCTGTAGAGCACTGCACATAGGACAGACGAACACGTTAAACTTCTCGATAACAACACAGCTGTAGAGCACTGCACATAGGACAGACAGACACGTTAAACTTCTCGATAACAACACACCTGTAGAGCACTGCACATAGGACAGACGAACACGTTAAACTTCTCGATAACAACACAGCTGTAGAGCACTGCACATGGCACAGACAGACATTACTTTTTTGAACTAAATGCACTTTTAAAAACGGTTTACATCCTCTGTACTATTGTATAATTAAAAAAGGGAGTAATTTTTTTTTAAAATGATCACAGAATAACTATATTTGATTTACTGTATTTTGGATTCTAATAATTCAGTAATAAGAAGGTTATTGGTTCAAATCCAATGAACCAAACTAAAATGAAAGAAAATTACATTTCGGGATTAAATTGCCCTTTCAAATGAACTGAACCTTGTTATATTCATTACTCACTGATATAGAAAGATATATATTAATACATCGTTTTCCTCTCCACTTACTAGATAAGGTTTGGACATTTTAAGGTTATAAAAATTCGATATTTGGCTTTATATATTTTGAGGTTATGAACACAAACTGTTTATTTGTGTATATGTGTGTGTGTGTGTGTGTGTGTGTGTGTGTGTGTGTGTGTGTGTGTGTGTGTGTGTGTGTGTGTGTGTGTGTGTGTGTGTGTGTGACATTGTAGGTATGGCTAAGAATGAATCTGTAAATCATTTTAAATATTTTCACAAAAATATATACCGGGTTTTTCAAAAGTTAAAACTTTAACTATAGTCGCGTCAAAATAGACGTGAAAAATCAAAATCTGTTGATTTTTGTCCAGTTCAGGCTAATTTTTTTAGTAAAGCTAATAGATCAAAAGATTTAAAAAATATCGATGCTGAGACTTATTTTAATTATTTATTCTTTAAAAAAGCCGATTTTTACATACCTTTATAAACAATTAAACCGATCTTCGGAAATAATTGATATAATTGACAGAAAATTTGTACTTGGGGAATTTTTGAGGTCTTTGAACAAGATTCTGATGTCAAAAGAATTTTAAATGGCGGACACCAAAATGCCCGCTCTACAGTCAAAAATACCTTTTAATGCTACTTCACTAACTTTAACTATAAAATATTAATTAAAAAATGTCAAAATGACGTTCTTTATAAAGAAATACAATTTCTAATGTCCCCTCTTTTCTTTCCATACATTTTTACTGTCAGTATATATCTGCTTATTGTTTAAACAATAAACTTATCCAAAAATATTAATAAAAGTTATTTTAATAAAAATATCCCAAAAACCCCGTATACAAATTTTGAACCAATTATATAAATTATTTCCCGAGGTAGGTTTTCTCATTATTAACGTAGGGGTTTAAGTGGATAGAAGAGGAGGGAGAGAAGAAGGGGAAGGGGGAATTGCAAAGTAATTTTTAAAAATATTGTGGACTTTTTTTCAAAAAAAAAATGAATGAAATATGTTTCGTACTTCCAACGATTTGAGGGACGGAGCGTGCAGTGTAGTCGCGTATGAAAACATCAAGAGGCCAGGAAGAATGGTCAAGGAAAACCTTCAATCGTAAGGGATTAAATTCCTGTTGCTGAAGTCTTAAATGAAAAAAAGTTTTGTCAAATAAAACTGAATAAGGAGAATGCAGCGTTAAGAAAATTGCACTAAACTTTCCAGGAAGATAATGACGGTCACTTCGAACAACTGCCTTGATAATAATTTGGCTTAATTTTAAGTTTTTTTAAAAATAAATCCCGTTTAATTCCAAATGTATGTACTTTATTTTTTTCTATGTTAAGAAACGATTAACAGTCACTAAAGTTTTAACTTACCTTTGAAAGACCCGGTATTTAAGTGTCTTTATTTTTTGTTTATAAATATAACTCAAAGACAGGTTAAATTGTTATTTTTACAGATCGTTTCGTGGATCAAAAAATCGATGTCGGGTTTTTTGCTCACTTATCCATTTTACGTCCCCTGAGTCCCAAAAACTGTTTTTTTTATTACATCTGCCGTACGTTTGGACTAACTATAATGAAATTTGCTATAGGGGCATATTTTAGCCATAACTCGGAACTCAAAATTTGAAGACAAATGTATAAAATATGAGTTTCTCAAAATCGGCTTTAAAGATTTCGATCAATTTTATTCAAATGTAGAGTCTGAAGACTCAAATAAAACTTATTAGTCGTCTCCAGAAAACCCGGTGAGTTATTAGTAAACAAAAACAAAAATATATACCATGGGGCTTTTATAAAATACTTAATTTCTCACAATCCATACAGTTTATATTTACAGTACAAGCGAAGAAAATTAATTTACACTTTTTCATTGACAACTATCGAACTGACATTTCTGTTCATTGATAATGGTTTGTTTGTATTTGATTTTGGGGATGGGCGTGTCAGAAAGATTGTGCAATATCATTCCATCGTTTATTTATCTAATATCTAATATATATATATTTAATACAAATAAATAATTCAGTATTTTAGGTTAACCAAACCTTAAACATTTTACCTCATAAAAAAACATTAATAATGCACACCACACCTATATTTAAATTTCACATTGGATTGTATGCACGATAGAAACGCTACTATTCAGAAAGTAAAAACATGAATGAAGAGATAAAAACGTTTACAGTGTCATTGTTCTCACTACAACAGCTGACTGAGCTCTTCAGATCTTATCAATGGGGACGCTTAGTCCACCTCTCGTGACCCTCACATATGTTAAAATCTATGTAGAATTATTTTAAAAATTTCCTTTCAGCAAACCAACGTCGCGCCATTCGGTATATATACACTTTAGACCTCGTATACAAGGCAGGGCTTAAATTAAGATCTCTATTTGACAAATGTAATATAATGAATATTTAGCTTTGACCAAGGGTTCAATATAGTTGAAAATATCCCATTACAGGAAAGTCGGAAACAACCCGCTCCATAAGGTAATATTCTTGTTTAATTTTATGTAATATATCATTAACAATAAATAAATATTTTCCCCTTGATGTTTAAAGGGACAAAACCTCTCGGTCATCATCGCCTTGAAGAAAAGAGAGCAAGGTCGGAAAGGAAAAGGTATTTAAGAGTAACCTGATAGAGAAAACGAAAGAAAGAGGTCTAACCCAAGACTGCGTGATAAAAGGTGTAGATCCAGCTAGGTTCCCTCGGAGTTGCCAATCACGTAATCACTAAAGTGAGCCCCTGACTGGAATATCTATTTAGAGATCCCCTGAATCCAAAATAAGCGGTTTATAGAATAATCTCAGGATATTTTGAATCGTATTTGTTTTACTTTGATTTTGGATTTGGATCACTAATCATCACATTTATCTAAAATTTCATCGAAATTAGAAGAACTGATTTTAATAAATTAAGTATTTTATAAATACCAACCTCCGGTGCTCACATCTCGAAGGAATCTAGCTGGATCTATACTTATTTTAAGTAGTCTTAGATTTTTCAGTTTACCTATCAGGTCTTCTCCGACCTTAACGCTATTAGAGTATTCGGAAGCTAGGGGTCGATTATTTTATGTTCTTTCGTCCCGCTTGGATTCCTACAGGCTAAACTAGAGTAAAATTTGATCAAAAACTATAAAGTTGAAATTAAGACATGTTGGTCATTTAAAATAGTTTTGTACATTTTATGGATAATTATGATAGCTCACTTTAAAAACCATACATGGGTTCGTTTATAGTGAGTACAGACTTTGCAATCCCAAGGGACCCCAGCTTGGTCTACACCTGTTTTATGTAATCTTGTGTTGATTCCTCTCTTTCATCTTTCCTTTCAGGTATCTTCTGACCAACTCTTGTTCTTTCTCAACTCTAACGCCAATAGAGAGTTTAGAGTCTTTATTCTTCCTTTCATGAAAACAATGATGACCGAAAGATTTTTGAGTTTAAACAAGATGAAAAATAATTATAACCATGACAGCCCTCACAGGGGCTCATACGAGTGTGACAATCCCGAGGAGCCATAGCTGGATCTACACCTTTTGTTTCGTGTAGTCTTGGGTTAGATTCCCTCTGCTTCGTCTTTCCTATAAGGTTTCTCTTAAACACCTCTTGTTCTGTTTTTAATCCTTTTACTCAAGAGCTAGGTCTGTTCTAACTAAACCAAGCTCGCTTCGCTTCAGCCTACAACATTTGGTACGTGCGTGATTAGACGCTGTAAGGATCGGTGATTAATGCCGCTATCCAATGCAATTATGTCGGCATTCGATGTGATATGTAGCCTATACGACCTACATTTAGACAGCTAGACACACTTAGTGTTTTCCTGATTAATTAAATTTATGATTTCCGTGAAATTGTGATTCCGATAGAAAAATAAATTGTACGCCTTCCCTGTCAATTCTGATGAGTAATGCTGCCAATTACTCCTTCCACTCCATCACACTCACCGCCCACAAATAGCATCAACATCGCATTTTTCTTAATTGTGTCTATTTACCTCTAATGCTATCATACGAAATTAATAGATAAATGTCATTGAAGATGATTTATTCTTTTAGTATTAGAGATGAACTGAGAAGAACAACACATTTGTAATGGTGTACTATGGTCTACAGGTGCTCATTACAGTATAATGAATACAGGCAATCTACATGTAGTCTCGAGTTAGATCCCTCTCTTTCATCTATCCTATCAAGTCTCTCTTGACCAACACTTGTTCTATTCCGACCCAGAAGCTATTTAGCGTATTCGAGAGCTAGGGGTCTTTATTTTAACTTTTCTTCTTTTATACGAAGTACATGGTAAGTTTGATAATCATAAAAAATTCGACCTCTCTTTCTCAATAGATGATTTTTAATACCCCTGTCATTAGCGACCACAACGTAAGCACAATAGCGACCATTAAAATTAAACGTCGCAACGTGATACAAGTAGACTTACCCTTTAAATTTAGAAAAAAACGAATTAAAAATGTCAAAATGGCGCCATTTTAAAAAGCTTTTTGTTCATATCTCGTGTGTTATTCAACTGATAACACGCTAAATTATATAAAAATTGACAGATTTCATTTCTACAAACCCAGCTCTACGATGAGAAATAGCGAAGTTACGAGTACAATCAAAAATTTAATTTCGAATACTGACCTCCATAGATGTGATGTTATACAGTCGAACCTCGATAACTCGAAATCTTCGATATCTTGAATTATTTTCAATCCCCTTGGAAAAACCTGTCTAAGTCGAAAAAATAACAATACATAACTCGAAATAATTTTACGGTTATATTTTACCTCTATAAGTCGAAGAGACACAAAATTACCTCTATAACTCGAAGTTCAGTAGGTAAGTCGAATTCAATTTGCACTTTACCTCCACAAGTCGAAGTTTACCTCTATATCTCGAGCAACGATGAGGATGCTCCTTCTGACGAAGAAAACGAGGAAGAGGAGCCAGCAGACATTACACCTAAAGCAGCCAAAGCTGCAGTACGTACTTTACGTATGTTTTTAGAAGAAAAAAAAACAGTGATGCACCAGACAGTGTGTTTCCTTCGATGGTTTCAATCGAAAATATGATTGAAAAACGTGCTGCCAACACTCTTAATCAGAAGAAGATTACGGACTTTTTAAATCAGTGGAATTAATATATGGACTCTACTGTTTACCGTGTATGTACACGTATTTTATTATGTTTGCTCTAAATACACCTATTTTCTATTGATACAGTTAAAAGCTTAGTTTTTAGAGGGAATAAAGTACAGTACAGTACACTATTCTTTACCTCTGTAACTCGAATTTTTATTTGGTTTACCTCTATATCTCGTTACCTCTGTAAGTCGAATTTAGTCAAGAATGTAACTAGAACTATGCCTAAGTCGAACTACTCGTAACTCCGAGGAAAATTGTAGTCCCATGAATTTCGAGTTAAGCGAGAGTCGACTGTAATTACGAGATCCATCAGAGCGTAACGAGTCGAGGTTTTTCCACATATAATATACAATTTCGAAGTATTGACACGAGCGAAGCGAGTGAAGACTGTTTAATCTATCCGACGTCAAGAAATTTTATAACAATATACAGAATTTACTTCTACATGTAATGAAACGCATCCCACATCTTTACGAGGACGAATAGGGAATGTAATTTTTAACCTTGAATTCCCAAGAAAATTCGTATAGTTACGGTAGGGCCGAGTCACCGACAAGAGCGTAGCGAGTAGAGGCGGCTTCACATATATACAGTCAAATCTGAGATACTAACAAATCTACGAGGCTCGCTAGCGCGTAGCAGACGTTAAGAAACCAATCATATATAGTACAAGATACAGAAAAGCTATGCAGAATCTGTTTCAATCTTAACTGGGTCTACGAATACAATTTTAACATTTACAACAAGGCCCAAGAAAGCAACTTTTAGGCATTACACTTAGATGATCTGATTGTAGCCTATTTACATTTTATGGTGTGGGTAACTACTATGATGGTTGCCCATAAATTTGTTTAAAATACAAAACCCAACCCGGCATTTTAAAACAAGTTTTATTTGAGTTTAAATTAAGCAAAATTTAGTCAATGAACCGCTCATTTGATCTATATCGTACTGCACAGAAAACAAATTGACATCTATCTGAACTCATTACAAACTTTGTTTATATACGTGAAAAATAAAAATTTAAAATTCACAATAAGTTTTAAAGCCTCTTCGCAAAATCTTCATATTGATTTGACGTGTCCTAATTCTAGAGAGCCTAGGTCTGAAGTACACAGTTACTAAATATCAATATTAGACATGAGTGAGGCTGTACATAACCTAAATACCTTATCGTTTGTTAAATTGCGTCTTTACGGTTCTTATTTAAAACAGTTCATCTGCATTTCCATTGTACTTAACACTTCTAATCTTTGAGCATCTCGTTGCTGGAGCTATTTGCGTAGAACACCAATAATTTACTCTATTGTATCTACCATTCACAAGTTACATAAACGGTGAAAAACATTGCACAAACTTTCTTACTCAGCCCCAAAATAAAATAAAAGTAAAAACTAATCGTAACCAAAAATGTAAGTTCGTAAGAATCAATCTAACTGTAGGACCTACGCAATACTTCAATTACTTCGTAAATGGGAAAGGAATAAATCTAACCACTCAACAATTGAACATGCCATCCTTAAATTATGCTAATTTCTTTTATTATTACTAACACTCGTGTTGCAGTTGATAAGGTAACATAATAGGCTATTAATGCAAATTTCTTTTATTGTTTTTCGTGTCTTTGTTCATTTACCGTTCTGGATTTCGTAATATATGTAGATCACAATTGCACAACATGCACTAATGTAGAATCGAGAGATAAAAAGCTTCTATTTTGTTTTAGAATTCTCTAGTAATTTTATTTCAATCATATTGAATGAATAGTAAAACCGTTTAAATGATCAATTTAATTCAAATTCAACTAAATTTCCGTTCATTATAGGTATTATTGATGAATTGTACTCACCCTGTATACGAATTTAGAATGTCAAAATGGCGACCATTTAAAATAATGCTTGTAGTGTCTCCTCCGATATTCAACTTATAAGACACTAAATTAAATTAAAATGTACAGATTTGTATTCTGCATGTAATGATACCATTCCTATCTCTCTAAAAAGACAAATAAATTTTAATGTAATAGCAGATATTTCTTGTTGAAACTCCATATTCAAGGATAAAATAAAGCAAAAGCTTAAAGTTTCAAATATTATAATAATATAAATGAGCTACAATTGTTTCGCCTTGCGGCATCATCGGGCAACTGATAATTAACAGGTATAGACAACTATTTAAACATAAGTAACAGGAAACAGAAATACAATAGAGAAATCGGGAAAGGTAGGGGTATGACCTAGCAGGTAGATTAAGGTTAATGAACTATGTTACGGATGGGTTTTAGAGGAGGTGACGAATTTAATACAATTTGGTCATTTAAGTTGAGAATAGGCCTAAGTGAAATAGATCTATTTATTTCAAAACATTCTAAATTATTTAACCTATTGCTTTTATTTTCTATATGTAAGAGTTTAACATTCAATTTCGGATCAAAACTATGACCTGAGTCCAAAAGGTGGTTAGCAAAGTTAGAGTTTCTATTGCCATGTATCCAGCTATTTACATGTTCTTTAATTCTAACTTTTATACTTTTGGACAAATAAATAATTTATTATAAAAAACGTAACGCCAAACTCTCTCTACTATGACTAATAGATAAATATTCATGACAAATGCAATTTCTAACCCTGACCTAAGAAGAAACTGTGACATTGGTATTGGCAGAGCAGACTCATTGACCCGAACAATGTGAACGGAGACTCTTACATACATGTGTACACAGCTTCGATACCCGTCAAGACAGAGGCATTGACATAAGCGAAGCTGATGAGTTCAGTGTAATATATTCACAGCTACTAGATACATTAAGGCCGAGCTAATGTCAATAAAGTAATGATATACACAATTACAAGGTTCAGAAAGACCGTTAACGGTTTTAAAAAAAAATACACTTCTGGATAAGACCACTTGATCTACCAATACAATTTAACATTTCCTACAAGGCTCAAGGGACCAACTTTTGTATATTTATATAGAAGTATTACATTGAACAATGGGGCTGGATCAGTAAAATGATAGCTCCTATCTACTGTACTTGTTAAAACAATTTGAGGTTATGTTTTCAACAATGCAGTTTTTCGGTAATACTTATTTTCAGTGTAGAAATTTCTCTATTGTTCCAACACTGTAATCAGACTTACAAATGGTCGGATAAAAGAAATAGTTTTTAAACCATCATGATACTATGATGGAGAGGTCTTATCCAGTAGGATAAGTTTGTTTGAAACAGTTGTTAGTCAAGTTTTCTAAACCAATTAATCGTGTGTATCAATACTTAATTTTGTCTGACTAGGCTCTTAATTGTATTTACTTCCCCCGTAGGTCTAGAAGCTGTCCGCGAATCGACCCTACTGGATTTTCTAACTACATCTATATGACATTTTCTTCGGATGCCATGGTTAACTACGCTATATTTGACGTTAACTACGCTATTTGTACTCGTAGTGAGATGGGGTTGGTACCATTACATGTAGAATTGAAATATGTACACTTAAATATATGTTAGAAGTTGAATAACACTTGAGACTTAAACAAAAAAGTGTTTTAAATGTTTATTATTTCGTCATTTTTAATTGTTTTTATCTAAATTTCAATGAGGTTCAATATAAGCACACTACAATCCCCTACAACAAATTGTATGTTCCATACTTAATTTATGTGACCACTATCCTACATATAGATAAGAACGACAACTGGCAGACGACATGTCAAAAATCACTTTTTCCATTTCCTTAAGTTATGAAACGTGAAGACAAGTAAAAATAGTATTTTTATACGATTAACTAATTTCCCTTAACTTCGTATACTGGATAAGTAAAATGGTTATAATTACAATATTACTGAAGCAGATTAAACACTTTAACTCTATTAGCAATACAGATCCCACTGTCAATCTCTTTGTAATTTGAGTTGCACAGGTTGTTAAATAGGAACGTTTCCCCTGTGTTGTGTGTATCGAGCTCAACAGGAGTAATTTAATTTCACTAGTTGCTACTGCGCACAGATTCTGCGCATGCTTTTGGTCAATGATATAAACATGACCGTAAAGTTACAGAACAGCTATTAAGAAAAATCATATGGTGCTTTAGGATATATATATATATATATATTTAATAACAAAAATAACTAAATTTAATGTTAATTTTTTTTTTCACTTTCCCAGAAATACGTAGTATAAAGAAAGTTATGTGACTTAGAAAAAATGTTTTTAATGTTGAACTAAAACAGATGCACTTTCAAAAGTCCCTTACCACACTTGGGAATAAACAAAATAACAAAAAACCAAATTTTTTGTCAAAAGTAAAATGTTTATTCCTATTAGACCCTTATAGCTATTACAACAACAAAGTTGTCATCTTCAGAGGGAATGTTAACAAAGACTCTAAGGTAAAAGGTAAGACTATTTTACTTTTGACAAAAATTTTTGTTTTTTGTTATTATGTTTATTCCCAAGTGTGGTAAGGGACTTTTGAAAGTGTATCTGTATATATTGTCACCACAGTGCTCTGGTCTTTGTTTATTGAACTAAAACGTAAAAAAAATTGAAGATAGTTAAATTATTTGATAATCAGATACTACCAGTTTTCTTTCACTTATAAATAGTAAATATAAGATTATGTACTTTTCAATACTACTTCTTTTAATAAAACTCCATGCATGCCTAAAAAAAAGTATGGGGCGTATTCTTATAAATTTTCGTAAATACTGGGCCCCCTGCCTAAAATTTTTATTATTTTATTTTTTACATTTTACTCATAGAACTCTTTATTAAAAAGTAGGGATGCTTTTATATCTCAATCTATTAAATAAATCTTATTTTAATTATACATGATTTACATAAAAACCGATAACATTTAGAATTAAACGTATTATGCACTTACGTTCATAGATTAAATTATAGTTTTAGTTTTTCACACTATGTTCGCATGCCCGCACACAAATGTAATTAAAAGTATAAATAAAGATAGATACTAACTTACCATAATGAACCCCTTCAGAATGTAATCCGCATAAACAATAGCCTTTCCGTGGACCGTATTCCGTTTCAACCATAGAGAGTTAAAGAAAAGCATATAAAAATCGATATTGTTTTGAGGTCGGTTGTCGTCTGTAGTATATGCAGTCCAAACGTATAGACCGATTTTAGAGAATTTTTTTGTATCTAGGCAATCTCGGGGCTTTCTTTCATTTCTTTAAATTTGTGGGAAGCTGCCATAAAAAACACTTTTCATTTCTTTAAATTTGTAAAAACTGGCTTTAATGGTTTTGATCAAATTTCGCTCAAGAGTGGCGTCTAAGAACCCAAACAAAACGTATTGACCTCTCCAAAAATCGTCTTGTAGCTTATCGGTAAAAAACAACAACTAAATAGAACTTGTAAATAAATATTGAGCTTGACTTGTGAGATAATTTTAGATAGAATAAAACTGGAACACAAGATCTTACAAAAATTACGTTTACTTTAATTATAATTTAGTTATTTTAGCTCATGTATCGCTGAGAATGGTGACTGTCGTTGAAACGCGTTTGTTAAGTAAACATAATTTTTGTGAGATCTTGTGTTCGAGTTTAAATAGAACTTAATATACTTAATACTAAATTACAATACAGTTTATAAAATACTTAATTTATCGAATTTGACTATTGATTTCGTTCGAATTTCAGTGCAACGAGAATTTTGTACATTTTTTTTTTCTTTTTGTACATTCATATAGAACGTGTAAACTTTTAATCTTAACTCAGTACAAAGAATAGAATTGATAGAAAGTGTATATAAACGTTGGGATAATTATATTTGTCATCAATTTTCCTACCCCTATACTCACATTCACCCCTTACGTTAACATTATCTAATTATCCCGTAATAAACACATCTCGCAACAAACTTAAAAATTTCAAGGCATTTTCCACCCGTCGTTCTTGGAGTAATTATTTTGGCAATTACTTTTCACCCTCTCTATATTTCACACCGTCAAACCTTACGTGATTTAGTTGAAACTCTGATAATACCGTAGGACAACCATTCCGCAACTGACATTAAAATTTTGAATCAATCTTATTAATTAAGATATTACGTGACAATAATAAATGTACAGGCATCATTTACAATGGTTTAAAATATTTTCCTAAGGGATGAAATTGTCTTCCCCTCCAAAATGAAATTTAAAAATGAGCTATAACTAACTATTATTGGGTTTCGTAGGATATACATGGAAGAAAACACACCCAAAAATAGTATCAGATGAAAGTTTAATACTTTACATTATCAGTAACAAATATTGAATCTCAAATGCGAATTTTGACTGAAATCTTTTACGGTTATGGAAGATATTTTACGTTGTTTAATCAATAACTCTGTTAATTTTTATACCACAATACACACAAAATATCAGTTGATCTGTAGGCAATGCTTATATATTATATATGTAGACATCATAGTGCCAATTGACGAGGTCTAATATTTCAAATATTAAAAATTTACCGATCAGTATTTATGGACAATAAATTTCTTCAAGCTATTGTGAAATATAAAAACAATAAATTTTAAAAAATGGACAAATATTAGATTTCAATTAATTTAAGCGGACATTCAAAACGCCATGGTTTTCATTTCAGATATACAGCAGTTATAGCTAATTATTTTTTATTCAGGTGTTTAAAGGTTGTCAGTCTTCTTATCGCCTAACGTTAACTTAAGGTCAAATTCTATAAGCCAATATATACTAGATTAGATTAATACTTGGAGATCTGAAAGCTGCAAGCCTCGAGTACGTCAACCACAGGTTTATTGTATTTCCCTTAGACCTCCCCAGGCCAACCGATTCCTGTACCCATGACAACTTCGCCTACACTAGTATCCTCGACTGCAAGAGTCTTCTTCACCTGTACTCACAGTTTCACTCTACTGTTGGATGTTATATGAAGTGGACATGTCTTGTTATGAAAGCAACTATCTGTTTGAAATGTAATAGTTTAAGCCTGATCAGATACTTTGGTAGCACCTCCAAATATAAGGTGGTTGAAAAATACTCAAATCACTTCGCTTATGTTAGTGGCGGGCCTCGAAGCTATATACAGGGTGTCTTGCAACCATATGAACAAACTTTGTCACGTTATTCAGCATGTCAAAAGAAACAAAAAATGTCATATAACATGTGTCCTATCTCCTTCCGTTTTCGGTCTATCTGTCTATGTGTTTTGTTTTTTTTTTTAACCTTAATTTCTTTGAAACTATTTGAGGGAAAATCATGATACTTGGTATGATTGTTACTGTAGGTAGTTTATAAATGCTAATAAAATTTCGTTTTCATACAACTTTCCGTTTCAAGATGGCGGCAGTTCAAAATATTCAAAGTTAAATAATTAATAAACTACAAATTTTATCAAAAAATGTTATGACTTTAAAACGTTAGACAATTTTAAGACAAATAAAATGATGTATAATTTATTCTCATTGACTGAAGTATAACTAGGGAAAATTACATTTCGGTTAACACGGATTACCATGGTTATTAAAACGTCCATTAGAAAAGAACAAACAACAAAACAGTTGATTACAAGTAAAGTGGTGTCAACGTCTATTAAGTGACTTGTTGAACAGAGGGTTATTAGATTTTTTTATAATCGTTGCTCAAAATGGCGTCCTCGAACTTCGTTGCAGAGTTGATTTAGTTTTTTTGAAGGACATCTTGCCTAAACTTTTAGAAAATGTTCCAATTTAACTAAGACAAACAATGTGGTTTTAACACGACGGAGCACCATCCCATTTCTCCAATATCTGGATGAAGTGTTCAAAGATCGTTGGATTGGACGTCGTGGTCCGAACCCATGGCCTCCAGATTTCACACCTATTGATTTCTTTCTGTGGGGACATATGAAACAATTGGTATATGCAACTCCTGTAACTGATGCTCTGGATCTTGTAGCAAGAATCGTTGAAGCTGCTGCAACCATTCAAGAAAGTGGTGTTTTCAAAAAAGTCAGAGAGTCATCCTTAAAGCGCTTTCAATTCTGAACGAAGTTCGAGGACGCCATTTTGAGCAACGATTATAAAAAATCTAATAACCCTCTGTTCAATAAGTCACTTAATAGACGTTGACACCACTTTACTTGTAATCAACTGTTTTGTTGTTTGTTCTTTTCTAATGGACGTTTTAATAACCATGGTAATCCGTGTTAACCGAAATGTAATTTTCCCTAGTTATACTTCAGTCAATGAGAATAAATTATACATCATTTTATTTGTCTTAAAATTGTCTAACGTTTTAATGTCATAACATTTTTCGATAAAATTTGTAGTTTATTAATTATTTAACTTTGAATATTTTGAACTGCCGCCATCTTGAAACGGAAAGTTGTATGAAAACGAAATTTTATTGGCATTTATAAATTATCTACAGTAACAACCATAGTATCATTATTTTCCCTCAAATAGTTTCAAAGATATTATGGTTTAAAAAAAAACACATACAGACAGATAGACCGAAAACGGAATGAGATAGGACACATGCTATATTACATTTTTTGTTTCTTTTGACATGCTGAATAAAGTGATAAAGTTTGTTCATATGGTTGCAAGACACCCTGTATATGTGAAGGTACTCGCAACGCTCGTGTTGATGCCGCGCCACTGCCTGATCCTTACTAAACTTATATCACGTTTTCTTAAAAGTTTAGGTTTCGAAATTATATTTTTTACTTCGCTACGTCATCGTAGAGAGGTGGGTGTGGTACTATTACATGCTAAATTAGAATCTGCAAATTTTTATCTATTTTAATTTGTTATAAATTAGATTATATCAATAAGTGTGACACAAGAAATTTGAATCAAAAACCTTTTTAAAATGGTCGTTATTTTGACATTTTCGATTCCATTTTTTCTGAATTTCGATAGGGTTCTATATGACATTTGAGTCTTGTATACTAAATTGTATGGTCCTATCTTAATTTGTATAACCACTAACGTGCTTACATACAGACCACAACTACGACGGATGGACGGAATGTGGAAAATCAGTATTTCCGTTTCCTGAGGCCATAAAACGTGAAGATCAGAAAAAACTGAGATCGGAATTTATGACGAATACCAAACTTACCCTATACTGGTTTAAGTAAAACAAAGACACATTAACACCGCATATTTGTTTACAACGTTAAAAAAAAAATCAATTATAAAATTTAAATTGAGTGAATGAAACGAGAAGTGTAGGAATGAAAAAGGAAATATAAGTGACTTGACTTGACTTAACGGTTGGCATTGTATGGTCTTGCATTGTCACATAGTACTCTTTACTTCAAGTACCTTCTTGTCAAGCCTACACCCTCTCTTAATAGAGTTGTAGGAAACAAAAGGCACAAAGATTTAAGGTTAAATTTAGCTTATTGTGTCCTTCACTCTGTCACTTGTGTTATGATATACAGAAAATGTGAGAGAGGTATTAACATTAACTGCAAGTGGCCTAAAAATCGTTTTCGGAAGGGATCTAAACGAGTTTGACCTATTTTGATAATTTTAGAAATTTTGTACAATATCTCAAGACATTTTCTTTCATTTTACTTACACAGATACGCAGTTTAGGGAAAATTTCGTAATTGCGTAAAAGTTTACCAAAGTTTTTTGTCTGATATTTACGTTTCATAGTTTCCACGAATTCGTCATGCCGTAGAGTCATGTATTCAGAGAAATTGAATAAAAAATGTCAAAATTGAGGCTATTTAAAAGTTATTCTGACCATATCTAGTGGTTATACTAAATAAATACAAATTTACATATTTTCAATCTGAATATAATAGTATCAACCTCACCTCTCCTCGGTGATAAATAGCGAAGTTATTGTAAATTTCGACCCTAACCTCTAAAGAAACTATCATATCAGTTACGAGATTCAGCGTCAAATCACCGAGACGAACAGTTTCGAGTCCTACAAGGACCGAACGAAACAAGTGTAGACTTGAACGGAATACTTGAACAAGTTACGAATGGCCAAATATTGTATATTGTAAATGGTCTTTGTAGAGTGTTTCCGCTAGAGTCCAGCCGACGCGACGTCAAGAAACTAGTGGTAGACACAATTACAAGGTTGATAACAAACTTACACTACTCATAAGACTCCTTGATATACCAATACTATTTAACGATTCCTACAAGGTCCAAGAAACCAACAGGTATTAGATTTAAAGGATCTCAATGTATTAAATCGTATGATGGGGACTGGGTAAGTTCATAAACTGAACGATGGATGTAAAATTATACGTTTTTATCGTACAAGCTGGAAATTATTCACCGTGACTTGGGAATTCCTACCGTTGTAGAAGAGATTAAAACATGTGCCATAAAGCATAACAAGAGACTATCGACGCATATAAATGTAGAAGTGTTGCCGCTCTTCAGCGCTAGTCAGGATCAGCGCAGACTGAAGAGGACAAAACGTTGTGACTTAGTGTGTCAATGACGAGTTGATCTGTCTGATGAGTACAGATCTTGGAATAATTTTCACGAGCAACTGGTTTATTGGGAAGATATATTGCGAAAGATAAATTACTTGATAAGTTTGTACTTAGTCGTAATATAAATACAATAATAACAAATTGAAAAAAAAAAAGTTGGAGAAATCGTAATATCAGTACAAACGATTTTCATCAATTGTGGTAAAATGAGAAATGTATAATGCAAACCGTAACTAAAAAAATTAAAAAGACACGAGGAATTTGGAAAGAACTTAAAAAAAATAATGAAAAAAATAAAATTCAAAAATTTAAAAAAAACCACATATTGGACTAAACAAATTACCCACAAAACTCAAATTTATTATAGCACCTGCATAGGTGTCAAACGTCATTCCACATCCACTTTTTTTGGACACAAATAAACAAATGTTTCCTTGAAAAAATTAACTTCAATTTATATATATATATATATATATATATATATATATATATATATATATATATATATAAGTAATTCGAATTAGGGTGTGCACTATATCACGGGGAAATGATTTTCACTTAGAAGATGGTTAACTAATCGTCTGGTTAACTTTTGAAATTTTGTAACACCTGAAAATGATTATACAGTACTGTTACAACTAATATAATAAGATCTGTTGTTAACTTCCGAAATAATTATATCGTTTTGTTCAATTGAGAAAATACTCAAAATGATTTTTCTATTAAGCTTCATCCAACAAATACACAGCTTTCAAAACCATTCAAGTTATTTGTGTATATAAATTTCAAGTTTTGTATGTGTAATATCAAAATTAATTTCTTTTACTTATGTTCATTACTCTTATAAATAATACAAACTATATTTCTATAATGTATACAATTAACTTACATATTACGCTGTTTGAAAACGACAACAGTTTGTTAATCCATGCATTAATGCATACCTGAAACAAACAAATGTATTTTGATACATACAAACTATGTAAGATAATATAAAAATAAACGCTGTTAAGCTAATATAACAGTTAGGAGTAAGACATGGCCAAAGTTTGTATATTGGTAATTGCATATGGAAATTCTAGTAAATTATGTTCTACTTTTCTAAATGAATAGTTTTACAATGTTTTTAATACTTTTTATTCTTCCAAAATACACCACAATTGGGTGTGCTGTATCTTGAGTAACATTAAACAAGTTGATGGCGCCATCATAGTACTTACCCAACCCCAAATTACAATGTATTACAATTGTTATTATAATTTAAATTAATAGAAACCATAACTCCCTTATTTCTATACTGGTTTGACTGATTGTAAGCTTAGTATTTTTAGCCCTGAGTTCCTTTCTTACTTTTTGTTTATAGGTTATGTTGCCCTTTTTATGTACCTCATATTCTGGGTTTTTCATTTGATAAGGAGGGTTGATACATTCTCTCGAAACGTTGCGTATTATTTATTTACACAAATAATGGAAAATGTTCGAATAAACTGAATGATTAGACTTTGATTAAAATTGCTTAGTTATTAGAGGGTGGAAATAAGGGTTGACTCGAAATACAGTAATTTTAAATTAGGGTCAAGTCCACGTATGTTATAGCTCTGAATTTGAAATTGTCATTGATTTATAGGTATCTGGTTCTTGTATAACTACAAAATCCAAAGAAGAATAAACTTTTTAATGGCCCATTTTGTGACTCAAAATTATAAATCAACTTTCTAACTATCTCATTATTATTATTCTTTCTATTTTTTACTTTGAATGAGAAACAGCTGTGAAAAGTACAATCACGTAACAATTGCACAACAAACAAGTTCATTTTAACAAGACGAAGTTTCTATGACTGCGTCATCATCTTCAATTGTTGTGTAGCCACACAAACTTAGTGCAATAACCTAACCTAACTTATCAAACGTAGAAATATAACCTAAACCAACGCCATATTTACTAATCCCATTGAGGCATGTATAAGTTGTCAATAGGCCATTACAACTTGCTTTTTCACTTATATCTAGGTTACCCTATACTTGTAATCAGCGGTTCGTGGGGAAGGCACTTCCGATTGGTATAGTGGCTAGAGTTATCGCTTTGTATGTAAGACACACATGGGGGGCTCAAACATTTACTGTGTTGACCTAGCATCGTGGGATCAATTAGAAAGTTAATCGTGGTTGGTAACTTTAGACCTACGCGATGAGAACTCAATATGCTGACCCACTTAACCAGACGAAACATCGTGCAGGTCTACGTCCAAAATGGGTTTTTGAGCCAAGGATTGATTTTTGCGCCGTGTTACCTATATAAGGTGTTTATAAACAAAAGAAATGAAGGATCTCTGGGTATACCGCTGTTCCTTTACTCTGGTCCTTATAAAGTGGGGGCAATTCACTTGTGTGCATCTCAACAACTGAATACGATGACTTAGTCAGTAAAACGTGTAGTAAAAATAAACTTTTTTGCAGAAATGTATATTATTTCTCTTAAAAACACTGTAATCAAATATTAAAAATTTGATTAAATCTGGTCATCGCATACGTCAATTTATATTTTAACTAGTTTGAAAAACAAAAGTTTTGACCGATTTAAAAATGTTTCCTACGTAAATAATTGGTTACTCATGTGCTGGAATATATTTTATTTATATTACAAAATTAGGCTAGCAACAAATGACCTTGAAACTGCAGTTAGACCGCGCCATAGTAATGTGATGTCAGGTCACAACCTTCTACAGCTATTACTCTGACAAACATGTAACAAACCAAACTTTCCTCATTGCGTGAGATGAATTCATTAGTTCAGTCCCGGGCCTATTGGGACTCTATTACTCAGCACGCAGCGGATACGCTCGTTTGACGACCTCGACCTCGGGGAGTGTATGTGCAAACCGTTAAACTACACAAAATGAGCCAATATAAAACACAAGGAGAAAGGTGGGAACTATACTTTACTGTCACACACAGTATATGAAGTAGCCTAAGGGTAAATTTAGTAGCCTTCGAAAATGTCGACGAACATTTTTTTGACTGAACTTACGTTTTATGGCCTTAGAAAACCAAAAAAGGTATTTTCGATATGCCGTCTGTCTGTCCGGCGTCGACGCCATTGTCTTCGTCTGTACGTAAATACGAAGCGGCCACAAAGATTAAGAAATATGAAAATGGCGGTAATTTTAAACAGTTCTTTGTTCATATCTTGTGTATTCTTCAACTTATAACACACTAAATTGGGTAATTTACAATTTACCAATTTAATTCTGCAAGCAATGGTACCAACCCCACCTTTGTACGATAACAAATAGCGAGGTTATTGCCTAAAATGTAACTACGAATCCTAACCTCCGAAGAAAATGTGATATTTGTACAGTAAAGATTCGGTAAGGCTGAGTCACCGACACGAGGCTTCTTTACAAATATACAGCCTCGGAGGTTAACCAGAACCGAGACACTTACACAAAGAGTTCTTAATAAATACACATCTTCCAGGCTCGTTAAGGCTTACCTGGCATCAAAAAATTAGTAATACAAAGAATTACGAGATTCAGAAAACCTGTGTAACAACTATTTTAAACTAACTTACCCTCTGAATAAGACCCCTTGATCTACCATTATTATTAAACATTTTCTGTAAGGCTCAAGAAACCAACGTTAGACCATTACATTTAGAGCATCAGAGCAGTAGAGAGTATGACAGGGCTAGGTAAATACCATGGTGGTTTTTATCTGTAAGTCTCAGATAGGACATTACAAAAAAAAAAAAACATTTGGAACTTCTCTATTGTGTTACGATTTTCTTTTTAATATTTAGAAAGAAATGGTCAGGTTGACGTTGAGGAACTGTTAATATATGGGAAAATCTTTATTGTAAAACCCAAACAAAAAGAAGAAAATGGAAATGGTTAGTACGACGATGAGGAAGATGAAAAAACAGAACTTGAATCTATGAGGTACAAAATAGCTGGAAAACTAAGAATGACGTAAAACGGTCGGTAGAGAAAGAGGCAAATGAGAAGGGAAAGTTGTACAATTTTCTTCTTTTTTTACATTTATTCCTGAACCGTTTCTTTAAATTTCATCAAATCTTAAAGAAATCTGTAGTGAATAATGAGATCTTTACAATTAATTAGTTTTGAGTACAATCCAAACACTCTCTTAGTATTTATATTCGTCGATGCGTTTCAAAGTTCCTCCATCTTCAAGGCCTACTTTAGTACTGGATTCGTCCGTTGAGGACTCTTCTATATAAGGACTTCGTTAATGACTCTTTTAGCTATGCCACGCCCCTTACTGCCAGGCTCCGCCTCCTGTGTTATTTTCTTTGGTGGATTTGAGAACTTAATTATTTTTCTTTAGTAAATTTAGGTTTCAGTATTACTTCTGATTGGTTATAAATTTGCTTGATAATAATATTTTCTCTGTTCATTTTTTAGTTTTAAAATTTACATATTTTCCATTATATTAAAACGTCTTCCTTTATTAAATTGATGTAGAATCTTTCATTTAATTTGTGACATGCCCCACTTTTAGTAAATTAGCGTGAAAGACACTGTCCGTCCTTGGAATTCATCCATACGTCCTAGTCGTCGAGAGGAAGTGGTGATTACCCGTGTTCGTATCGGTCATTCCATGATTACTCATGGATTTCTGATGGAACACGGGAATCCGCCACAATGTCCTTTTTGTCGAGGTATTTTATCAATTAGGCATATCCTTGTTGAGTGTGTTTTACTTAGAGATATGCGTAGGACATTTGCCCTACCAAATTCTATGCAGACGATGTTGGGGGATAATGCTCAGATCCTCGATCGGGTATTGTCCTTTTTGCGTCGTCTGAAAATTTTTGATAATATATGAGTTTTCTCTAGTCAATTGTTGCAGAGAATTTTACAGCTCTGTAATATCATGTTTAGTTGTCAAATAAATTTTGTTTAAATCTTATTCCTGGTAATATGTTGCAGGGGCCTTTTATAGTCCTGCACTATTTGTTAATTTTGGTAATTTATTGTCCATAGTATATAGTTGTTAACTTGTTGCAGGGCCCTTTTACAGCCATGTAGCATGTTTAGTGTATTATTGTTGTTTAAATTTTATGTAACTGTTTTTTTTTTGTTTTTTTTTTTAAGGTTAAGTTTAAGTTTTGTTGGAGCGTTCTTTACGCTCTACTTTGCAAAGGCGATGATGACCGAAATGGTTTTTCGCCTCTAAACCACATAAAAAAAAAAAAAAGAAAAAAAAAGAAAAAAAGTAAATTAGCGTAATTTTAATTTCTTTCTCGTATTTTTTAGATCTATAATGTTCTATAAATTTTGTTTTTAACGTACCGTTTGGCCTATATATTGCACCACACTTACATTTTATTTCGTACACTTTTATCGTGTTTCACTATCTTCTATATTCTTATTTAATCTATTTATAATGTTGTTCGTGTTGATTACCACATTCTATTCTCATTCACATTGTATTTCTTAAACAAATGTATCATTTTGTTCCCATTAAAAGTAAATGCAGCCCAGATGTTTTCTTCTTTTTTGTCGTATTTGTTTAATTTTTCGTATTAATTTCCTTAGTCATATGCATTGTTTTCATCTGAAATATTGTGTTTAATCCAGTACTAAAGCAAGTTTCAAATATGAAGAAACTCCGAAACGCGTCGAAAAATCCTGATATAATTATTATAAAAATTTCAGTTCCTCATAACCATGAGCGTTTGTGGTTTTTCTACCATGAACCGGTATTTTTTTAAACTTATGTGTTGTTTGGGTTCTTAGGCTACAAAATTTAATTAAAATAATTATAGAAAGTCTTGCCAAAATCAAATTTTTGAGTTTTGCTCCTACGGCAACTAACTTATTGAGTTATTGAACAATTTTTTTAAAGTCTCAAGATAAATAAAAAATAACGACAGCAAACTTGTGCTGTAGAACAAAGATCAGACGACAGACATCTCAATCTCTACTTTGTCAGCTCAGGGTAATTCCTTGACAAACTCGACATTTATTTAAAACCGTCATATAACATTCTCCGTTCAAAACAAAGTAAACTCTCATTTCGTTGGTTATATCTGTGAGAAACCATGTTTGTTTAGTCTTTGTGAGTAGGTTATCAACATTAACATTGTTTACACAAAGATAATGTTCAAGACACGGTTGCCAACACACCTTCACTTCAAATTATTTAAAAATATTTGTAATTGACTTTACATTATAGGCTACCTTATAAATTGTGACATGTACAGAGGTCCCAACATCAACAAAATGCTAAAGGAAATTAATATAAATTTGTTTAAATTTAGGACGTAATTTTCCGGATAAATTATGTGTAAATCTAATTTAAATTAAGGAGAACATGGAAATCGAGTTCTTAATTTAAACATTTTAAATAAACAGTGCACAAACTCTCCTACATTCCCACAAAAAATCAAAAACTAAATCAAGCTTAAAATTTAAAAGAGAGCCTGTTATAAGAGAATAAATAATAAATGATACAAAAACCACGCACAAACTTTTTCACTCGACCACAAAATCTACCAAAATAATTCTTCACCAAGAATGCCAATTAATAAACCATTGACACCGTCATTGGAAGAAATATTTAAATAAGGACAAAACTTGCT
Source organism: Aphrophora alni (assembly GCA_963513935.1). Lineage (NCBI taxonomy): Eukaryota > Metazoa > Arthropoda > Insecta > Hemiptera > Aphrophoridae > Aphrophora > Aphrophora alni. Next base: position 117,564,343 of record OY740770.1, read on the forward strand.
GCTCTTGAATCATAAATACGCCCTTAAGGTAAATCATATTTGATTAAAATAGAGCTTTTTATGACAGCCGTCAGGCTTCACTTTTGTTATTAGCCGATTATTCACTTAAGCGTAACATTTTTGTAAACTTACGACTTTGCATACCTGTTAATCTCACATTTTACTAAAATTTGAACAAAATCGGTAGTGCTCTTATTGAGATATATTATTTTTTCACATGGATCATATTTACATTTTGATTGACAACTATCGAACGGACATTATTGCTTATCGTTCGTATTGGTTTTGGGGATAGGTATATAAGAAAGTTTGTGCAATATTTTTTTAGCTATTTATTTTCCCTTGCGAAATTGATCTGTATTAAAAAAAGGGAGTTCAATTTCATAAATAGGCGTAGTACAATTTGTAGTTTATCTACTGATATTCATTGATCAAACGTTTTTCCTACTTTTCGACACACCCTGTATATTAGTAAATAACAAATATAGTTTCGAAAATAAGGCTATTGAAAACGTTAGATCTCTGAACCACAAAAAAAGTATCGATTATTCCACCGAGAATTCGTTGAAATTCAGATATAAACTCTTTGCAAAAAATAAAAAAATATAGAAAACAACATATGCCACATATATTTTTAAGTGAAAAACCTCTCCGTCATCATAACCTTATAAGAAAAGCCCCCTAGAAAAGAACAAGAGTTGGTCAAGAGAGATGAATTAGGAAAAATGAATGAGAGGGATATAACCCAAGATTAAAATGATAAAATTGTGTAGATCTAGCTAGAACTCTCGGGATTGGCAAACCCATACTCACTATAATACCATGAGGGTAAAACAACACATCTATTTAGTTTAAGCCCAAAAGAAATTTAACGTTTAAAACTAATTGACGTGCTAATTCAGAGTTCCTTGAAGTAAATTTAAGATCGTTTTAAAAATAATCTATTTTGTAAATATTTTAAAAATTAAAACTATTGTGTTCCATTGCATGAATCAGCGTAAAACGCCCTAACCTAACCTAACCTAACCTAACCTTGCTTCGTTTGTGCCATAAACACGTCATCGTAAATCACATTTGTTTGAAATCGAGTTTTTAATGACAGTGATTATGGTTCATTTAATTTGTTTAAGATTAATTTTGAGTTGAAAAAAAAAACTTCCGAGATATGACGAAAATATGCCCACATACAAAATGCTATAAATATCAGTCGTGGGTTTTACGAAAATCATTCTAATTTTTTTTTTTTAATTTTTTTTTTTTTTAGACAAGGGAGTACAATGCGCACAAGGAGAAAAACATTGTACATTTTGGGGACAGTAAAAATAAAGTTTCCACTGTTGGTATGCTCTATAAATATAAACTTTAATTTTATAAAAATGTAGAATTATATGTTTCTAGAAGAAAAGTAGATAATTTGGAGGAAACAAAAAGGTTGTACCCCAAAATTACGTCTCCCATTATAACCCCTTCTTAAGCATCTTAGGCAAAGATATAAACTGAAAAGACTAAAATTAAAGTTTTAATCACTATCGGAAGTGTATTTGATTTTAGAATTCTACTTTAACTTATTTCCAAAATATTAATATTTAAAATTCTGACTTTATGGGAGTTAACTCCTGAGTGGTGTAATTGGAGCTAAATCGAATTTGTTAAAACCGTTTTCCGGGACATAATGTATATAAACACAGTAAGAAGGAAATGACAAGGAAATTTGCATGATGCGTTTACATTTGCGATGAGGAAGTGAATCTCGCTTATTGTGTTTAGTTTTGAAATGTATTAATGAACTGAAGGCCAGATGGAGGTTATAATGAGTTGTAGATAGTACCAACATGTAGTGTGTGGTGGGGATCATTAGGTGAACGGTAGGGGCCTACGCTCACATTGGTTAGTACGGGCTTGACAATCCCGAGGGAACCTAGCTGTATCTACACTTTTTTCATGTAATCTTGGGTTAGATGTCTCTCTTTCGTCTATCCTAACAGATCTCTCTTGACCAATTCTTGTTCTTTTTCTATCCTGACAGTATATCGAGGACTAGAGGTTTTTATTTTATGTTCTTTTCATCATTTTTTTTTAATGACCGAGAGATATTTTGCCTTTAAACGATTAATAAACAGTGAAAAACATTGCACAAACTTTCTTCACAAAATGAATCATGGAAATCATTGGAAAAATATTGATATGTTTAAATAAGGCCTAAATTTGATTCACTTATGACGTAGACGGGTCGTTAGTGTAAATCGTATTAAAAAAGTGTGTCGATGACTAAAATCGGTTTTTAATGACGGCGATAAAGGTTCAATGTTTTGCAAATTATCCCTGAATCGTAATATTTGTTTTACTTGCGATTTTACCACACGGGTTTGGATCCTTTAATATGGATTTTCACTAAAATTTGAACAAAATCAATATATATGATTTTGAAAAATAACGTATTTTAACAATTCATTTGGGTCCTTAGTCATTAGAGCACATACTTGAACAAATTTGTTCACAATCGTTGAACCTGATTTTGAGAAAATCGATATTTTTTTTTTTGCTTCTGTTTTATTATTTTATTTTTTATTTACAGTCACGTCGAAATTTTGAGTTATTGAAAAATTGCATAAAAACATCCCGAGATATCTGCTGAGATGTCTGACTGGGATGTCTGATTGAGATGTCTGATTGAGATGTCTGACTGAGATATCTGACCGAGATGTCTGACTGAGATATCTGACTGAGATGTCTGACTGACATATCTGACTGAGATATCTGATTGAAATATCTGTCTGAGATATCTGACTGAGATATCTGATTGAAATATATGTGTGAGATATCTGATTGAAATATCTGACTGAGATGTCTGATTGAAATATCTGTCTGAGATGTCTAATTGAGATGTCTGACTGAAATGTCTGACTGAGATATCTGATTGAAATATCTGACTGAAATGTCTGATTGAGATATCTGACTGAGATGTCTGACTGAGATATCTGATTGAAATATCTGTCTGAGATGTCTGATAGATATCTGACAGAGATGTCTGACTGAGATATCTGATTGAAATATCTGTCTGAGATGTCTGATTATCTGACTGAGATGTCTGACTGAGATATCTGATTGAAATATCTGTCTGAGATGTTTGATTGAGATATCTGACTGAGATGTCTGACTGAGATATCTGACTTATATGTCTGATTAAAATATCTGACTGAGATGTCTGACTGAGATATCTGACTGAGATATCTGACTGAGATGTCTGATTGAAATATTTGACTGAGATGTCTGACTGCAGAAGCAACAGACGGACATAATTCCAAGAACGACTTTTATGGACCTAAAAACATATACAAAAAATTACACATCACTGCATAAATGTGAAAAAATAAAAATATGAAATGACAAAAATGATTTTCTTTGTTCTACGTTTATAACTATCAACTTAACTATTAACACCCTGAACAAATATTTGCCAATATTTTCATCAATTTCTTCATCTCCTGAAGAACACATCCGAATCAGAATTTTTTTAAATACTCTCCTGTCTATTTTTATTAATATTCCTTTAACTCTGTTATTTACTTATCGCTTAAACTCGCTAAACTATTCTAAACGGCCATTTTAAAACGATCAACTGTTGCTTATATTACAATATCCAAAGGTGGTGGCGTCTTGTAAGAAATGTTAAATTGTATTGTTTACTAGGGTCAGTTTGTTTAAAACCGTTCTTACTGTGCTATTATGAACCTTACTATTTTGGCGTCGGCTACATGTGTATATATCTCCACTCGCTTCGCTCGTTTGTCTCGGCCTTGGCCAGTTTCGAAGCTGTACACATGTGAAGCTGCCTCCACTCGCTTCGCTCTTGTCAGATATAGTAACTTACTATAAGGATATCATATTTTCTTGGGGGGTCAAGAATCTACTGTCGTCATAAATATGTTGGTACATGCAGAGTTGAAATCTGAAAATTTATCTAAATTATAATAGCACACGAGATATTAACAAAAAACAATTTAATATAGCCGCCATTTTTAATTGGATTTTTCTTAATTTCAATAGAATGTTTTCCTTGTTGTTTTAAAGGCGAAAAATCTCTCACTCGTAATCGCTTTATAAAAAAGGAAGAAACATAAAATGAAACACCAAGCCTTCGAATAGTCAAGGACGAAAAACAACAAGATTTGCTCAAGAGAGAACTGATACGAAAGATGAAAGAGAGGGAGCTAACTAAAGACCACATCTAAGATTAGGTTACTTAAGACTGTATGTAAAATGTGGGTCTGTTCAAGAAGAGGATCACCACAAGTAAACAATTTTCTATTGATATAAATAGATGACAGAACATCTGAAAAGTTGATGGCGTGTATTAAGGACAGTATTTTTCCAGGATCAGAATGAATATGGAACCAGTAGAGATTTGTTAAATTATTACTTATGAATTCATGTGGCGCCGTAGAAACAAGGATGAAAATCTGTTTGACACCCATCTGGAAGGACATCAATTTATATTGGGCTCCAGAATAATATAGTGTGTATTCATATATTATGCATAAAGTTAGATTAGGTAAAGATAAAGGAGTGGAAAGAAGTTGAGATCAGAAAAAGGGGTTGCGTTTGAAGTATTGTCATGGTTCCGGTTGCTGCCTTAAGAAGAACTTTCCACATAAGAGCCTGGAATTTAGTATGTAACCAGTTAAACTGCTCTTAAGCTATATTATAAGCGGCCGGGAGTCCTACACCGGGTTGCGCGGATGTACATAAAGCATTTCCAACAGCTCTTCGAAAGGGAAAAAAATGTTAAACCTTCTGGGAGACACTGTTTGAGTGGCGGTCCTCTTCTTGAACAAACCCAAAGGTTTAGATCCAGCTAAATACTGTCGGTATTGCCAAGCCCGTACTCACTAAAATGAGCCTCTGAGGGATATCAATAGGGTTATATAACAAGTACACTATTAATAGTCCCCTGTAACAAATTTCATGTCCGTATATTAGTTTTTGTGGTTGCTATCGTACTTAAACATGCAACAACAACGGTGGACGAAAATCACTTTTCGGTTTCTTGAGGCTATGAAATGTGAAATTCGGTTTCTTGAGGCCATGAAATGTGAAATTTGGTTTCTTGAGGCCATGAAATGTGAAATTCGGTTTCTTGAGGCCGTGAAATGTGAAATTCTGTTTCTTGAGGACATGAAATTCGGTTTCTTGAGGCCATGAAATGTGAAAATCACTTTTCGGTTTCTTGAGGCCATGAAATGTGAAAATCACTTTTCGGTTTCTAGAGGCCATGAAATGTGAAAATCAATTTTGGGTTTCTAGAGGCCATGAAATGTGAAATTCGGTTTCTTGAGGCCATGAAATGTGAAATTCGGTTTCTTGAGGCCATGAAATGTGAAATTCGGTTTCTTGAGGCCATGAAATGTGAAAATCACTTTTCGGTTTCTTGAGGCCATGAAATGTGAAAATCACTTTTCGGTTTCTAGAGGCCATGAAATGTGAAATTCGGTTTCTTGAGGCCATGAAATGTGAAATTCGGTTTCTTGAGGCCATGAAATGTGAAATTCGGTTTCTTGAGGCCATGAAATGTGAAATTCGGTTTCTTGAGGCCGTGAAATTCGGTTTCTTGAGACCGTGAAATGTGAAATTCTGTTTCTTGAGGACGTGAAATTCGGTTTCTTGAGGCCATGAAATGTGAAAATCACTTTTCGGTTTCTTGAGGCCATGAAATGTGAAAATCACTTTTCGGTTTCTAGAGGCCATGAAATGTGAAAATCAATTTTCGGTTTCTAGAGGCCATGAAATGTGAAATTCGGTTTCTTGAGGCCATGAAATGTGAAATTCGGTTTCTTGAGGCCATGAAATGTGAAAATCACTTTTCGGTTTCTTGAGGCCATGAAATGTGAAAATCACTTTTCGGTTTCTAGAGGCCATGAAATGTGAAATTCGGTTTCTTGAGGCCATGAAATGTGAAATTCGGTTTCTTGAGGCCGTGAAATTCGGTTTCTTGAGGCCGTGAAATGTGAAATTCTGTTTCTTGAGGACGTGAAATTCTGTTTCTTGAGGCCATGAAATGTGAAAATCACTTTTCGGTTTCTTGAGGCCATGAAATGTGAAAATCACTTTTCGGTTTCTAGAGGCCATGAAATGTGAAAATCAATTTTCGGTTTCTAGAGGCCATGAAATGTGAAATTCGGTTTCTTGAGGCCATGAAATGTGAAATTCGGTTTCTTGAGGCCATGAAATGTGAAATTCGGTTTCTTGAGGCCATGAAATGTGAAAATCACTTTTCGGTTTCTTGAGGCCATGAAATGTGAAAATCACTTTTCGGTATCTAGAGGCCATGAAATTTGAAATTCGGTTTCTTGAGGCCATGAAATGTGAAATTCGGTTTCTTGAGGCCATGAAATGTGAAAATCACTTTTCGGTTTCTAGAGGCCATGAAATGTGAAAATCAATTTTCGGTTTCTAGAGGCCATGAAATGTGAAAATCAATTTTCAGTTTCTTGAGGCCATGAAATGTGAAAATCAATTTTCGGTTTCTTGAGGCCATGAAATGTGAAAATCAATTTTCGGTTTCTAGAGGCCATGAAATGTGAAAATCAATTTTCGGTTTCTTGAGGCCATGAAATGTGAAAATCAATTTTCGGTTTCTAGAGGCCATGAAATGTGAAAATCAATTTTCGGTTTCTAGAGGCCATGAAATGTGAAAATCAATTTTCGGTTTCTTGAGGCCATGAAATGTGAAAATCAATGTTCGGTTTGTTTTTGCTATGAAATGTGAAAATCAATTTTTTTTAATCCGATTACCAGACTTCATATACTGGGGAAATACAACTTTTTTATAATTTTTTTGTTTATTTATAAAATTTGAATTTCCATGATTAAAGAAATCCTAAACAAAAGTGTCTAACTTTCAATTTTGTTATAAAATATAATAGCCACATCAGTCATTAGGCCTAGTTGATAAGGCCTAGCGGTGTGTGTTTAGATAGTAATTGTAAGCAACAGCAGAACTAACCTATAGACCTGTTCACTCTAATGAGGTATTGCACAAGTGTTCACTCAGTTTACACTGATTTAGATCAAAGTACAAAGGCTTCTTATGTTTACATACAATTGACTGACTGCGAGCACATGATCATTTGACTTTAATATTAGTCGATTTTTTTCTTAAAACTCGAAACTTTACTTTATAACTTTATTTAAATACAGAGTGTTCCATAATATATTAAATCTAGACATGAAACACGACAATTAGGTGTACAGATATGTTCAAAAACCCAGTATTGAAGTGTGAATTTGGTTATGACATTTCGACCAAAGCCTCAAGAAACAGACAAAGTGATTTTCAGAGTAGCCTACTGTCTGTCCGTCGTTTTTTGTCTGTACAGCAGCCACAAAAATTAAGATAAAAACACACAATTTGTTATAGTGTGCTCATATAGAACACTATTAAAATTCAAAAGATGGAGTTGAAAATGTCAAAATGACGACCATTTTTAACAGTTGTTTCTATCAATCTCGTTTGTCATTCAACTTTATACACACTAAATTAGATAAAAATTGGCAGAAATCAATTCCGCATGCAGTGTTACCAACCCCATCTCTCTACAATGAGAAATAGCGAAGTTAAAGTCAAAATTGTAATTTCGAACTTTGACCTCCATAGATGTGTTCTAAGAGTTACGAGATCCGTCTGGGTCGAATCACCGACACGAGCGTAGCGAGTAAAGGTTCTGTTACATATATACAATCTTAAAGCTCGAGATACTGACCCGAGCGAAGCGAGTGGAAACTGTTTAATCTAGCAAACGTCAAGAAAGTAATAATATACACAATTACAAGGTTCATAACACCTGTGAAACAACTGTTTTAAACAAACTTACCCTACTGGATAAGACGCCTTAACCTAAAAGACAATAATTTAACATTTCCTACAAGGCCCATCAAACCAACTTTTAGGCGTTACATTTAGAGAATCCGATTACATGATTGGGCTGGTTACTACACCCCCAATGAACTATTTTATTTGGTTATTGAAGGCTCCACAAGTTATAGTTCATTTCAAATGAATTCTTTAAAAAATTTTAACGACTTTCATTTTGTAATTTTATGAATGGAACTTTTGTAATTTTTATAGGTTAAATTAAAAATCATGAAAACTTGTAATGACTGATAAGTGTGGACTCTACGCTATATCTGAATAGTTAGGTTTGATTGTTTATAAAAACATAAACAAGACAACAAAAGCATTCTAGGAATGTGTTTATAAAAGTGATGTTTGCATGATTTATAGTTTCAGATTTATATATTAGAAAGATTTGACCTGTGCAACTCACAGTTGGTACTATAATTGTGCACTGATCCTCACTCACAGAGCAAGATTGAAATCAATTAATATTCATTTCAATTAGAGCCAAAAACAGTAACTTTTAAACGAGTATTCGATTTAAAATAAATTTTTTACACGGATAAGGTCGTTAACCAACAAGTCCGGACAAAACCGTTTCAAAATGGCGGCCGTTTTTAGCGGATTTTCATTTCTAATCGTTGCATTCGTTTTTCTAGTCTTATTAAATTTAGTAGCATATACAGATTCTTTCGCAACGTTTTTAACTGAATTGTTAACCAGTCAAACAGTTTCAAAATGGCGTTCATCGTTTCTAGCAGTTTTCAGTTTTATCTGTTGCATTTGATTTCCAAATATTATGATATTTGTATGAAGGTTTATTTTTACAACATTATTGACTGTGTTTGTTAACCAGTTAAACAGTTTCAAAATGGTGAACGATTCAGCAATTGTCGCATTTGTTGTACAATTTTCACCAAAGTCAGAATACTATGTTTTAACACTAGGACATTGACAATTTAACAGAAATATTTCATCGTCTGAAAACAGTATGGAATTTTCTACACTAATTTCTTTTATCAACATCTTAGATAAGGTCGTTAACCAGCAAGTTCTGTCAAACAGTTTCAAAATGGCGTTGCATTTGTTTCAGATTTTATTAAATTTAATAGCCTAAACAAGTTACTTTTCGCAACATCTTTAACTGAATTGTTAACCAGTCAAACAGTTTCAAAATGGTGAACAATTCAGCAGATTTACAGCTCTAACTGTCACATTTGTTGTGCAATTTTCACTAAAGTACGAATACTATGTTTACACTAAGATTTTTAAAATAATTTAACAAAAAGAATATCATCATCTGAAAAAGCAATCAAAATAGGTAGGCTCCTTCTACAGACCTAAAAGGTTTTGAAGTAAACTCCTACCTAATATTCATTTAACAAAAAGTGTGTAAAATAATGCACTAACTTTCTAACGCACTCATTCTCAAATGAAATTCATTCACAACTCCCCAAAAAAGCCTCTATACTAGTTTACACAAGAAACAAAAAAAAATTATTACTCAGAATAGTTTTATGTATTTTTTATGGGAAATAAGTTGGATCCCCTTATCAACTTTATTTACATTAAAACAAAATATTTGTAAACATATTTAAATAGATTCTAAACTTGTGACATACAAACGTGCTAAGTTTAAACAATGGAGCTTTTAACAACAGCAGTAAAGTTTCATTTCAGTTTTCTTTATCTGAAACATAATTTGGTTTTATTTACGATTAGGAACACTATCTTAGGTCATTCGTGTAAATTTCACAAATGTTGCTTAAAATTGAAAACTGGTCAGTCGTGAATGCTTTAAAAATTAAAAAAAAAAAGAACTTAAAATAAAGACTCGTAGCCCTAGCATCAAGCTTGGGAAAGAACAAAAGTTGGTCAAGAGAGATCTGATAGAAAGTGAGGGATCTAACCCAAGTTGTAGATCCAGATGGGGTCCTACAGGATTGCCAATTCCGTAATCACTGTAAAATTAGCAACTGAGGGGGACCAAAACTTTAATCTAATCGATACTATACATTTCGAAAATTAGATTTGTAACAGCTATATGGACCATTTTTTGTTGGTGGGGAGGGGGTTACCACTCAACTGAAATTTTTGAGAGATGTATATTACAGCAACATTGTAGCAAAATTTGACTAAAATTGTTTACAAACCTAGAATACTAAAAAGAATACAAACCTAGAGACATGGTCAAAATAACTAAAATTTATTCCAAACAGTAATCTTTGGTCTGTAGAAAAATACTTATACGACTAACATTATTTATAAAAAACGTTTTTTCTGAGCACAGTGGACTTCAAAATAGATATGAGCGCGAACAACTCAACATTTCGTCCAATCTCATAACCTACTCTATACGTCGTATACATTGTAAAGTAAAAATATAAATAGTATTTGTAAACGTGTAGTATTAGCTTCTTAAAACAAAATGTTGTATCTTCTATAAACATTACTGACCTTTAATGACACCGAAAGTCGTCATCTATGGTGTAATACGAACGTCAGCTGAAAAAGGTTGGTAGAAGTCTGAAACAGCGGTGAAATGTATTCCGTAAATGATTTGAAATTGAGGACGCCATCCCTGACTCCTTTTCGGCAAAAATTCCTCACCGTACATTTTTTAAATTTCGAAAAACCGAATGAAAATTTCAATTTTCATATCACAAAAAAACTAAAAGTCCATCAGGGTATTTCTAGTTTTAAATCAACAGTCATTTATTAAATATTTAATGTTTCATTCTCATATTTTCATAAAGGAAAGTGACATTTTATAAAAGTTTGTTGACGTTTTCAGGCCGAGTGATAAACCATAAACAAATCTAAATGATGTTTGTTTTAACGTATAATTTAATTTAGAGAATGTGTTGTTGAATTTTGTATTTGTGAATGAGAATCATTTTGTTTTAGTTGTGGTCGAAGCTGTAAAATCAATAATAAAACATCAGGAGCGGTAACTACAACTAACACACAGACACTGAGTTCCGGAATTAATTTGTTTAAATTTTACCAAAAAAAATTAAAAAGCGAAAGCACCCACAGAAACACAGCACAGATATCGGGTAAAAGCACGCACCAGCCTCTGATTTTTAGGCGAAACTGGATCAGATAGCTCTAGTGAACATGGCGGACTGTGCAGCCACAGTGCAGCTCAGAGCGCTTGCGCCGTCCCGGTACTAGGTTCTTAGCCCAGCTGACTCGCGCCTAGCCTGCCAAACTTTGCAGGTTATCCAACTTAACAATATTTCCCCATCCGGTAGTGTAATGTGGGTGATTGATAACACGTATAGAAATATTGTTAACGCTGAAAATGTAATACGGACTTCCGTTTATTTAATATTCTACAGAGGGAAATATAGTTTTGTTGCATACATTTTAATTAGACTTAGTACAACGTATTTTTATACTTAAGTGTAAACACTTTCGACCTGACTGATCTTCACGCTTCATGACCTCGGCAAATCTAAAAAGTGTTTTTCCACATGTCGTCCGTCCGTCGCCGTGTAAACGTTAACACGATAGCGACCCGAATAATAGGAACATGAAATTTGGTATAGAGGGTGTGCTCATATAATAAACCAGTGCTAAATTTAAAGTTTTTTAATAAATAAACCAAACTTAAAAAATAATAATAACATTCAGATATATTTTTATTAGTACAGTATGCCTATATTGACATTCAAAAAATTCGAAACTAACAAAATGGCGGTCATTTTAAAGAGTTTAATTTTCATATTTCGTGTTTTATTCAACTTAGATAAAATTTGTAGATTTCAATTCTGCGTCTAATGGTGCCATACCGATCTCTCTGTGATGACAAATAGCGAAGTTATTGTCAAACATGTAATTTCAAACCCTGATCTCCCAAGTTAATATATCCGTATAGTGACGAGACCCGGTAGAGACTTGAACGTAGCTAGAACATACTATGTACTGCCTCAAAGCTCGCCAGGACAAAGGCACTGATACGAGCGAAGCGAGTAGACACTTTTTAATATATTCCACAGCCGACGTCATGAAATTAGTGATATACACAATTACGAAATTCAGAAAACCTGTGTATCAACTAATTTAAACAAACTAGGTCTACCAATACAATTCAACATTTTCCACAAGGCCCAAAAAATTAACTTATTGATATTAATTTTGTCTATAATTTGAGCGATTTCGGAAATTCAGCGCCATTTTGAAATTTACAAAGAAATGTTTCTCGCATATACGCCGCCGTATACAGAAAGTTATGGATGTCAAAATGTTTAGCGATATCCGTTTTAAAGCCCCGAGTCCCAAAAAAGTGGTTTTTGAAATTATGTTTGTCGTCTGTGGAGTGCTCTACATACCTAACGCGTGGGCCGATTTGAATTAAATTTGGTATTTGAGTACATTATGGACACATCTCAGCATGTTTCAAACTATTTATTTAAATTTTGGGGTATCTATTATAAAACAAAAACAAAACCACAAAATTACGACTTTCTCACAATCGACTATAACGATTTTGATCAATTTTGCTTAAACGCAGCCTCCAAGAACAAAACGTATTGTCGGCTAAAAATTAAGTTACATATTGATTTTGAAAAGAGAGAGAAGAACAAACAAAAGAAAGTGGAATTAGGTACCCAGAGGGTTTATCATCATATCAGTATTAAACCCCGCTAAAAATCATAATTTCTTTCAGATGTCTTCAAATTCCCGGAACACAAACACTTTACATATATCTATTTAAGGGCTAAATAAGTCTGTTATAAAAAAGTAAATATGGTTCGTAACAGGGTATTGTTAGCATAAATTAAACTTTGCTCTTCCGAGCAGTTTACAACATTTAAAATATTACTATAAATCTTAACCCAACAAAAAATTCCATAATGAATTCCCGAATGAACCAAGACTAGGTAAACATTCTCAGAATTTCTTTTCAACAGGAAACCCTTCATCAACTTGTGGAAACTTCATCACCAAATGAATGAAAACACTATTTTCCACAAAAACCACGTCATTGCAGTGATACCAACCTCACATCTCTACGATAATTTAAGTGTAAAATTTTACAATTTTGTTGAACATTAAATATTCAATATACTAAAAATGCTTAAAGAATAAGAGATTTGGGATGTAGTTACCTTTAAAAGGCATAAAAAATAAGACATTACGAATGTAGTTACGTTTAAAATGCATAAATAATAAGAGATTTGGAATGTAGTTACCTTAGAAATGCATAAGAAATAAGATATTTGGAAAGTACTAAACTTTAAAATGCATAAAGAATAAAATATTTGGAATGTAGTTACCTTTAAAAGGGGTAAAGAATAAGATATTTGGAATGTAGTTACCTTTAAAAGTGGTAAAGAATAAGATATTTGGAATGTAGTTATCTTAGAAATACATTTAAAAAAAGTAATTTGGAATGTAGTAACCTTAGAAATGCATAAAAATAAGAGATTTGGAATGTAGTTACCTTTAAAATGTATAAGAAATGAGATATTTGAAATGTAGTTACCTTTGAAATGTATAAAAAAAATAAGAGATTTGGAATGTAGTTACCTTTAAAATGCATAAGAAATAAGAGATTTGGAATATAGTTATCTTAGAAATGCATAAGAAATAAGAGATTTGGAATGTAGTTACCTTAGAAATGCATAACAAATAAGATATTTGGAAAGTACTAAATTTTAAAATGCATAAAGAATAAGATATTTGGAATGTAGTTACCTTTAAAAGGCATAAAGAATAAGACATTACGAATGTAGTTACGTTTAAAATGCATAAATAATAAGAGATTTGGAATGCAGTTACCTTAGAAATGCATAAGAAATAAGATATTTTTAAAGTACTAAACTTTAAAATGCATAAAGAATAAGATATTTGGAATGTAGTTACCTTTAAAAGGGGTAAAGAATAAGATATTTGGAATGTAGTTACCTTTAAAAGTGGTAAAGAATATGATATTTGGAATGTATTTATCTTAGAAATACATTTAAAAAAAGTAATTTGGAATGTAGTAACCTTAGAAATGCATAAAAAATAAGAGATTTGGAATGTAGTTACCTTTAAAATGTATAAGAAATGAGATATTTGAAATGTAGTTACCTTTGAAATGTATAAATAAAAATAAGAGATTTGGAATGTAGTTACCTTAGAAATGCATAACAAATAAGATATTTGGAAAGTACTAAATTTTAAAATGCATAAAGAATAAGATATTTGGAATGTAGTTACCTTTAAAAGGGGTAAAGAATAAGGTATTTGGAATGTATTAACCTTTAAAATGTATATAGAATAGGATATTTGGAATGTAGTTATTTTAGCAATACATAAAAAAAAAAGTAATTTGGAATGTAGTAACCTTAGAAATGCATAAAAATAAGAGATTTGGAATGTAGTTACCTTTAAAATGCATAAAAAATAAGAGATTTGAAATGTATTTACCTTAGAAATGTATAAAAAAAATAAGTGATTTGTAATGTAGTTACCTTTAAAATGCATAAGAAATAAGAGATTTGGAATGTAGTTACCTTTGAAATGTATAAAACAATAAGAGATTTGGAATGTAGTTACCTTTAAAATGCATAAAAAATAAGAGATTTGAAATGTATTTACCTTAGAAATGTATAAAAAAAATAAGAGATTTGTAATATAGTTACCTTTAAAATGCATAAGAAATAAGAGATTTGGAATGTAGTTACCTTTGAAATGTATAAAACAATAAGAGATTTGGAATGTAGTTTACCTTTAAAATGCATAAAAAATAAGAGATTTGAAATGTATTTACCTTAGAAATGTATAAAAAAAATAAGAGATTTGTAATGTAGTTACCTTTAAAATGCATAAGAAATAAGAGATTTGGAATGTAGTTACCTTTGAAATGTATAAAACAATAAGAGATTTGGAATGTAGTTACCTTTAAAATGCATAAAAAATAAGAGATTTGAAATGTATTTACCTTAGAAATGCACAAAAATAAGAGATTTGGAATGTAGTAACCTTTAAAATGCATAAAAGATAAGACTTTTGGAATGATATTAGTTCCAATGAATTATGGCGGAAAAATTGTTGTATAATGGAAGCATGACAGGGGTTAATTTGTTTTTAGTTAGGTGACATAATATTTTGTTTTATCTTGGAACGTTATACTAGACCGATGAAAGCCTACGGACCCTTAACAGATAACTCCCGTGTCGGTATTTTTGGGGAAACAGCAGCCAATGTATTATTTAAACCCCTCTAACTTCATACAGGCAATAATAGGGACATTTATTTTTATTATTCAAGATGGTATGCCTGCTTCTTTTGAAATGTTGAATGTTATTATTCTGTTGTTTAAAGACATAACGATCATCATATCCTTGTAAAAAAAAATTAGAAAAGAACATAAAATATAGACCCCCTAATCATTCGAATACTCTAATAGCGTCAGGGTTGGAAGAGAACAAGAGTTGATCAAGTAAGAAGAAAGTGAGGGATTTAATTCAAGATAAATGAGTAAAGGTGTAGTTCCAGCTAGCTCGTACTCACTATGAGCGAGTCTATAGGGGATTTCGTATTTAAGTTAACAACAAAATATTTGGAGAACAATAATTATAAATTGTTAGTTTTAAAAGAGGAAATACTCTAGAGTTATTATTTTTTTGTCCACCTTCCAAGATCATTTCAAGCTTGATTTTGTTTTTTAAAATAATTATCTATTTTTTAATTTTACACAAAAAATTAAACGTTTGTCCGAAAAAAATTTTAATTGTTTCAAAATAGTCAAAAAATATGTTGAGATTTTTCGACTTCTAAGAATTATTTCTAGAAAAATCAGTTTTATATCAAAATTACAAGAGATAAAAATCGTATATTTTACCCAGTAGAAGAAAGTTTTGTATCAATTGCAGTAAACAAAGGAATTATCAAAGTGAAAAATATATTATGAACACATTTTCAGAATTTTATCCTGTTAACCATTTTGCTATTTTACTATAAATCTGATTTCTTTTCGTGGAATATTTTTTGAATCTCCAGTTATTTTGAAAAACTAAAGTCGCATTAAAAATATTTTTTGGAAAATTTTAAATTTTATGATGTAAATTAAGAATCAGTTTGCTCCTTCAAATCTGACTTAGCATTGTTTGGCATGTTATCTTAATACGATATCTCTTTCATAGTGTGGCAAACCAGAAGTAGCCTAGCTGGATCTACACCTTCATTCCTGTAGTTTTCATCTTTCCTATCAGGTCTCTCCTTGACCCTGGTGTTATTAGAGTGTTCAAGAGTTACAGGTACGCGTCTTTACTTTCTAATCTTTTCTTTCTTTCTTTCTTTTTTTTTTTTTTAATGCGATGATGACCGAGAGGTTTTTCCCCAATAAACAACGAGGGGGGGAATAGGATATTCTGTAAAATAATTTATTTATGAATAGGTTTTGTCACTTGTAAAAATGTCGGCTAGAACCTAACGGGCCACGAAGATGTTTATATCGCTTCGCTCGTGTCAGTGTCTTGGGCCTACGGGCCTCGAAATTGTGTATACGTGAAGAATCCTCCACTCGTCAGTCTTCTGTCGGGATATACGGTAATCTTGGGTCTCGAAATATACAAATATCACAATTCTTGGGAGGTTAGGTTAAGTTAGGTTAGGTTAGGTTAGGTTAGATTAGGTTAGGTTAGATAAGGTTAGGTTAGATAAGGTAAGGTTAGGTTAGGTTAGGTTAGGTTAGATAAGGTTAGATAAGGTAAGGTTATGTTAGGTTAGGTTAGGTTATGTTAGGTTAGGTTAGGTTATGTTAGGTTAGATTAGGTAAGGTTAGGTAGGTTAGATTAGGTAAGGTTGGGTTAGGTTTGTTTAGGAATATCACAATTCTTGGGAGATTAGGTTAGGTTAGATAAGGTTAGGTTAAGTTAGGTTAGGTTAGGTTGGGTTAGGTTTGTTTACGAATATCACAATTCTTGGGAGGTTAGAGCTCGAAATTGTGACAATTCGATATTTCTTTCGTAGAGAGAGGTTTGTATCATTACATGAATAATTCAAAACTGTAAATTTTCATGTAATTTAGTGTGTTGTAAGTTGAAAAACACACGAGATATGACACAAAAATCCGTTTAAATGGCCGATTTTGATATTTTTATTTCGATTATTCTAAATTTCAATGTTGTTCTATATGAGCACACTATAGTCACCAAATTACAGGTTGCTTATCGTTGTGGCAGATATAGTGATTACGTCAACGACACTTTTTTGGTTTCCTGAGCTCGTGAAACGTGAAGTCCAGTCCAAAAAATGGACGACGATTACCAACTTACCCTATACTTCGTATATTGGGTTAGTATGTAAAAAAAAAATTTTTTTTTTAATAAATAAATAAATCTGTAAAATCTTTTATTTCGCATCATTTGACGTTCATTTATGGACGTGATTGTCATTTGTATGCTAATTACAATTTTAAAAGTACCAAAAATCAAATTCAATTTCCAAAAAATCGCTTCTAACAATTAACTACTAATTCTGGTCCAACAAACATGTCTGGATGCTGTAAAAGAAGCAGGCATACCATCTTGAATAATAAAAATAAATGTCCCTATTGCCTGTATGAAGTTAGAGTGGTTTAAATAATACATTGGCTGCTGTTTCCCCAAAAATACCGACACGGGAGTTATCTGTTAAGGGTCGGTAGGCGTTCACCGGTCTAGTATAACGTTCCAAGATAAAACAAAATATGTCACCTAACTAATGTAGCCTACATACAAATTTAGACTTCCGCTATAAAACACTTTTTCCTCCATACTTCATTGGAACTATTATCACTGTACAATCCGAACGTGTTATTCTTTGTGCATTTTAAAGGCAGCTATATTCCGAATTAGTCATTTTTATGCATTTTCAATATATTGTATATTTAATGTTCAACAAAGTTGCAACACTTATCACTTAAATTATTGTCAATATCTATAAAATAAGATGTCCTGAATGATTGACTGGTTCATAATCAAGGTAAAGCTAAAACTACTGAAGATAATGATCTGCAAATTTATCGATATATTCTTATGGAGGGTCTTAAATGCTCACTATGAAAGGATTTTGCGAAATGTTAATTTTAAGGAGTAGATTATTAGTTTTTAAAGTGTTGATCTAGGCTTTACACATGCCGATTTGTAGCTATTTTTATATTTATTACCATATCAACCGTTTGCATAAAATAACAGATAAAACAGCTGATTGAGTTCATCAGCATCAATAATAATTAAATTATTCTGATAATTTTAGGTTATGCTTAGCCTGGACTAATATTATAAATAATTTGTAATTTTATTAACAAAGCAACCATTTGCATAAAATGACAGATAAAACAGCTGATTGAATTCATCAGTATCAATAATAATTAAATTATTCTGATAATTTAGGTTATACCAAGCATGGACTAATTCAGTTTCGTTAGAGATTTCGTTTGAAATACATGAATTTTGTTGTTTCATAGGGAAATATATACGAATAAAATATATTATATAATATGGCTATTGATTATTTAAATATTATTGGTAATAATATAATGGTCATTGTAATTCCAATTATTGGGGTTGGAACGTGTCTATTTCGATCTCTGTCTTATATTACTCAAGAATGTATAACATTTAATGGTTATAAATTGATTAAGGTATAAAAAAAAAATACAAAAACTGTTGCATGGACGTTTTCTTCGAACATTCATACATAATGTATGTTTTAAGTTTTGTTTGGCGCATTGTCATAGTGCAAATATCAAAAGTCACTTATTTCTAAGACAACATATGACCACACTAACCGCTTCCATTTGTCAGAAACTATCATGACAGTATTAAAGCCAACATTTAGGGATTTGTCAAATATAGACTTGTTGAAGAAGTACTTACACGGTAAGACCCATAACCCAAATGAATCTGTAAATAGTGTGATGTGGAACCGTTTGTCGACAATTAATTTTGTCAACCTAGCTACCTTAGAATTTGGAGTATATGATGCAGTAGCATGCTTTAATGAAGGAAACATTATAAAATGCCAAGTATTAAAAAAGATTGAAATAAAGCCAGGAAACCTCTGCATCAAAACCCTGAAAAATCAAGATCATACGGATCAACCGCATCTCAAAGAGTGACCGCGAAGCTACGGAGCTACAAAAGAAAATCAAACAATGTGCAAGAATTATAAAAAGAAAACTGGAAGAAGAATTGAGGGTTGAAGATGCAGAAGCAGGCCCTTCATACTCATCTGAGGTGTTTTAACAATCTTGTGAGTAAAAACATGTGTTTAATAAAACTTTAAACCTTATTTACAGAAAGTTTACTTTTTTAACACAAAATGTACCTTTCTCAGGAACGACTGAAAATATTACACTGAAATTTTTACCAGATGTCACTCACATATACCTACAAACTTTAACAGAGTTTTATTCAAAAAATTATTGAAAAAACTATATTATAGCCTATAGGCCTAAAAGGAATAACAAAATATATTTTATTTATAAATCGTTAAATGTTTTAAATTAAAAAAAAAAGCCTGTGTTAAAGTTTTAATAAGAACCCTATAAACACCCTTAAAAAGTTTCACTTTTTTATCTTCAGTAGTTTCTGAGAAAGGGTACATTAGACTAACATAGTTTCTAGGTAGGAGGTACCCCCCCCCCTTAAAGATAGAAGTAATACTGATTTAATTTTTGTAATTTCTTTCATTAACAATGTTGAAAAATGCTCCTGTCTGTGGAATAATAAACTGAAAGACTATTATAAAACTGACGATTTGACCTGGATGACCTTTGAAATGGAACGCACAAGAAATAACGTTTTTCAAGGGAAAACGACACAAGTTGCAATAGAAATGTAAACTTTCAGCGCCCATTCTATAATTTTTTTAAATTTATTTTCGTGCTTAGATCACCCTCGACACTGTGTCGCACATTCATTAAATTATACGATTCCACCCAACTTTCTATTGTTTTTAAAATACCAATAGTCATCTTCACTGGAAGAGCTTATGATTACGACTGAATCGAAAAAATCTCTGCTACCAACAGATCGTATCGCTTTGATATGCAGCAAAATTATCGTAAAAATCACGTATCGCAATGATCGTATCGCTTTATTGTGCAACCGGCCTACAGATAAAACCCGATGCGTGCACGCAGAATCACGTGTCTCAGCTCATTACGGCCCTTACAGATTTTTATCTATTCAAATTTTGAGGTTCCGAGCGATTCGAAATTGTTTTTTAGCCCATTCTCACTAACCATTCAGCTAATGTCTCGATACTTACAAAGCTCATATCGAGTGTGTTACTCAACTTATAACGCACTAAATAAAATTAGATAAACACTTAGATAAAAATTTGTATATGTAATGGAAGTTACGGTCAAAAGTGTGATTTCAAACCTTGATCTCCCAAGAAACTGTCATATTTCTGTAGTTACAAGATTAGTTACGGCCAATTTACCGACACGAGCGTAGCGAGTGGAGGCACTTTCATACAGGTATAGCTTTCCAGAACCGAGGCACTGACACGAGCGAAGCGAGTTGATACTGGTTTTCTTGTGTTCTTCTAGGTTCATGTAATAAAAACGACATTCATGTGTACTGAGCATGTTTTAAAAATCTTGTAAGCTTATTGTTTTTTCTTTAATCTGAACAAATTGGTCATCTGATTTAAAAATCAGTTCGGATAAACGATGCTCGACAGTGTTTGCGACAGATGTGTTAATTTTAAAAGACTTCCAATGTGAAAAAAAAAAATTCTGATGATAGAATTACAGAGTTCGAAACGTTTAAATAAACAAAAGAAGTAGCATAATTGCAAACTACGTTTATGTTATAATTAAAAATAACCTACAAATTTTACAATTTTAATAAAACTATTCGTACGTTTATGTTAAATATTAAAAGAATAAACTGAATGACGTCAAATCTTAGCTAATTAAATCCTACGTTTTCGCAGTTTACAATCAGATCGTGTGGCAATATAACCAGGAAGGCCATTGAACTTCCCCTATCTACATCCCTCCCTGTTAAGCCATTAATTACATCTCTCTCCTGATATTTGCACGATAAATAAATACTCCACAAAATCTATCGGTGAGATGAGGTATTTCAGCTTTGTCATTACAAAAGTCTGTTAAATTGCATTCTATATGGTGGCATTACCACTTACGTGAATTTTTTGCAAAATTAAAATATTTAATTTTATTCAAAGCTGTATATTTTACTTTTAATGTTCGACGTCCAATATCGATTTTTTTTTTATTATTTATTTTTATTAATAGGCCTACTCTCGATACATACAAAAAATGTTTTCCTCGTCATTATACGTAATGTCTGGGAAAAGTGACTACAGATCTGTGACCGTCCCCACTTCTTTTGACCAGCTGGAAGCTCCAGCTGGCTGGAGACCGCGTACACTTTAGCCCATTCTTGTCAGGATGGGACTTGGAGTCGGGTTAGGTCGCTAAATGAACGCACGCAACGCAAGTTAAATTAAATGTTATCTTTTATTTTATCGCCGAATTAGAAAAATACAGTAATAATTAGAATTTATAAAAAGACATAAAGGCTTGATAAAAGACCTTAATAGTGGCCGAAAAGCATACCGATTAATTTAGATAGCACGTGGCCGAAAATGGACTGACCTCGTCCCGTAGCGGTCTGCCATTCAACCTTCTCCGGCTCGCTGGTTCAAGCCCTCCACTCCTCGTCTCTCCCCCCTTCTACGTGATCTTGCACTCCTCAACAAAATTGCAAGTGCCAATTGATATTTTATTATTTAGAATCCCTTCCCATTACATCCTAATTTATACTTATTATAGTTTTTGTTTGGTGGGCTCCTTGGCTGGGCCACAGATCTAACAAAATTACTTATTTTCATACTTTGCAAAAATGTTTAGCCAATGTATAGAATGTCTAAGTATTCTATAGAATACCAGGATTATAATTATATTGCCGGGAGACTCGCTAGAGCCTAGCCAACGTTAAGAAAGTAGTGATAGGCTATACACAATTAATTTCGAATTTCATAAAACATGTGTAACAACTGTTTTAAACAAACTTACCCTATTATAACGTCCATCAACTTGTATTTTCTTTCAATAATACGCCTACATCCTAAGCGTTTTAAAATCTAAGAATCGATACTGAATGTGGTGCACAAATATTCAACGAGAATGAGAATCCAATTCTTTGTTAAGAATATACCAGATGGCTAAAAAATTTACGCCCCCCCCCTCCCTAGTTTTTCCTAGAATTTTTACATATTGGCACATGTCGGATGTTCTTTTAATACTAATAAGGTCTTGTGACACTATTGTTTTAGAGACACAACCGTTTTTTTATATCTGTCTCCGATTTTCACGATTTCACGGGGAAATACCTGAAATTTGGCTTGTTTAAACCCGTGAAAGGCGCGTTAAATGTTTAAAATTATTTTTGTCACATGATGAGAGATATACAGATAGGTATTCATTTCATTTAAAGGAATCGGCTTGATATTATCGTATCAGTTTCAAATCATTATAAGATTTTGAGATGTAATATCGTTTTTAAAAGAGGTTACACCGTTGATATAAACATCAAAGTGTTACATTTTCCTTGTTGTTTAAAAGCGGAAAAACCTCTCGGTCATGAATTTGCCTTAGAAAAAAAAGAAAACAACAAAATAAAGACCCTAACTCTTGAATACTCTAATAGCGTCAGATTCGGAAAAGAACAAGAGTTGGTCAAGAGAGACCTGATAGGAAAGATGAAAAAAGGGATCTAACACAGGACTACAAGGTGAAGATCCAGGTAGGTCCCTTCGGGATTACTAAACCCGAACGACCCCCTGAGGGTTCAAAGTGTTACAGTATAATCTTAAATAAATACTTTAAACATTAATGCCTTTGTTAGTATTTCAAATAAATTGTATAAAATCATAACACCAAATAAAAACCAAACTAACCTATTTGTCAGTTCGTTAGTTGTTAGTTATAAAGTGAAATGAACCATCTTCGAAGCATCTTCAAAAAATTTAAATAAAACTTATATTGCTTCTTGCCATAAAATCACCCTCAGCGTGTATTGTATTAGATTGAAATCAAGCTTGCAATGACGACGGTCAAGCAAATTTTCTTTTTACGCCAATTATTCCTAATTTGTTTAATATTTTTAACTCGAGTTTCTTCATTAATCTACAAGATTCACTAAAATTTTAACGAAATTGGTAGAACAGATTTTGAAAAATTACGTCTTTTATAATTGACAGAATTTGAGGGGGGAGATAGCGACTAATTAGTTGTCTTGGAAGCTGCATTGTGATCAATAGAGCCGATTAAAAAAAAATCTAATTAACTTAAACCCTCCTCAAATTTTAAGTTAAACCAAAAGTCCCAAAATAATCTCAACCTGCCCACGCGTTTGAGTTGTCCCATAATCGACAAAACGAAAATTTGGGAAAATGTGGGGGGAGAACATTGTAAATTAAATCGTAATTTCTGACTTGATAAAAAGCACAACAAAAGGTAATAAAGAAAATGTGTTTCTTCATGAGAAGCAATGGATAATAGCAGCGCATCACGCGAAGAATACATCCAAAGCTGCGTGTTTTGAATAATTATTACTCTCATTTAAGAATAGGAATAACAAATTAAGATAATAGAAGCAACGCTTATTAGTAGGCCTACTCTGTACACAATAAACAAAATCATCAATATTTGCCATCAAAACAATGTAATTAAAACTAAGGAGATGAGCACCATCGGGTACTTACCCAGCCCGAACATACAATATAATAAAATCAGATCCTCTAATAAAGCAATCTTCAATCCTCTAAACAATCTTCAAAAGTTTTTTTTTGTTTTTTACCTTATAGGAAATGTTAAATTGTTTACAACAGTTGTTACAGAGATGTTCTGACCCTCTTAATTATGTATATTACAACGTTCTTAAACTCGGCTAGGTCGTAAATGTGTATATTCAAAAGGTTTCCACTCCTTTCGCTCGTGTCAATGACTCTAAGCTGTACATATTCTGAAGCCTACTCTCGTATCGGTGGGCTCTGCCTTATCTTGTAATTAAACGACATTTCCTTGTGAAGTTAGGATTCAAATTTCATTACAATAACTTCGCAATTTGTCGTCGCAGAGATGGGGGGTTGATACCATTGCACGCAGAATAGAAATTTACAAATGAAATTTAGTGTGTTGTAAACACATGAAATAAAAACTAAAACAACATTTAATGGCCACCATTTTGCATTTTAATTAGATTTTTTAAGGTAATTATATAGCAGAGTAGCCTCACTTCAAAATTGGTTTCCAAGGAGATTAAAAATACAAGTTTTCTTGTACTTTTAAAAGGACATCAGGCCGATAAAACTAAAGACAAATAATTATTCTGGGTTTCTATGATTTGTGTTGATTTGTACTTTTAAAAGTACATACATCAGGCTATTAGGCCTATAAGCTAGTTCACCTCTGGGTCTTAGGAGGTTAAAGTGGCGCCATATTTTCCTTGTTTTATTTTTTTATCCTCTACTACATACCTTACTTCATTAGAATAAATAATGTTTTCTTTGCTGTAAATATGTAGGGCTGTATTATTATATGTCACGAAAGGTTTGGCCAGGATGATATATATATATATATATATATATATATATATATATATATATATATAACCACCTGGCCAAACCTTCCGTACGTTTATTGAAGTGAATGTCATGAGTATGAAAGATAACACAGAGTTAATTTTTTCACGAAAAAACAACTTGTGTAATTAGGCCTATATTATGTAATCATCTTTCCGACACTTTTTTTCGATAATAAAATATTTTTCCAACATTTATTTGACGAATAAAACCCATAAAAATTTATTTTGAAGTGAGGCTACTCTGCTATATAATTACCTTTTTTAATTGACACGCTGAAATTCCTCTATACCAACTTTTTTGTTCCTATCATTATTTTGTGGCCGCTATCGTGCTTACATGTTGAAAAACACTTTTCAGTTTCCTGAAGCCATGAAGAGTAAAAAAAAAAAAAAAAAAAAAAAAAAAAAAAAAAAAAAAAAATACTTGAGAACATTTATTTTTTTTTCTTAATTTTTAATTTATTTATTCCTTCTGTACAGCTTACAAAAACCTAAACATTATAAATAAAACAAAAATATTGAAATACAAAAATAAAATAAAAATTTTTTAACAAAGGATTGCAAATAAAATCAACAACATACAAATAAATAAAAATAGAGTTAACAAATATAATAAGTTATGGGTAACTGCACATAGAGAACAAAATGTAGGCACCCCAATAAGGATTGTATAAGACCTGTTTCGAGACTACCATCCCTTATCACTCTCAAGAAAAACATTCAAAATATCAATTTTACTCAATTGCTTAAAAATTATAATATGTAATAATTATTATAAGAAAAAATATATAGTACTGTACTCATATTATAAAGGAGGGGGACCTTAACAAAACTTAACAAAAAACATGACCAAAAAATCAATTTTACTCAATTGCTTAAAAATTATAATATGTAATTATTATAAGAAAAAATCTTGAGCCAACCAAAACTAGAAGCAATAATAATAATAATAAAACACATAATAGCAGACAAATTAGGCATTAATAATACTGTAATAAAATAATAAAAATCATAGCTAATTTTAAAAAAATGAAAAATACACACGGATGTGCAGAATACATAGTATATAAAAAATGTTACATAAACTGTAACATTCTCTGACAAAAGTCACAAACACACATTACTTACACTCCTCACTTTACTATATTAAAAATCAAAATTAAAAACAGAAAAAGTTAAATAAGAAAGATTGCTGTTATACAAAACGAGCAGCCAATTTTTAAGTAATCTTTAAAAAATTAATTTTTGTACAACTACACTCTACAACACATTTATGTGAAAAAGTAAAAAGCAAAGGGATGGAGTTAGTTCATGATGTGGCCGCTTCGCTGCAGCACATGGTGGTCAGTAGTCGAGAGTTACTGCCAATAGATAGCACTAAGGTACTTTGTATTTACATGAACTGGTAATGTTAAACATTTAATTTGAATTTATATTTAAATAAAATGTCGGAAAAGTGATTTGTTATTTTCAGTTTTTATTTTTTTATTTTCTAGTACGTAGTGGAGGGAAAGTTATATGGTGGGTCAAAAAAAAAGTTTTAAGTTGGTGTGGCTACTGCCGCATATGTGCAGTGCTCTACAACACAAAAGTGTGGATAATTTAAATGAAATCTGGTATGTGGTTGGACGTATGTAGATTTTTTTTTTTAATAACTCAATTTTTGGGGTAGCTGCCAAAAAAAAAAGTCGGCTAAAACAATCTCAGATGCAGCCTCAAAAAATGTAGATTCTCCAGAAATAAATGCTGTTTCCTGAGTTATCGATAAACAAACAAACAAAATACGTAAATTTTCAATATCGACACTACATATATATCGTTAATATTTTAGTGAACTGTGAACATTAATGACATTGGATTAAAAAAATAAGAGTTGAGATATAATTGGCGAAAAACTAAAATGAACCTAGACGGGTGTCATTAAAAGCTCCATTTTAATTAATCACGATATACACTGAGAATGTGCTCCTAAATAAGTTTACATCTTTATTTAAATATACAAATATTTTTTTTAAAGACAGCGTCCACACTTCATTTTCACTTTTTTCATTAACACAGGTAATGACTATTTTTGGTTGGTTTTTAAGATAAGTGAGGAAGTTTGTGCAGTGTTTAAGCATCATTTATTTTCTTTGTAAGCTCCAAGTAATGATGTTAATAATTTTCTTCAAAATAAATGTATTCATTTTTATGCTCCTAATATCTACAAAGGTCTACAGAATTTAAAATCGTTTGTCACCAAATTAAAACTCCACAAAAAAAGTAATTGTATAGCTATTTTACTTCTACAGTATACGAATTATAGGGTAGTATGAAACAATTTATCAACTCTTTTAAGAAACTCACCCTACTAGATAGAAAGACCCCTTGATCTTTTAATACAATTTAACATTTTCTACGGAACCCAAGAAAACAACTTTTGGACATTACATTTAGAGGATCTGCTTGTATATGATGGGGCTGGGTGAGTACCATGATGGTCCCATCAACTTGTTTTAATACGGATTACTTAAAAGGCTAAAATTGATTAGGAATGATTTAATTCCTTAGGCGCTATTTTTGTTTAAAATTTGTGTAGCAATGGCTGAACTGTTGTTTATTTTTAAAATCTCCCCCCCCCCCCGTAAAGGACCAAAAATGTTTCTATGAATATACATCGCTCAAAATTTTGAGGGAAAAAATCTCATTTAAAAACATTTTCATTTAGAGAACAATTACATGTTTCGGCCAATTTGTAAAGAAAGAAAAAACAAACAAAATAAACGAGTTGAACAATTTTGATCAAATTTTATATACGCCAATATACGATATGAGGACATTTTTATTTTTATTTCTGATCATTTAATTTGCTGAAAACTGATAAACTACCCTGCAAGGACCCAAGCAACAAAAAACACTGTCCGATTCGTTTTATTCCCCTCCCCCTCTCTCTAATTTTTCATGGAAAGAAAGTGAAACTATCTTTCCTGTTGTTTAGGTTTAAATTACCATATTTATCAAAATTATTTTCATATTTCACCAAAATTTGATCAAAATTACATTCACCGTTTTTAAGTAAAACAATAAAACATTAAACTAGTATTACAACAGTCGCCATTTTGAAACTGTTATTGGAAGCATTTTCAATTTTTTGTACCTTTCTGGGCAATGGATTATATAATATTATTATTAACAATTATCATAATTACAAAATATTTTTGTTTACACTCATTTTGAGTGTTGTAGACCAAGATAGTTTTTAGTTTTTATTCTTTGGCCTACAGAAAAAATATTAAAAGAGCTTTTGATTTTTTTGTTAAAAATCTTTTGTTTTGTAATGTTGTCGAGAACCATGTCCGCCAATTTGAAATGTACAAAATGAAGTCTTGGTTTTCTCGTATAGTCTACTGATAAAAGGTAACATACATAATGTGTATAGGCTACTTCTGTCAATATCTACGTATTTATTTTACAAAGATGTAATGTTTTTTGTTTAAATACAAAATGGCCGACAAATGGGAAACGAAGCATTTCCAGACCTAAGTTTAATAAACTTTTTTCATTATATTAAGCTTTATAATCAGCTCCCGATATTGCCATGAAGTTTTGAATCATCCTTAATATATAGTTTGAAATGTGGAAAAACCAATTAAGTTTTGGGTCATAAATCTTCACATTTAACTAAAATTTGATCACAACCGTTAGCACCAATTTTGAGTAATCGAACGTACACAACGGCAGTCATGGTTTATTTTCCTTTTTAACCGACGACTGTCCAAGCGGCATTTTGTTTAGACCTTAAGAGTCTACATATTACAATAAAAAATAACAAAATATTATAAGCCAATTTTCATAGTATTTGCTTTTCGAGTGGGTGTGAGAAAGGTAGTGCAATGAATTGCGCCGTTTATTTTACAAAAGTAAATCAACCCTTTTCTAATCACCTAACCTCCAAATCATTCTATATCTGCCAGTATATCAACTTCCGGTTTGAAAAGAATTGATAGCGAGCCCAGTTGCATGAGATACCAGACTTAACATGTTTTGGGAGTTGAAAAGGGTGGCGGGAAGGTTTTGTGGGTGGGGTAGTCTAGGGAGGCCCTAATTGTTAAAGGGACTTCAAGGTTACCAGTTGAGGGGAAGGAAAGACGCCAGTTCACTGGGGCAAAGTCTACCTGTGAGAATAGACTCGCTGTTTTAACACACTCGCTGCTGTAAGGTAAATTAAGATTGTAATTTAATTAGAAATAAGAATTGTTTGAGTATTAAACAATTTGGATTATTTTACGCTTTTTTATAATAATATTGTAATTTTATAATAGAATTTTGGTTGCACATGTTTAAAAAGTTCAGTCATTTAAAAATATTTATTAGCATTTTTAGAGACGAATTTCTCTTCCAATTAACCTTAACAAAATATAACATTAACGAAAGTTATATGGAAAATAAGAAAAATAACAATTTTATATAAAACAAACTTTCAACACAAACAAGTTAAAACGAAAACTCTTGATGCTAAATACATAGTCTACAACAAAACAAAATTACAATAATGTTGATTTAAAATAAACAGAACTAAACATTATTTATACAGAGTGTTCCTGAAATACACGGAGAATATTTAGACGTGGATTCCTTACGTAAATATTAAAAAAAGAAACGGGAATCTTTCTATACCATCCACAACTATTCTTCACCAAAAATGTCATTTCGGTAGTCAAAAAGTAAAAATGAACCGTGAACACAATATTAAACAAAAATTATATGTTTAAATAGGGCTTAAATTTTATACCCTTGTGTCATAAACACGTGGTCAATTTAAATCGTATTTCATTACAATTTAACTTTTTAAAGATTATTTTTTGTTTTTATAATTGTTACTGATCTGTAATTAGTTTTTAATTGCGATTTTCCCACGGGTTTTGGTCATTAATCTTCACATTGCACTGAAATTTGAACAAAATTGGTAGAATCTATTTTGAGAAATTACGCCTTTAACAGCCCCAAATCCCTTGACAACAATTTTTTTGAGCAATGATAACAAAAAACGTTTTTTGGTGTCCTTAGAGACTACACGAACAAAATTTGATTAAAATCGTAGGGGCCGATTTTGAAAAAACGTAATTTCGTGTTTTGTTTTTTCTTATGGCAGCTACCCCCAAATTTTGAGTTAGCAAAAAATGAAAAAAGGTTTCGAAATATGTCCATTTAACAAATTTCATTAAAATCTGATCATCCGTTTAGGCTGTAGAGCACTGCATATGCTAGGAATCCTAAAAAAAAAATTCTATTCAAATAACTCGCTATCGATTGTTTGATTCATCGCATAACTTTCTTACTATGAAAGTAACTATAGTAGTTTAGGTTGTAAATATCTTAAACCTGTATCTGAAACGATTGATCATTCTAAATAGGCTTCAGGCCACAGCCTTCAATGATAAATATTTGGTTTTGAAATTATGGTTGCATGTTGTTTACTAAGATATTGCCCTAACTTAGATTATGCAGCAAATTGAATTGAAAATATAAATACAGTGTGAGTGGGAGAAAAGTGTTAATAATATTTAATATTAAATGCCCGGCAACATTTGTAGTCTGTCTGTGATTTATTTTTCTTTAAAATACAATTTTTAAGGAACAAATTTAAATATAAGTCAAAATTTGTATAGATTTAAATCAGTGAGGGGAAATAAATATATTTTTTAACTAGATTTTTTTAAATCGTGTCTTTTTGAATTTTTTTTTGATTTACACCAAAAAGTAGGTTTTACAAAAAATATTACCAAAATTTGTTGCCCTCTTATCTCTGACTATTATGTTATTTTTGTTTTTGTTGTAACTAAAAAAAAAAAAAAAAAAAAACAATCAAATTATCAGTGTACAAGAAATACTTGGTAATTGTGTATAATGCAAGAGTCCACCCTCTGTGGTTACACAGCCTTTATAGTTTTATAATCTTTAAGAAAACAATAAACAATGTAAAACGGCCTCCAATTTTCAAAATTGTTCAAATTAAATTTAAAATATTCTCTTTTTCTGCGAATTATGAACAAAAATAATTTCCTATAGGCAAAATTATTTTATTTCCGTCAATTTGAGAAATTTGTCAAATTGTAGGTTATTAAAAATAAATAGTATTTTTTGTACAATTCTACAATACACACTAGGTTATTTTGTTCACGACAACGTTTGTTTTAGTTTTTATTAGTCCAGTAACCACTTCATATGTTTAAAACACCGCAGGCTACATGGAAGTTTAACTTGAACTTCGGTTTTAAACTTTGTTCAAACGCGGCTGGATCAAACTACAGTATTTTACAATTGATCAAAGTATTAACCTAAATGGTGCAAACTGCACTAACGACCATGCATTATATTGTACAAATTCTAACCTTAAATTTGCAAACGATTTGATTTTCTTCAGATAATGTCAACATTTTAAACATTGTTTTTATATCACTTAGGAGAAATAAACACATAATTACACACACACCATGTTAAGAAACTGCAATTATTTAACTGACAACATGAAAGAAAAACATTACAGTTTTTATACAAATATTACCTACGAAATATATCAATTACACTGAGAAATAAAACAATGAATCATCGCTACCTTTCTTCTTCTTCTTTTACTGGCCTCCGTGTTATTTAGACAGTCTAGCCAACATGATTTTATTATTTTAGACACACAATGTTGGACTACTTGTGATATTAGATAGAAATAACGATAGCCTACCTTTTTAATTGAAACAATTAATCTGTAGCTTACAAATCAGGTTGGTTAACCGTATAATAAGCGTTGATTTGTAAAAATTATTTTTACTCTCTCAAACATACGTTAATGTAGAAAAAGTAATGTCATGGCTCAAAAAATCCATCTCGAATTTTTTTGCTTATATACTTTTGAGGCAACCTGCGTTAAAAAACAATTGGTTTTTGGAATGATGTCTGTCCGTCTGTCTTATATGGAGTGTCTACAGCCCAAACGCGTAGAACTTTTTAAATAAAATTTGACATGTAGGTATAATTTGGCATCTCGAGGTATTTTAAATAGTTTTTGGTAACTCAAAATTGAGGAGTAGCTGGCATAACGATAAACACAAAATTATGGTTTATTATAAATCGACTCCAACGGTTTTGATCAAATTTTGATCAATTGTTAGCCCCTAAGGGCACAAATAAAGTATTCGTCTCTATTACTCCTGAAAATGCCGGTTCGTGAATTATCGGTAATAAACAAAAAATCGTGTTTAAGGGTGTTATAAAATTCACGATTTCTTAAAATTGACTGCCAATTTCATTCAAATTTTAATGAAGTATGAAGATACATCCAGTACCTAAAAATCCCCCCCCCCCAATTTTAACCGTTTACAAATTATGAAGTTACCTAACGCACTTTGAAATCCCTCCAAATTTGATCCTTTTCAAAAAAAGTTCCTAAACTCACAACCAACCTATTTTGAAAAAATACTCTCCCTCCAATTTTGACCCTTTTTCCAAAAAATACGCCTCTAAACAAACCATCTATTCCTTCCATGGAATAGGGGCGTTTTTAGACGCGATTCAACCCTAAAGACCCCATGATTCATTTTTAATTACATCTAACGAAACAACATTTTTGGAGACGATTAGTTTTATTTTTATTTTGAAGATGGTTGATAGAGAAAGTTAGATTACTGCCATAAAATCAATATTTAACTTTGCTGTATCACTGTCACACATTAAACACTGACGAGTTATGAACACTTTGCAACAATGGCCGCAATTATATACGCATCTTGTTCTGACACGAAGAGGGGGAGGGGGACTATTTTGAGGTTAGGACAGATTTTCCGGTTGACAGGATTACGCTCAAGAAGTTATCGAGTTCTTTTGTTGGAGTTATCGATTTGTAAGAGGATGAAAGTAGAGCTGAGAGAAATGTAACACCAGTTGTGGATTGTGATAATGGTTTCTTTTTCAACATATGTTTTTATAGACAGAAAAGTATCTTTAAAACGGCTGTTTAAACTTAAAAGGTTCTTTTGGATAAGACAACATTAATTTCCATTTTTGATAGTTTTAAATTTTGCAATCACCTTAGATCCGCCATCTTGAAATTAGGTTAAATTCGTTAAATAGGAATAGGGAACATGTTTTAACATTGTTTTTTTTTATTCGTGGTTCAATGGTGGAATCCGTTTTCTATATCTAATTTGCTTGAAAGGTTATCAACTAATATAACTACAGAACCTTAATTTACAGGTGGACAAATAAGTTGGGTACATTTAAACACGTACATACAATTTATTTTGAACTTTCAAAAATGCTCAAATTTGGCACCGTCCTAAACGGTTATAAAATTCACGAACTACTTTAAAAATGAACTTATTTTGTAGTTCATTTAAGTTTTCTTGTTGGTTAGAATACATCAAGTAATCAAGAGGAACAACTACGCCATGTGCATATTTAGGTAAATAGCCAACTTATTTGTCCACCTGTAAATTGTGGTTTTAAATCTTCTGTAGTTATATTAGTTGATGGTCTACCTTTTTAAGGGAAATGAGATATAAAAAAACGGATTCCACTATTAGACTCAGAATATAAAAACAATCTAAAAACATGTGTCGCATGACACTATTCTTATTAAAAAAATTAAACCTAATTTCAAAATGGCGGATCTAAGATGTCTGCCAAAATTAAAATCTATCAAAACTGGAAGTAACCATGTCTTACAAACATGTAATGGAAACAACTTTTTATGTTCAGCAGTATATAACTTTTTTTAAATATAAATTCCATTCTTTAAGAACACTGTATAGCCTATGTCAATTTTCATGTATTTATAAGTGCTCTACACTTTGAACAGATTTTATTAAAATTGGATATTTGGGGATATTTTGACCATACCGTTAGTTGTTGTTTTTTCTCTGTTTTCCGTTAATACAACCAAAAAGATATAATTCCGTTTTCCACTAAATCGGCTATAGAGATTTCGTTCAAAGTGTGACGTAATGTAAAGATCGCAAGTAAAATAAAATTTAGGTTCTACAATATTTTAAGGAAAACGAAAACAAACCTCGACCGCCGTCATTTAAACCTAAATAACAATAAAATACGGTTCTATCGCTTGAGACACGTTTATGCCAAAAGATAAATATATATGAATAATAAATCACCAACATTTGATAAGGTAAGGGTATGTGATGTACAAGATAGTATTAGGAGGGGGGGGGGAGTGACGCAGAAACTGAAAAAGTGATTTCCGTTAGCCATCCGTCCGTTGTAGCAATGACTACATAAATACTATAAGACACGACATGGCCATGTTAAATATTCTACGCTTATTCTTGAGTTGTCCAATACCCGCTAGGTCGCTCTGCTAGAGAATCTGAAGTTGATGTGACTGGCGCTAGGTGGCTCTACGGCCAAACAATGTTTCAGGCGGGTAAGAGAAAACGCACTGATGCCGCATATGGGACCAGAGATGCGAGGGAAGGTCGAGAATCGCTTATCTCAGCGCACGAACTGACAACACTGACTATGCTGACGGAAGTAAGTGAGAAGGTTTGTGAGAGAGAGGTCAACAGTTGTACAGTCTCAACCAAGTGGGATGCGTACAGTCAAGCACCTGCTGCTAGCGCTTTCTGATAGCTGTGTGTCAAACTTGTGACGAACAGCACCCGTAAAGCGTAGACTATTTCCCTATCCTATGTCGTATCTTATAGTATTTATGTAGTCATTGGTTGTAGTAATAAAAATTAAGATAGGAACATTAAATTATTAAATTTGGTATAGAAGAGAGTCTGTTCATATTAAGAAAAATCTATTGGAAATCTCGACCATTTTAAACAGTTTTTTGTTCATATCTCGTCTGTTATTTAACTTAGCAAAGTGTGTTGTATTTGAAGGTTGGAATTCTGCATGTGTACCAACCCCACGAACTTTTAACCTCCCAACAAAACGTGATATTCGTATAGTTACGAGATCCAGTAGTCGAGTCACCGATACACGAAGTCTTCTAGGACTACTGCTGACGGGAACGAAACGATTGGCACACATTTTTGGACCTTCTGCCCATGGCAGTATTGGCACAATCATTAGAGCGGAATAAGTAGGGTCAACTCGCCCGCTTGGAAAAGGCACGATTGGCACAACCGCTCGACCAGGTAGACGCCATCGAACGAGGGAAAACGGGAATTTTATAATTCCCCGTCAACTCTGCACGACAGTCATGTGCCCGTAATATCACGTATTTTCAAATTTACTTAGAATTAATTTTTACTGTATATTTTATTTGTATATTTTTAAAAGTGGCTTTGTCCGTAAATAAAGGAATATGATTATAAACATGTTTAATGTTGTAACGTGCATTTCAGAACGTATTAAATTAAAAAATAGATTGTGTACCAAAACCAATGACTACATAAATACTATAAGACACGACATGGCCATGTTAAATATTCTACGCTTATTCTTGAGTTGACCAATACCCGCTAGGGTGTGGAGCTGTCGCTCTGCTAGAAGTTGATGTGACTGGCGCTAGGTGGCTCTACGGTCAAACAATGTTTCAGTTGCGCACTGATGCCACATATGGGACCAGAGATGCGAGGGAAGGTCGAGAATCGCTTATCTCAGCGCACGAACTGACAACACTGTTGTCAGTTCGTGCGCTGAGATAACTATGCTGTGTCAACAGTTGTACAGTCTCAACCAAGTGGGATGCGTACAGTCAAGCACCTGCTGCTAGCGCTTTCTGATAGCTGTGTGTCAAACTTGTGACGAACAGCACCCGTAAAGCGTAGACTATTTCCCTATCCTATGTCGTGTCTTATAGTATTTATGTAGTCATTGCCAAAACTTAAAAATTGCTTGGTCAGGTTAGGTTAGGTTAGGTTAGGTGTAAAGTACCAGTCAAAACAATTCCCATTTTCCCGCATTCTGGCTACCTGGCCAGGCGGTTGTGCCAATCGTGCCTTTCTGAACCTTACAGGTTGACCCTTCTAAATCCCCTCTAATAATTGTGCCAGTCGTGCTATTCCAAATCGGCTAAAAATGTGTGCCAATCGTTCTACGGCCCTGCTGACACTGTGGAAACTGTTCAATAAATACGTCAAGACCTAGCCGACGTCAAGAAAGTAATGATATACACAATTAATATTCATAAAACATGTGTAACAACTGTTTTAAACAAACTGTATGACTTCCTGATCTCGCAACACTATTTAACGTTTCTTACAAGGCTCGAGAAATCAACTTCTGTGCAGCATATTTAGAGGATCTGCTTGAACAATAGGGCTAGGTGTGTAACATGATGGCGCCTATCTGTGTGAGAAAGTGTGTGCAATATTTTTGCACAGTTTAGGCCTACGTGAATAACTGAATATGAAAGAGAGTTCATCAAATATGAATAATTTATGTTTACATTTGAATTGAATCCACAAGTAACAATTTAGAGACAACGTTCTTAAAGCATTGATTTTACAAGACCTGCGCAAAATAATGTTAACTTTTAACGTACAGTATCTTCAACCCGACACTATGTTATTTAATGATCTCATAATTTCGCAGGGTATGTATTGATTGACTAGTTTCCTTCAGAAATAACAGAATGCGCTGCTATTGTTTTACTGACTTGACGAATGTGTTGGCATGGGATGATGAGGTTACAATAATATGTTTACTCATTTATTTACCTTCAAGCAAACTTCCACCCACCACTTAGCTCGGTTTCTTAATAATTGATTGTGCAGGCTTGTGGTTCGAAGGGAATAACACTTGGGCATTACTTTAAGTAGGCCTAAACGACTTTATTAATAACAAATACTGCGACGTATTGTTCTAATAAATAACCAACTTTTTTTTTACCTGAATTCTGCATTGACCAGATGTAATGTCAAGAAAACGTGTTCACCCATCCGAAAACCAAATAAAAACTAACCAAATCTGTCAGTTCGACCGTAATAGTATTTGATTACAATCAAGGTAATAATGGACGAAAAGTAAAAGTTCATGTTTCAATTTTAACGGATTAAATAAATCTTCACAGTTAAGTTTAATTTTAAAGAAATCTGTTGAGGCAATTTTGAGAAATTACGAATTTAATAACAGCTGATTTTTCTAGTAACTAACGAACCAAAATTTTAGGAGAGATGGCTACCAATATGTTTTGTTTAGGTCCTCAGGGCTACATGAGACCAAAATTTAATCAAAATAGTTAAAGCCGATTTTGAGAAAAACGTAACTTTTTAACATTTTTTTAAATTTTTTAAATTTATTTATTTTTTATTTTTTTATGACATTTCAAAATTTTAATCCTAAACATAAATAATAAATCATATATATATATATATATATATTTTACATACCACGTTTTTAAAACGGACTAAAAAGTATAAAATAATTTTTCATGACCGTTCTACAATTTTGAGGGAGGATTGTTAGTGGCTATGGATATATTTGGAATACTTTGAGAGAAAAACGTGGGGCGCAGGCTATCTATGATAGTTAAGGAGGAGTAAATAAATTAAATTACAGTGAATCTCATATCCGATTCACTGAAATTAGCTGTGAATTCATCCGGATTGTCTACTTGTATTATTTACTGGCTGCGCCCTACATTTTTCTCTCCAAGTATTCCAAATATATCCATAGCCACTAACAATCCTCCCTCAAAATTGTAGAAGGGTCATGAAAATTATTTTATAATTTGTAGTCCGTTTTAAAAACGTGGTATGTTAAAAAAATAAAATAAAATATTTGATTTATTATTTTCTGTTTTTTAGTCTTATGTCCGGGTGACAGATTTCAATCGGTTTTGTATATATTGATGAGACTCTGACAGGGACACATATAGGAAATTTCACATTCTCTTTATCTGCAAATGTCTGAAATTCAAAATATTACCTCTTATTACCTGTTGTTGAAACAAATGTAGAGACAAGAAACCAACTGAATATTGTATTGTCATCCAATTCTGACCTATGTTCAAAATTTCATGTCTCTAGCTTATCGGGAAGTTAGTTTAAACTCGATTGCAAAATTCCACCCGGACAGACAGATATGACGGAAAGCGAACTAATAAAAACGTGGTAAAAAGTCACAAAATATGGCCAAAATACGCACACACACCAAATTTGAATAAGATCGTTCGATTTGTTAGATGTGGAGCGCTGTACATACAACAGACTTGACATTATTATAAGAACCAACTTTTTAAGGATTGAGGGATCTGGATTAGGATATATCCGGAAATAACTCGACATGGATTCTTAGACCCGTGTCTTTGCAGAAAAGTAAAAATGACTCTTCCTCATATTTCGTTTTAAATTAATTATAGAGACGCGTTATCATTGTTTTTTATCATTAACATATCAGCTGACAATAATATCTCTGATTTGTCTATACAGGGTGAGTTTTAAATGCCTTCCCCCTTATCTTTTGTTATATGGTTTAAGTTAGTTGAAACTCCGCATATCCATATTGGAGCTAAATACCTTGGTTTTGATGCGCTAATTGACTGTCCAACTCCCAATGGGGGACGGCCCACAGGAAGTCAGAAGAAAATCTTAAATGAGAGCATAGGTCGATATGTACATCAAATTAAAGGTCTTTGTTAGTACCCCCACAGTACCGCAAACCGGATTCTCAAAAGGTTCATCCTATCGAAAATGACATGGTAAAGAGTACATGCTAGGACCACTTTTTACCGCCCTATTTAAACAAAAGATTACCCCAGAATTTTTTCCTACAGCTGTTTGCTAGACGACTGAAAGAATTATAGTTTGTGGTGTTAAAAAATTTAGGGCATCACCGTAAGTCTAAGATCTAGGAGTCAACTGAAAGGTTTTAATAAAAAGAGGATCATGTGATATGTCGTTTAACACTGCTTTTTTACGCTAAAAATGATGGTGCAATTGGAATTGAAAAAGGATGAGTCGTTTATTTGTTATTAATTTATTTTCTACAAACTTTGTGTCCCATTAATAACAAAATAACGAGGCATCCTTACGTTCAGAGGTCATCGACGACGGACGACAGCTACGAAACCTAATGGAGGTCGAATTTGTTTGCGATTATCAAAATTACCCTATACTTCGTATATCTCAATATTTTAACAGCTGTATTATTATTACAAAAGGGTTGAAGGAAGCACAGTTGTTCTATACTTTATCATCCCTTCCCCTCCCACAACCCTCTTCCACCCCTTGGTATAAAAGATTCCCACGGTCTCGGCCTCTATTTCCTCTTCTTTCATTTAATTAAATCTTCTTTATTCTTGTTTTCTAAATAGGTCGGTATAATTAAAAAGATTGTTGAGTCTATTGAGTGACAACTAAATATTGTTAATTAGACGCTTGTTCACATTCAATGCAGTTCCATTTTACATTTAAATTAGTTTAGAAATCGTAAAATAAAATAGAAAATATTAAACATGCATCTGACACGTGTCGCATGTGCAGGGCCAATACACAATGATATGATTTTATCACAATCGGTTTAACGTTTTGCTCAAAATTTGCCTCTAAGAACCCGAACAAAACGTACTGGTTGTCGTCTCTCCAAAAAATTCCTGTTTTAGTTTGTTTTAAAATAAATCGGCAATAGGTCTGTTAAAACTAATTTCACAAAATTAACGCAACCGATTGCGTTACAATTTTAGTGAAATTTAAAGATTAATAACCAAAACCTGTGTGGAAATTTTCAAATAAAAATAATTTATGGTTTTGAAATAATTGGCAAAAAACAAAACTAAACCGTCATTAAAAACTCAAATTTAATTAAATATGATTTACAAAGTTTATGATATATTTAAATATTTTTTTCCGTGGTTCATTTTCACTTTACATTAAGAACTACCGAACTATCATTTAGGTTAATTTTGGTGTCGTTGTTATTAGGGTAGTTGAGAAAGTTTGTGCAATGTGTCCGCGCTTTTTATTTTAAGATATAACTGGTTTTCGGATACAGAAGAAGCAATATCGTGGTAGTGGTTGTGGCCTGAGGGTCGTTGCTATCTAATCTTTTGGGAAATGATAAAACAACAAATGGTTTCCATAAACTTTGAGATAAAACTTCTCTCAAAATCTTCCTCTTGGACAGTTAGCTGTTTTGTAAAAAAATATAAACCATTTGGCTCAAAACAATATTGAGGGAAATGGGAATAAAGTATTATTATGGTTTAATCGGAAATTTGATATAATTTGTGCGTATAAAAACTAATACAACGTTTCGAAAGTAATCAACTGCCGTTATCAAGTGTTAAACTCAGAGTATAAAAATTAACAACACCAACGTAGCCTAGGGGCATATTGGTAGCTAACTAAATCTAGAACCAAAGAAAGCAACTCGGGCCTGAAATTAGAAATCTACAAGAGTTCATTATGCAAACATTTAAACGTATTGGCAATGCAGGTTGCTTCGAGCTTTTTGAAGGCACTCCTAAATTATTCGTTAAAAAGCATAAACACCTCTTTACATAAAGTATTAATTATTTTTATTGTTTGATAATTTTTATTTTATTGAATTTTAAAATTTGATTAGTAAGAAGTTTAATGTAATTTATTTTATTTTTACATTAAATGAAATGTTTAAATGTTAATAAACTGTTTGAGATATGAATATGCGGTTTTCAACATTGATTGTCTTAATATTCTACATTAAAATGATGTATCACATAACAATCTTCCATTTGAAAAAAATAAAGTTAAATTCAAAATGGCTAACCAAATTTTTGAAATCATAGTAAAATCGTATTTTAAAATAGAGTAGGTTTCTCAATCACACCAAACTTTAAATTTCCCTTAAATACGAGATATAAAGCTGTTCTCATACTTTTCACTCACCCTGTATAAAAACACAAATAACAACAAATCAAAATTTTTGTGCTAATATAGATTTCCATAAAACGAATACTACAAAATTTTGATTTTCTAAAATGATTTAGTCCTAAAATAAAACTAAGTGGTTACCCATCTTCCCAAAAATTTAGGTTTTGGGAGGATATGTAAAAGAGAGTAAATAAACCATGGGGCGTACCAAAATTTCGAATATTTTAAAATCTATCTGAAGCTGTTTGAATCAAACTTTGAAAAATGTGAAAATTATGAAGCAAACTAATTTACCAAACAGTACTTTTAAAAAGTGTACAGTTAGTAGCATGAAAACAAAAAACGAACCCGACAGTGGTCAGGTTTTCGTGTTGGTTTGGTTCTAAATGTTCAAACAAAATTTGATCGAAATGCTTCACTCATTATGAGATATTCTTTTATAATTCAATTTCCAAATTTTAAGCAGAACGAAAACTGGAATTTTTTTAGATAACATTTTATTTGAATCGTTAAAGGCTTAATTTCAACAAAATATGAAAGGTTGGGTACTTGTGTATTATACACATCCCCCCCCCTCAAGGAACATCCTTTTACGAATATTTTTAGGTTCTGTCATCTGTCTACTGCCACAACAAACAAAAATAACATAACTGCGACTTTCATTCGCTCCCACTGTAATCCTTTCAAGTTCGGCCATTTATCCGGTCTATATCGCCTCACTAAGAGGTCAGTGCTACTGCAACACTCTTACGAGAATCATTGTTTACATTTAATAGCGGTTTGTGTTGTTATTTTGCTGATTTATTAACTTAAGTTGGTTTTTTAAACTGAACAATAAGTCTATTTGCCTGGCTTAACCTAACCTATTCGAGATTTTGGTAAAAAAAAATGTATATCAGACTTGTGGTAACAAGAATCATCACAAATAGGTTAGGTTAGGTATAATACAGTATAATTAGGTATAGTTTAATAATACTATATATAATACTAAAATTGCAGTATTATTTTAATTAGTTACTGTGTGATGTACAAAAAAGTGAGAGTCTGTATAGCCTACACCTAGTTGTTCAAGCTAATTTTGATTAAAACGATTTTTTTTTATTTTGCCCTTATGACAGTTAACTCTAAATTTTGACTTATCGAATAAATTTTAAAATTCTCACATATGGACAAATAATGCCTACATACCAAATTAAATGAAAATTAGTGCCCTCCAGCTGTAGAACATCGACCACAGATTGTTGTCATTCCAAAAACTAAATTTATAACTTAAAACGTATATATATTTCCTTGTTATTTAAAGGCGAAACCCTTTAAGAGTACGGGCTTGGCAATCCCGAGGTACCTAGCTGGATCTACACCTTTTCATGTAGTTTGGATTGCTAATCCTTGGAGAGTCAAGAGAGATAAGAAAACAAATATTAAAGGAAAGGGATCTAACCCAAGACTACGTGAAAAAAAGTATAATCTTTCGGTATTGCCAAGCTCGTAAGAACTTAAAACTCTTTTTTTATATTTTTTCACAAAGAATTCAACATCAATATGCTCACCCCATCACATAATCTTCTCTGTACTACTTTGATGTATAATTGTTACGTCTATCAATAGGCTACTATTCCGTTGCGTCCGAGTTTCATTCTGTACCTACTGTTATTTATGTCATCCAGTCGATGTTTGTTAGGCCTTGAGTTCTGTTTTTCTTCTAGTAATTTTACAAGGCTATTTTTACTTCAAAGGGATTATTTGTTAATGGCGTACAAAGTTCGAAACCTAATCTAAACTTCTGCATAATTTAAAACTTTACTCCAAGACCGTCAAAACAGATTCTTTTGATTCTCTAAACACGACCAAAAATATTTTATAACTTTTAGGTTAGTAAGATTTTAACCTTTAAAACATTAAACTTATGATTTCTAACTAGGTATTTGCGATCTTCCTCGAGGGAACGTCATCAACCGGGACCACGAAATGTTCACTGATCGTATACAAAATGAACTGATTTGACGATATTTTTGGATCACTGTATAATGTACACGAATAAATGTAGGAAATTTTCTACTGGAAAAATTAAAGAAAAATGTAGGTCCGATTATGCTTAGTCTGGCGTCTAT
Source organism: Aphrophora alni (assembly GCA_963513935.1). Taxonomy (NCBI): domain Eukaryota; kingdom Metazoa; phylum Arthropoda; class Insecta; order Hemiptera; family Aphrophoridae; genus Aphrophora; species Aphrophora alni. Next base: position 117,606,749 of record OY740770.1, read on the forward strand.
CCGCCATTTTGTTTTTTAATTGGCATCGAGTTCAGATTTGATAGACGCAACTACTATGGTAAAGTTTATAAGTATAAAAAGAACTTTGACTTTATTATTTTTTTTGTTATTTTAAAAATCGCGCCTATTAGGCCCTACGTTTGAATATCTCAAAAACTGTTAATTTCTTTTTTAATGTATAAGAGACCAAATATTTTCCTCTTTTATAACGAAAAACAAACTCAGTTTTAATTTTTTTTCCTTTACGTTAAACTAAAACCGAGTTATCAATAAAAAAATTAAAACTTAATTTCTTGGGAAAATAATTATATTCCCTACTTTGGTTTGACATTTTGCTGAAATTAAACCCAAATTACATAAAAGTTAACATTTTTTGAGATATTCGACGTTAAATAATTTAAACAGCCACCATTTTGAAAAAATGTCTTTGTCATTGGTACATTTTTAAAACGTAACATAAAAACGCGTCCAAAATTGAACTCAATATCTTACCTATTTCAAAGATTTTTTTTTTCTAAAAAAACAAAATGACGCGTAAACTAGAAACTAATCTTTTTTGAACCCGAATATGTTTATTTGAACTTTTTATCTTCATTTTTAGGCGATGATACCCGATATCGTTTTACGTCTTAAAACAAAACAAAAATCTTCATTTTTACCAGCCGAATACACGCTGAAAGTTTCTCCGTGAATTTCCCTCTGTTTTAAACTCCCTCAGATATACTGTACATGTATTTTTTCCGAATTCGTTCAAAAACTGACAACAAACAAAAATATATCTTAATCGCTGTCTTTGAAATTTACACTGAGGACGTATTTATGACACAAATTTAGACCCTTATTTGAATATGGCGGTGGGATATGGTTCATTTCCACTTTTTGAAACTACAGAGCTGACTTTTTTGGTGGTTATTAGTTTTTGTGGATGTGTGAGTAAGAAAATCTATGCAATGATTTTGCGTTATTTATTAAATGTGGTTTAATTTTAAAACAATTATTTTACTAAATTCTAATGTAGGGATAAGTTGAAATCAAAAAATTGGTGACGTGGGCTATGAATTAAAATTATAATGAAGAATGGGAATTTGAAAAGTTAAAGAAGGCAGATTGAAAGTAGGTCCACAGACTTAACCTAGCCCTACTTATGAAAATGTCTACATTGGATTTTATCGTAATTTATTAGAACACGGGAAGCATTCTACTCTAATGTTTCTATACGGCCCTACATTTCCTACCAAGCCTACAATAAACCTATGGAAAAACTGTATTGATTGGTCTCAAAATGTGTTGCAAGTATTGTTAACTAACATCTACCATATTATTTCTGTTGTTTTAATTTCTTCCCTCTGTACATTTTGCAAAATCCTTTGATTTCTCTTTACGTTCCTATATGAGTCAATGTACTATCCCACCTCCCCTCCAGTATCTTTAGACGCAAGGCACTTTCACTCCCCCACTTCTGTCGCCTAGCAACGTAGCACCCCCAACCCTGCATGATCACGTGACACACCCCAGTTTCTGAGTTTCTACGGCAGCTCATACCTGCCAACTGTTTAAAAATTTTATTTTAAATATGTATGATTTCGTTTTTGGACATTTATTTCTCATTTTGTGGTAAGTGTTTTGTTAATTTTAAGTAACATTAAGGAATCAACCAACTATGTAGGTTAAATGGTGCAAATAGTGCATTTTTAAAATGACTTGAACGTTGTGTAATCAGCCCCATGTTTCACAAACAAATGTCGAATGTCAGAAGGGAATGGATACATTTTAAACATAAAGATTTAAGCTCTATTCCTTTATTTATACATCTCTGTACATGAAATGTAGTATATTATTTAGTTCAAAATCCTCACAAATTGATGTAAATCTTATTTTTCAATATTTTATTTCATATAGCCTAGATAATTGGTGTACTGGAAAACGTGAATAACAGTGTTTTTATTGAGCTATGGTGTGGTGTGAAATTTAGTGATTGACAAATAATTGCTTCATTATTTTTGTGGCAAGTTATAAATCATATAATAGTTTCAAAATTTATTTGGTAATAAACTGTTGGGCTCTGAAATTTAAATAGGCCTAATAGATATATTCTTTTCATGCCTGATCATATAATTCATAATACACTGACTATGAAACCTACTAGGCCCTATTTTATTTAAAATTGTTAAATATTTTGTTTTTAAAGGACATTTCTTCTTTTTATTTTAAAGAAACTATTCTTTTAATCACCAAGTTAAGTTTTGTTTAATTTAAAATAAAATGGAGATGATAAATTCTAATCAGTTAGTGTCTAAGGATTACAGATTTTGTCACTATACACACACACACACACACACACACACACACACACACCTATATATACACATCACAGATTGTATAATTTAGTGATAAATATACTTTCATTGATTTTAGGAAAAAAATCGGTTGTCATTAGTTTCCTCATTGTGATAGTAAATAATTGGGAGTATAATTTAAATTTATTTATTAGTCCTTGTCTTTTTAATATCCATTATTCAAAACATGAATTATTCTAAAACTATATCTTAAGAAATACCAACACATAGAACGTACACATATGATGTTTACAATTTTAAAATCTATCAATAATAACAAATTTCAATAATTAAATAAAGTTCTTATAATCCTCTCATTAACTCGTCAAATTAATAAAAAGCCTTGTAAAATGTTTTCAATACAACTTTTGAATTTATTTAATGAGTGTATTGTTCTGATATATTGGGACAAGGTTATTACAATGCACAAAACCAGTATATTTAGGACTCTTTTCAAAAAACCTAAGTCCGTGTGATGTTTTAACAATCTTATTTTTATTTTGGGTGGCATAATTATGGAGCATGGAATGAGTAATCAAAGATTTCTTATTCATACATATGTATACGGTCATAAATATATATGAGTATGGATGGGAATGTCACCTTCTAATATTCAACAAATTCTTTCCTCCAGGAAAACATTCTTCCTTGGTACGAATAATCCACTATTGGAGCCTCATTATAGAAGTACAGATTCAGCAGAAAAATTTCTCACAAAACTATATTATACCTCATGTGTAAATAAGCATGAGCATAACATATAGACATAATCGTTTCCAAATCAAAAATATTTCTTGCCATTTTAAATAAAAAACAAAGACTTCTCAACTTAGAACAAACACTATTAACATGTATTTTCCAGTTCAAATTCTGATCTATATTTAAACCTAAGAATTTCATTTGATTAGCAAAATTCAAAACATTTCCATTACTACTGACTTCAAGGACAGATAGGATTTTGTATTAAAAGACATATTTATTTAACCAGGTTTATGCCTACTGATAATTTATTCAAATTAAACAACTATCATATAATTTACAGCATCTTGTGTATAAATCTCTATATCCTTCTCATTTAGAGAAGATGTACAGTAAACAAGATTCAAAAGTAAATTTCCCTTTAGTTTATTTTATGCTAAATCATTAATATAAAATATAAATAATAGAGGTCCTCGTATACAACGATTGAGGAATCCCGGTTGTACCCCCCGAAAAATTATAATACAATACTTATAAGTATTCTACCCTTTACCTTTAATTTCAACATAATGCAATCTACTAGGCCTATTCAGGTAAGATTTTACCCAATCATGGGCTTTATCTCTTATGTCATTACAATATAGTTTACTTAATAGGTTGCATGGTCGACACAGTTAAAAGCTTTAAACAAATTGAAATAAACACTTACGATTTGGCTTTTACATTCAAAGGCTATTATTTTCTCAACAAAGTCGAACAATATATTTGATGTTGACTTGCTTTTTATAAAACCCAGTTGGTTTGGAACTATCAGATCTTTACAATAAAATAAACAATTTTGTTATGAAAAGCTCATTAAAAAACTTTGGGAAATGAAGGTAGGAGTGACACTGGTTTATAATTACTTATTTGAGATCTTGATCCCTTTTTAAAAAGGTATATCTTCGAGACCTTAAGATCATTTCGAAATTCGCTATTCCGAAATGAAAAATTTATTTAATTGACCAAAGGCTCAACCTTGAATAATGGTTTACTTGTGTAATGTAAATATACAGATAGACTATTATAAAATAAAAACAAAATATAGGCCACATTACAATTCTAAATACTTTCTTGTTATTGGTTTCATTTCATTACACAATAAGTTATTAATCTTACAAATTTATGTTTAAATCTACAATTCAATTTATTGTTCCATACAACTTTTTTATCCAAAATAGTGTAGCCCTACAAGAGGAAATTTATAATCATTTGCAAATGGGTGTTGAAAATCTATTGTGTCCCTTCTTAGATAAAACAACAACTTGGTGCATTACTTTATTTTCTGCTCACCATATGGACCGATTTGGTATGTCAGCATATTTTACTCATATCTCGAGACATGTTTTCTTCTTATCTTTTTTTTGATAACTCGTAATTTACAGTTGACTGTCATAAGAAAAAACGAAAAAATTACATTGTTCTAAAAATTTTGATCAAGGGTAGTCTCTAATGATCTAAAGAAAACATATTGGTTGTGCCATCTCTCCAAAATTGACCTATGCTGATATAAAATACTTAATTTCTCAAAATCTACTCTTCTGATTTCATTCAAATTTTTGTGAATGTGAAGATTAATAACTCAAACCTGTGTGCAATATGCAATAAAAATATTGTGGTTCTGGAATATTTAGCAAAAAAATTAACCTTGACTGTTGCCATTAAAAGCTTGATTTTAATCAAATCCAATTTATTTTGAGGACATTTTTATGATACTAATAAATCATGTGTAAACCCTTATTTAAATTTTTTTTTTTCAACAGTGTCCATGGATCATTTCCACTTTTTGATTGACAATTACCGAACTCACATTTTTGGTGAAAATTACTTTTGTTTAATTTTTATTTGATTTTGGTGATGGTTGAGTGAGAAAGTTTGTGCAATGTTTTTACAGCATTCATTTTAGTATATTTTATTAAAACTCTAGATTTGTACGAATATTTAGTTTGAGTATGAAGAAATATTTAGCACTTCCTTGTTCTTTCTTGTTTTGTAAAATGTAGCAACATTATTAATTTTTTTAGATTTACTTATGTTTAGGCTACTTTGTTACTAATTTATTTTCATTTAAGGTTTGTATTCTGGTGCATACCTACTAAAGTTGTGCAAGATATTGAGACAAAGAAGTTATTGTTAACCCTCAGAGCCAACCCTTTTTCCGAAGTTATGAATTAAATTTGTCAACTCCTTTACCTATATTATTCTGTTGACTAGAGGTGATACAGATATTGGTTCGATCTGACATGAACATTCTGCATAGGATATAGAAACTATATATGTTTCCAAAATTTTACTTACTTGATATAATTAATTCCTCTCATTCCTTTAGTGCGAAACACAGAGCCGCAACAAAATCATTCCAGCATCTTCTCCCCTGTGCCATTACAGCTTCTCAAGTTGTATTACAGCTGACATTTCCTTTCTGATACTCCACCTCCAGGTAATTCTCGGGCTGCCTTTCTTCTACCTTCATTTCCGATTCCTGACATTAAGAAAACATGTTTTTGTTAACTACTGTAATGTTCCATATATATATACTTTTTTCTTTTTTAATGAATCCCTTTCCTAAACATCATAGAGCCAATTAAAACTTTTTTTAAAAAATAGGAAAGTTTTTGCTCTAAGCATTAGTGGCGGGAAAGATCGAGAGTTGGTCAAGAGAGATCTGGTAGGAAAGGTGAAAGAGAGGGATCTAACCTAAGGCTAGGGCCAACATGAAAAAAATGTGTAGATCCAGCTAGAGGGTCTACTTGTATATGAATATAGACTACTAGTACTTTACATGGTTTTAAATTTTTTCAACAACTTATAGCTCTTTATGTGTGTACCTTTTGGCCTTTGACAGAAATCAAAATTATAGTCGAATTGTTTCAAATACAAACATTTTATAAAGTATCCATATCAACACTTACACACCTGTTGGTGCATTGGTTCATTTTGTTTACATTAATAAAAAATGGGAAACTCTGTCTTTGATATATTACTATATAAAAAAGCGACAGGGTTTTTTATTTGGATTTTTGGTGGCCAGCGTTAAGCGTCCGCCACTCAAGACAATGTTCATCTATATATCAAACCTCCCTGTGCCAGTGAGGTAGACTTATATCTTGCATAAGAAATAAGAGTACTTACCTATTATACCGACAAGTGAAATGGAGTAGGTTAGGCCAGGTTATTATAGTAAATAGCTAATTTAATACATAAGTACGGTATCAATTTAACTATACAGATTAGGCAAACTTTCAGGTTCAACATTTTATTTATTGAAAATTAGAAAAGGGGCAATGGTTTTGACAGAGGCATGAATTTTCTGATGTCAGCCAATAATGTCTGGAAACTACTGTCACCCTCTGCTTTCACCGCTGACTGCCATATGAATTCAGACAAATATGAATCAAGATGATGGTGCCATGAAATTTTTTATTTCTTCATTTTGCAAAACCCCACATTCTTTCTATAAGTTTCATGTTAGCACAGGTATCAGGATTTATAAAGTTACATTTATGAATAACCTTAAAATGTGCAAAACCAGTCTAGTTAAGTTCTTCTGTTTTATATTAAATAGTAATATATTATTGTAGAACCAGACTCAATATTGAGAAAAAAGTAAACATCAATACTGCACAAAATCAGCTACCGTATTTACTATAATAACCTGGCTTAACCTACTCCATTTCATTGGTCCAATATACAAAAGTACTGAATTAAGTTTTTACCATATTCTTGTAATTGAAGCATCAGCCACTTAGTATGTTGCAATAATTCCTTCAGTTACCATTATTTTAAAAAGAATGATGTTTAAAAGAATAAAACACTAAATACATTAAGAGGATACAGCATATGACCATTTCTCTATGGTTTTCAATTCACAATATTCGCATATTGTGTCGTTAACATAACTATGGATAGGTCTACTCGTTGAAGAAAAGTTATGGCAACATCTTTGCAGTAACTGTAGTTTTTAATGATTGACTGTACCAGTACTTCTAACTTGTCTTATGCTCTGTATTTCCAGTGAACTCTCTAAGCTGAAAGCATCTTCAATTCCTACCAGCTCTTTCCATCATGCTCAGCTTCTCTTAGCACTGTACTTCATCACACCATCCTTTCCCTTACCTTTCTTCTTTGGCCTTAAGGGTTCAAGTGTTAACAGATCGAGAGACCGATTTTGTTTTAGGGCTGAACAAATCTATAAAGCCATGGATAATTGGTCTATTTAACAATTGAAGTTTATAATTTAGAATAATTTTATAAAATTTTGACAATTCTATACACCTCCATATATAAACTATTGAAAAGATGAAATTGAATTGACGTACCCAGCTCCAATGAACAATAACCCCAAGGTTGGTTGGATTTATACTAATTGGCCATCAGACCAGTATATCCTAAAGGTGCAGACTAAATAAGGTTGATGATTATTGTGTTTACTATTAAAGGGCATTTGTGGGAACTTGATGATTTGTATGTGTTTTGTATAACTCTAGACAATCTGTAGTATGACTCAACAAGTTTTATGTTAGTTCTACCTTCTCTCTTGGTACAGAATATTTGTAAACAAGCAGTGTCCTTGGCTTTAACTACTTGGAAGTCAGTCTAATTACTTTTCAACCATATAAAGAAATATCTATAAGCAAATTATTTACTAAAGAATTTTTACTTTTCTAAACCAACATACTAAAAAGATTGGCACTTTATAATGATAACAGAATGGAAATTTTATGAATCATTCCTAAACAACCCCATGAAAATGAGTCGTAAACATATCCGTCAGTCACAGCAGTTAAAAGAAAATGATTATCCCACTTTTTTTCATGAGAAAAGAAAATCTTCATAAGCAATTGAAATTTCTGTGTTGATAGTACTATTTATAGCTATATTTTTAGCAAGTCGTGTCTCATGACTGCATTCAAACTTAATCCGTATATATTTTGAAACCTGTGAAGCAATTTTAAATAACATTTGAAATTACCGACTTTGAAATATATATATTGTTTTAACCAATTTTAATGAAAACCTTACCAGATAATTTACCTCTACAGAGTTAGCCAAAAGTGAGTGAACCTAATAAAATCAAACTCAGGACACTTTATAGGTAATAAAAATGTACTTTTTTGAGTAATAAGGAAACTTTAAATCACCATTTTGGTGGCAGCTAAAGAATCACACAAAATAGTTAAGTGGTGACAAATCTGGTGACCTTGTAGGCCACTCAACAGCACTTCATTTACCTATCCAGGGATTCAAAAAAAGTCTAAATATGGGCAAACATGTGCCCATAGTATGGAGGTTTCTTTCTGAAACCAAACTTGATCAAAGTTATCAGCTTCGATACTAAGATTTCCATCAATAAAGAAGATTCCAACAAACTGATCTTCTATAAGCCAATGGTTACAATACCAAGCAAGGATGTATACATTGTTTTCTCATCCATCATCCAATGAGAGTTAACATCGACAGTTGTGCCTAATAACATTTCCCTTTAAAATGCTTCATCTAAGAAAACCATGTTGTTTAATCCAATTGTATTATTATTGATATTTTACTGTCATTAATTAGCAAAATTTTACTCAATGCTCATAGTCATCCTTAGAAAGAATTTTTTCTACCCCTGATTTAGATATAGAGATGATGCGATTGAAAAAAAAAAATCAATAAATAAGTTCTTCATCTCATCATACGGTCTAATTTGATCACCATAGCCTCACATTATTAATATGATAATACATTCTCGTTTACTTAGCTCCATTTTAAACTAAACACAAGAAAACAGTTCTTAATTTGGTTAGCACTAGCAAGAAACTGAGTACTGATACAATTGAAATCTCACAATCACTGATAAGATTGTTGGTCCTAGTTAGTCGAAACTGGTCAAAGCGATTGTTTGTCTTTTGGGATTTCCAAGATCTGTGTGATTTTACTCAATTTATACATTTCCTTACTTGTAAGGGAAAGCCTACAAAAGGAATTATTTCATTGTTATAAACAGGCCTTTATAAACAAAGTTATTGATCCCTAGACAGTCATTAGTTTCTCTTAAGGCTGATGTTGGAAACTGAAAATCAGTCTTCCACCATTTTTATTACACGCCCTATTTTTAAAAAAAAAACATTTTCATTGTCTAAAAAGATGTCCCGAGTTTTGTTTTAGTTTCACCCATTAAAAACATAACAGGGTGTCTCCCACTTTCGCCTAACCCTGTATAAGAAAATTATTGAATTAGGTTAGATTTGGTTAGGTTATAAACTACCTACCTAAATAACTAATGTCTACCTCCGTATAAGGATGCAAATTGGAGCAGCGATTCAATCATACACCAATCACCGTCATTGACGATAGATATGTTGTCAGTGAAATTTTAAGAAAATGTGTAAAATATGTTGGAAATCTTCATTTCCTATTTACAGCAGTAAAAAATTATTATAACTTGAAAACTACCGGTACTACAACTGAAACTAGAAACACTGCTAGAGAAGCTAATGAAATCAAAATAACTATGCATTATGAAGTTCTAAAACTCAACATAAATACAAGGATGTCTCAAACTCTCTGTAATTTTTGTCAATTCGTTCTTACAATGACCAATACTTAAACATTAAGTTTGAGAAAGATCTATAGTACTAAATTAGGCCTAGTATGTATTTAATAGAATAAATATGTGTTATTATCCACCTAAAAAACATTTTATATGTTGTTTGAAATAAACACAAGTATAAAAAACTGTATATTCTGAAAGAAAACATACATAAAATAAAACAAATCAATAACCTTCTCAAAATCAAAAAAGTTTTAAACTCCCATTTGATTTGCACTGCCAATTAAACTGGCTATAGATACTAAGGTGGTAATGCATTTTTGTTCAAATTTTGACCTATTAATGGCTTGTACAGATTAAATTGTATATTTTCTGTGTGGATATGTGTTATTTTTGTATTCATTAATAGAAAGGTAATTAAATAGGGTTTTTGTGTTTCAGGTAGCAATTAATTCTTACATCGGGGCATGTGCATAGCAGACACTTTAGAAGGAAATGTCAGGAGTGGCTGTTCCAGGGATGGACTGTTACGAAGATATGTTTAAAGAAATCACAAGAAAACTCTATGGAGAAGAAGGCGTTGAAAATGGAGATACAATGAGAATGATGCCAGATTATGACGGTGAAACTTTTAAGATGGATGATGGACACGGTTCTTTAGCAGCTTTTGGTTTAGCTGCACTTATGCATAATGGATTTGCTCCTCACACAAGTCTACTTGGCACACAGCTTTTACAAGATGCAGAGAAATTAGAAGAAGAAGAAGACAGGTGGATATCAAGTGAGGAATCGATTCCTTGGACACAGTCGAAAATTGCTAGTTATAATGCAGCACAAAAACTGTTTCGGTGCAATGAGTGTGAATGTGTCGGGTTTCTATCACGTGTAGCCGAACATTGGCTAGGCACGCACGCCAACCTCCGCGTATTTCAATGCCCACAGTGTCCGTACGCAAGTGCTTGGGCACGCTGTGTGAGGATGCATTTAGCACGACAACATAATGTTTGCCCTGATCAAAATGCAGATTCTTTATCAACACTTTGGAAAGAAAATCCTGTGCTTGAAGAAGTGACAAATTTTTTGCAGAGACTAAAAAACAAAGTTGAAGCCGAACCTGTTGTTAAATCTGAACCATCTGATTTCCCACAAAACCAAAGCCCAGTAGAAGAACAATCGCCTTTAGAACCGACTTCGTCTCAACAGTCCCCTGTTGAACAAACAATCCCTCAGCAAGTTAATCATGATCAACCGTCTCCACAACAGTTGATTACTACCCAGCATAGTCCTCCCCCTCAACCAACACCTCCTCCACTACCTCCACCTCCACCACCTGCTCCAACGTTACCTACACAACCTGCTACTAAAAATACCCAGACCGAAACATCTTCAACAGCTGCAAGCCCAAAAAGATATAACTGCAACTATTGTCACTATGCTACCGACAGAAGAGATCTTTACACAAGGCATGAAAACATTCATAGGGATGAAAAACCATTTCACTGTTATATATGCCAAAAACAGTTCAACAGAGCTGACCATGTAAAAAAACATTTCCTCAGAATGCACAGAGATCAACCGTATGATCTTAACCGAATCAGGAGAACTCTTTCTAAAAATTCAACTGCTCAAACGCCACCAACATATTTTCCTAAACCTATAGAAGTCGTACCAACACCTGTCCAACAATCTATAACAGAAACTATTCAGTTGCATCATAGTTTAACCATACCTGGTTATCCACAACCTCAAAGAACTGAAGAAAAAAAATCACCTCGGCGAAAACCAGGAGAAAAACGATATTCGTGTTGCTATTGTTCGTGGTCTGGAGTTGACAATTGGTGTTTAAAGCGTCATCTTAATACTCACTTGAAACCTTTTGTTTGTGGATTGTGCGAATACAAAGCTGCACGCTCTGAACGACTAGCAACACACGTATTTAAAGTTCATAACAAGAGAGCGTGTTCACGCTGTAGTTTTCTTGCTGATGATCAAATGCAACTTACAGTACACCAGCAACAAAACCATCAGTAAGTAGACAATTATTATTATTATATATCTAATATGGATGATTTATGTTCAATTATTTATACTAAGTCTAAAGTGGGTTATTAAATTAAAATACATGGCATATTGATCGAATTTTATCACATTTCATATTTTGTAAAAGAAGTGAGAGGGGGAAGGAAAACACATAACTGTTTTTCATATGTTATAATTTGAAAAGAGTTAACAACAGTGCTTACTGTACTTGTAACAAATCATCTGGGTTTGGCTTTTATTTCTTCTTATCGGATCTTAAACACAGTCTATAGTCATAAATTTATTTGTTCAAGCTATATCTTAAAAATTGCAATGTCATTAATTTCCTTTGTTACTTTAATTTATTACTTTTATATTGGAACCTGCAGAAAATTAAAAATACTTTATTATCATATATTATGTTCTAATAAAATTTTAGAAAACAACTAAAAACTTTAATATTCTCAACTTTTTAGAAGAGAATAATCGTTGTAAAATGTAAATACTAATGTAGAAATAGTCCCAATTTATTCAATCATTTTTAGAATTGATTTTTATGGTTTATAAGTTCAAAATATAAGGTTTACAATAGTCTATTTGTAGCCATTTAAGTGACTATGATACATGTAGGGTATAGATTGACCTATTTACACATTAAACTTCAAATGATATAATTCATAGTCTTAAATTCATGACAAATGGTTCATGTTCAGTTTAAAGTTCAAGTTTAGTATTTAAAGTTAAAAAGACCAACTTTTCTTGAGTTATACATTAATAATATCCTAATACAAATTAACTAGTACCTATTTAAATTAGGATAACAGTAAATTGTCATAAGCTTAAATGTATTCATAAATTTGTAATAGGGCCAGTTTAACCAATTTGTTTAACCCCCAAAAATCTATTACGGTATTTAGTATTAATTAAACAAAACAAACTTAGATGTGGCAATCAACCTTTACAATTATATACATATTGACATTACGAACTAAATTTTTCATTTTAAAAATCTATAAGTATTCACAATACCATTACAGTATTTGTAAATGTTAATTACTAATCCACTATGTATTGTTTTTGCTGCATTTCAGTTAAGGATGGCAAGTATCAAATTAAATATAAAAACAATATTTTCAAAATGTTAATTTAGAACAGAGTTAATTCTACTAAAAAGAATAAAAAAACATCAATATATTTTAACAGTAATAAAAAGGAACTATTTGTACTTGATATATTATTAATGGTCCTATTTATATTTAAGTGTTAAGTTTATAACAGTGGAGCCAACATCTGAGTGCAAATCATGCCAACATAAAAGGTTTAAAGCTTAACAAATTAGGTAATTTGTACATATAAAAATTAGAAACCTAGTAATACTTTACTGTGCAATAATGTTATTTTGTAAGTGCTAAGCTAAAACCTTATTATTTATTTAGTTTATAGGTTACTCAACTAACTGTATAATTATTTAAATAAGTATCATAATAGTGTATAGTATAAACAAGTTGTTATTTTTCAGAATGCCAACAGTTTTTTAATTATCAAATTCTCTAACTTTTCCCTGTTTCCCTTGAATGAACATCTTGAAATTCCATGATATTTATATGGGTTTAAAACTTATCTAAATAATATTGATTACAACTTTGGCCTCTTTATTTTCTGTGTAAACTATTTTTCAGCCTACTTATTTTTGATAAAATTATCATATTAAAAAAATCAAAATATAAAATTTATTTTTAACACTCCAGTAGGCGCGCGGATTACGGGTGTAATCCATGTAATTTGTTTTTCGCCCAAACAGCAGTTGGCAACACGTATAACCTTGAGTAGTCATCTACCTTCTCTCCACCTCTTCCCTTACTCGCCAGTGCAACCCCAGTCTTGTCAGTGCGCCTATTGTTGTTAGACAAATTATTTCCTGAGCGTTGTTTTAACTGGATTACAGATGTAATCCACGCGCCCACTGGCCTTATAGTATTTTCGTGTTTAAACATATTTCAATTTTTTTTCCATCGTTTTATAAGATACAAAAGTAGTTATTTAGTGTTGTTTTGGAACGGTATTCATAGTTTCATGTGTTTAGTGGACAATAACATTAGGAAACATGAATAAAAGTGAAAAAGAACAGTTAGATCAGTGGCTAAGAGAAACAGAGGACGACAATGAAAGTTTGTTGGGATTGGAGGACAGAGATGAGACAGAGGAAGATAGAGTGGAATTCGATAGTGTAAACAGAAGTGATGAATTCGGTTTAGAAGCAATTCTAGAGGAAGAACTTGGTGATGTTGAAATGGTAGAAGCTACACAGCAAGATCTTCAAAACGCCCCTCAACGAGTTCCTCAAAATGATCCGCAACAAATACAGCAGGTACCTTTTAGCAATCCAGAATTTTACATTGGACAAGATAGAGAAACGAGATGGTATTTAGACCCACAAGTAACGCGAACAACACGCACACCCAGACACAATATAATACCAGTTTTTCATCGTCCAGAGCCACATGGAAATGCTAAACAAGTACAAACTCCTATAATGGCACTTCAGTGCATAAAATTGATGATGACATCATTTCAAAAATAGTTATCTATACAAATATTTACATTGATAAAGTAAGACCTGAGTTCCAAAGAGAAAGAGACGCCCGCGATACAGATGCTCGGGATATACTAGCCATGATTGGGATTTTATATCTAGCTGGAGCACTGAAAAACGGCAGAAGAAATGCCCTACAATGATAATGTATTATGTATTTGAATATTGTATGTATTATTTTGTACGTTGTGTCGATTAACTTTTTTTTTAGTTCACGTCATTGCACGACTCTTATGTATAAGATTTAGCAAAAAATCAATGTTACGGTGGGGACCGGTGATTTTTCAACTAGGCCTATATGTTTTTTTAAATTTTTTTTTTTCACAATTTAAAATTCTATTTTGTAAAGTCAGTATTTTAAAATATCTTTCCCTAAGCTTTTCAACTTTATTTTAGATTATAAATTAAAATAACTTATGTTTGAATACAGATTAAGTTTACAAAATAAAGTTTTCTTTCAGTGTTAGGTTTATTACAAACATGTAATTTTAGCTTAACATAACTATCTGTTACCCATTTTCTATGAGATAATTATCTTTTTCTGAGTTCCATTTCTATTCCTAAGAAACAATTACTTACTATTTTAACTTGTTTTAGTTCATAAGTACAAAAAAAAGAGTCCACCTCCAAAATTGTTACGATTAAGAACAAAAAAAATCTGTTGACTGCAATAATGTAAAATAAATTTTGGTTTTGAGATAAAAATGTGTAAAACTACTTATTCCAACCATAAAAACCAAAAGTTAGATTAAATGTATAAGAAATGTGCCCAAAACAACTAAATCAAATTGGATTACAAGTGTAATCCGCGCGACCCCTCACGTCACCTGTACTCGCGCGCCTACTGGAGTGTTAATATGATAAAATTATCATATTAAAAAAATCAAAATATAAAATTTATTTTTAAATTATCAGAATTGTTCTCAATTGTCAATATTGGTATGAAATAATAACAAAATAGAAAACATATTAAAAAATCAATTATTCCTAAATACTTCAGATATTAATTACCATAATCATAAAAATTCCCTGATCAAACAAATTCCATAAGTTTTTCATCTTCCTTTCGTCAGTGGCCATCTTAATTTTATTTTATATTCCGGGTCTTTCAAAAGTAAGTTAAAAGTTAAAATAGTTCGGTTACATTATTTGTTGTCTAATCCCGGAGAAAAACTCTTTATTATATGCAGATATAATTGGCATTTCTTAAAACATCAGTTGTTATTTTCATTGCTATTTATAGCAACAGATTTTCAATTTGTTGACTAATTTCAAACACAGGAATATTGTAGGTGGTAAACCTGTAGTAGTTTACAATTAATTAACTGATTTTTGTTTCATTCCATCATGTCTAAACCTTTATACACACGCATCACATTGATTCAGTGTGGTTATGAATATGAACAGGATTAAGAAAGTTTCGTATTCGCGACAGTTTGAGGGATGAACTGCCGTGCAGTGTAGCTGTGTATAAAACGTTTGTTAGTAGGTTTGAAACCACTGGGTCCGTTGAAGATATCAAGATTCCGGGAAAACCTTCAATCGTAAGAGATTAAATTGTTGTTGCTGAAGTCTTAAATAAAATGAAAGTTTTGTCAAGTAACACTGAATATATTAAGAAATACCGATCATATCATAGAGAAAAACTACTGCTTTTCCAGAAAGAGAATGGCGACCACTTCGAACACCTGTCTGAATACCCTAACAAGTAAGAATTTGGCTTAATTTTAAGTGGTTTTTTTATGAAATCCGGTTTAATTTCAAAGGAATTTATGTACTTTATTTTGTTCCATGTTAAAAAACAAATTAACTATAGTTAATTAATGTTTTAAACTTACTTTTGAAAGACCCAATATTTTTGCACTTCCTTCATAAAAAAATTATAGTATAGGCCTATCTTAATCTTAAGTATACTATTTTTATCCATTAGTAGAGAGCTGCTGCAACATGGTCAATTGTTTAAGGTACATCTTGAGTTTTCTGTTTATATCCAGTTTTGAGCCTGGCTAATGATGTAGGGTTTATCCGTAGGTTATGCTATTCTCTCGACTTCATTAGTCGAATGGTCATTTATAGTCAATAAGCAAATAAGAGATTGTTTTTAGTGATGGTGTTTGATAAAAATTGCATAACTTTTTCAATGCATTTTACTAGAAAATATATTAGAAGATCTTATTCCAAGTTTTTGAATTGAATGTGTATTTAAAGATTGGATTATTATGCAAGTTGTACCTTAATTATAGCAACATTTGTCGGCATGATGACCAAGTTTTATCAAGATCACCCTAAGTCTCAACATGGTTATCAAGTACAATAATTAATTATGGAAATTAGTTAAACATCAGTCAGTCCATTTTTTCCTTTAATAAAAGTCAATTACAGTATAGAAACTATTATCATTTTATAATAAAATGTTGAAGGGTTAATTATAAGCTCACATACATCATTATAAGAATAATTTTATTTCATGAATTGAACATTTTATATTAAGGATCATAAAATTGTTATTATTATCTATGAAAACACATTTTCACTTTGATCAAATATAAACTAACTTACTCAGCAATGCAACTTTTTCTATTCCTAAATTAAATCAACCATCTGAAACTAACTTTTGGTTATGTCTCATTATTTGTATAACTGACTGTTAGTAACAACCCTAAACTAAAAGATTCATATTTTCTATCTTGTTTGTTGAGTTGTCACCTCAACAAAAAAAATATATATAATGATATACGTGTATATATATTCAAATTTGGACCTTCTATTTGAATTATTCAACCATTAATTTCCGTAGTCACTCTTCAAATAACCCAAGTAAATAAGGTCCTTTCCTCCATTCCACCTTAGTACAATGGTACCAAACCCCCATTGGTTTGTTAATGGACTGTTATATACAGATATGAGTTTTTAATTTTGCTACTGTAATGTTCTATTGTAATCTTTTCATAAACGGATTTATAAATTGTACTTTAATATTATTTTTTTTACTATATTGATTAATATATTTACATGAATGGTTTCAACATAATTGAAAAATTTGTATTGTTTGAAAATAACACAGAATTACCTTAACATTATTTAATAATTAATGATTCAGAAGTCTCCATACAAGCAGTTTATTTACAACAAATTATACAGTATTTATTACTACTATTAAATGAAATAAGTATGATATGTTTACTTCAGAAGTCGTAGTACATTGACAATATATTTCCCCAAGCACACAAAACGTCTTGGTATACAGCTTCAAAAAAATGAATTAAGCGGAAAATCATTCCAGTCATCATCGCTATAAATAAGCTTCAATGAATTGTTGTTAAGATGAGCTATATTTTGGTTCATTTCCTATCACACCAACACATTAAAGTGACCCCAGAGGTAAAAGTCTAGAGGTGTAAGGTACTGGCATAATGGAACAAAACATCAAGCTTACTGCTAGACGTAGTTACTGTACTATGATGGGGGCTTCGCAGGAATAATTTAAAAACCAAGCTTCTTTATTGGGCATAGCATGAGTTCATTAGTTATCAACAATTAGGTTTCTATTGGAGAAAAATGGTCCAATAATACTCTCTACTCTCACCCATATGTCTCACCACACCATCTTCTTGCGAGCAGTCATCTTGTAAAATACACACCGGTATTTATTGGTTTTTCTTCCCAGGGTACCCTCTGGTAACTTTTCTTACGTGTTAGCTGCATTCAACATTGTTGTGTCTCTCATTTGATGTGGTTCTGGGATCCTCAGATCTTGTTTAGTCTTCATCACTTTTTTCTGTTTAATTTTTCCACATAGGTTTTACAACAATATCATGTTATTTATATTTAAGAAAAATCTGACGAATAATGAGGATGCTGGAGGGCGGGAGGGATTTGTCAAAATTGACTGTGTGAGCCTCAACATAATGGCCTTCAATATTGATCAAAACTATTATTAGTATCACCTTCAGCTTTGATTTGGAGTTTCTTTCGTGTTGTTTTCATTCTTGGTAATTTAGAAGTGTTTCAGAGTATGGACTAGTTCTTTGTTTTTGGATTATATTGAAAAATCCAGTTTCATCGTGTGTTGATATTTTTTAAATAAATCTGGTTGAATTATTTATGCGGTTCAGAAATCAGAGTTAATTTCTGTTTTTTTTTTTTTTTTGTACAAAATGTATATGTACGATTTCTTTATCAATATTAATCATATCTGCCATTATTTGAATGCTCAGACATATCTTATCAAATGAATAAATTTACCTTTTCAATGTTTTCATCTGTTTTTCAATATGTACGAACTGGATGTTTGTTTTCATGTCTTCACGACCTTCTTTTGGGAAACTTAAACAAACTATATTTTTATTCTTGCATAAAACAATGGTGACAAGATTGATGGATATAATTAGGGACTGTTAAACATTTTCTTAGATTTATTCAATTTTAAAATACTTTAATAAATAGATTTAATGTTGAAACTCGAATTTATTCATACAGTTCTCTTACATATAATAATGTTTTAAAGGAGCAGCCTGGCTGTTAGGGCTCTAGTTCATTGCAGTTCAAACTTATACATAAAAGGTTACTTAAGTACTGAAACTGTTGCCAGCATTGGTTTTTCCATATGTTAAGCCACACCCCGTCTTCATTGATTTAATCGGTAGAAAGTAAATACGTTAAGTTATTAAAAACAAATATTTTGAAATGTTATGTATGACTTATTTACACTCTGCAGTAGTAGTAATGTTTTAGTTGAGAATAGAATCCTGATACACTGTTAAATTTTGTCTAAAATTTATCTTTCTAAAGTAAATTACCTTATTCATTTTAATTATTGTATATTTTTCTAAACTATAAATATTTATTGGAACTACGGTAATTCCACATGGTTACAAGTTGTTTGAAATTTAAAATTAAATATTATTCTAGAACAATTACAATATGAAGAACACCATAAAATACTTTTTTTTTTAAATTAAGAAAAGAAAATATTAAACTCTAACAGTTTAATTATAAAAATGTCTATTTAAGTAGAGCCAAGCAAAGACACCCCCGCCCGGTATATCTTTCGTAGCACTTAAAACTTGTCATCCCTGTTTTCACAATCCTTTCTATTTAAAGCCTTGAGGCTTAAATTATCACAGATCCTTTGTTTCAACCTTATGGTGTCTGTAAAATACTCTACTTAAAATTTATTTTGTAGAAAATTAATCAGAAGTTGTCAGATTGTCAAATTAGTGAAGTATCCGAAAGACATTTAAAAAAAACTTATAAAACCGTTTTAAGGAAACATTTAAAGCTCTTTTCCTTAAACTCCTTCAGATATTAATACAATTATTTCTCTAGTTTATAACTTTGTGTAAGGAATCTTAAGTTACCCAATAGAAAATTACTTTCAATATCTACACATATTCATATTTGCTTCAAATCTCCATTTAGAATCTAATAAATCACATCTTATGCCACACTCTTTGTGATTCCTACTCTTTGTAGAAGCTCAAAGCAACTTAATTATTTGTTTGAGTATGAGCTTAGTGTTGTTGGGTCTACAAAATTCTGTTAATAATTTATTGTTATGTGCTGGAAATTCATTCCTGGAATTATAGGTATACCACTGTATGATGCCCACATAATGGACATGATAGTTGTACCAGGATGGATGGGTACAGTCTGGCACTGTGTGTATGAAACATTTCTTAGTTTCACAGCAAATACTGCCAAAAATCCACTGTTGAGGGTACATGCCCTACATTGTATTTTTGGCGTGAGAAACACATCTTGTCTATTTTGACTGTCATTCCCGTATTTCCAATAACAATTGGATTTTGTAATAATAAGTTAGTGCAAACCTCCCTCAGATAGTTTTTTTTTTTCCAATTAGTCATGGTGACTGTATGCATTCCTAGTTCTTTATCCCAATACCTAATAGTACTGTATTCTTCATACCACAAATAATAAAATGACAGTATCGTGTCTAACAACACATTAGATTTTTCAAACCATGTACCTTTCCTTAATCTCACCCCCGACCTACAACTTTGAAATGGCACATTTCTACCCATCTTCACTGTCTGTAACTTTTTCCGTTTCTTGTTTTTAATTTCATACACTAAAGTAAAAAACAGTCATGATACTAACAATTGAACAATCTGTACAAAGCTAATGCAATAACTAATCTGGATTACCTGAAACCCAGATATACATGTTTTCTCTACAATAGTTATAATCTTTACTAGTAAGTACTATGAAGCTACGATAATTTCTTTTTCATAGATGTTTGTAATTTATTACCACAATGCCAGTAAACAAGGCAGTTTCGACTATTTGTGACAAAAATATTACATTATCAATAGATACAAAAATATTGATTATTAAAAAATAGTTTCTGTTATACTGCAACTTGACTTACTTCCATTAATCCCTGGGAGGACGTAGGGCTGCTATAAATGACTTTCACCAAATTCAATTTTTTGCCAAGTGCTTTACCACACTCTTTCTTCTTTAATGTCATTTTTTATTTTGCTTCTCCATGTTCCTTCCTTGTGGGATCCACTCCAGAGCCTACCGACAAATACCTGTCAGGTCTCCAAAAGGTGTGCTTGAACCAACCATACTTCATCTTTTTTATAGTCTCAACTATTTTAATTTGGCCAATATTGTTGACTTTGTGTGTGTGCTACAAACAAAAAATATTATTACACTAACTTCAGTGGCGACCGTGTTGATAAATGTAATTGACTATTTAAACTTACAATATTATATTTATCCATTAGTACTTTTATAAATCCTTTTTGATTTATATACAATTTTGTTTTTCAATTCTGAAAACTAAAAATTACATAATATATATATTAGTCCTTCCATACAATTATGTATTTTTTTATGTATTTAGACTCACACAGATACTATGGTTTACCTTATCTCTTTATATCAATCATTAAAACATTTTTTCTTCAATGTAGCTACGGCCGTTTTGTCTTCAAGAGACATCTCAGGCTTTCTCATAGTCACGAACACAAATTACACACAACAATTATTATCTGAACAGTTAAACACATTTCACAATGTAAAGATATATAAAAAGTGGCCAATACAAACCGGTTTCTCTAGTGTAACTCACTAAATTCACATTTATTCAACTTTGTTTGAAACCTCTGGATTGTTTATTCTAATATACTATTATTTGTGGTCGTGACATTGACCGAGTCATAGGGTGTCTCTTAAAGATGAAACGGCCGTAGCTACATTGAAAAAAAAAGAAGTTTTAAGGATTGTTATAAACAGACAAGGTAAACAATAGTGTATGTATTATATGTGAATAAACAATCCATAGGTCAAATAAAGTAGAATAAATATGTAGTTTTTTGCCTACGTGTTTCGCTTCTTTACTGTGACAACATCAATAGGGTGTACACATTGTACACGTTAGGGGAAATCCACAGTGTTGCTTCATCACAGGTATTATATACATAACATAAATTAAAACAAACAAACAAACACACACACACACATACATACACACATACACATACATATGACACACATAAAACATGATTTAAAATGTAATTTAGTACCATGCTGTGGCAAAGTTTAGACCTGAAAAATGTGGATAAAAAAGTTTGTCTACTATATATAATACATAAGAGAGAGAAAGAGAAAGTAAAAGCAATATTACCACACATCTTTGTTATAAGAAAAGGAAAAAACACTAACACTGTTATAATCTACAAAACACTTGGAAATTAACTGTACAGGTTGAAGCAGATAGTGATAATAAATTCGGTTTTTGAAGGTTATAACAGAATTTCTTTTTTTACATAATGTTTGACTTCCACAAATTTTAAAATAATTGTATATTCACTACAATACATTTTATTTGATCATGTATCCTTGATCCTCCATTGCTGTTAACAGCTTCCAAACATTGTACATCACTGAGACAAATCATTATTGCTTAATGTCAGATATTAATTGTGGTAATTAATTTGTGTTGTCCAATTTGATTAACTAAATCTGAAGGAATAAATTCTAAACATGTGTTATTTTTAAATGTATACTTCAATGTGTTTAATTATAATTGTTACAATTTGTAAATACAATTTTGTAGTTGTTTCTCGACATTCACTACCTCATATTTAAACGAAAGTAAAATTACTGTGATTGAACATTTTTTGATGAGAGAGTTGATGCTGAAACATTCATACCCCCACATCATTGAATTTTTTAAACTAAACTATTGATAATTATATTTATAGAAATTATATTATAAGAGAGTGTCCAAATACACTAAATAGAAATTAAATTTTTAAATATGTTACAATTCTTAAAAAGTTTTCTGAATCAAATATATTAAATTATTTCCCCTTAGAATGAACCTGTATATAGTGCATAGAGATAAAACTGCTTTATGAAAGCAATAAATGTACAGCAAATTAAATGATAAATAAAAATGTTTTTTTACTCTTAGATATGTTCGTACATTGTTTGACAATCAAACCCAATATTTTATTTTGACTATTTGCAGTTCCAGCGATAGCAGACAGTTTACTAATAACGGAGTTATCAAAATTCCTACAGTTCAGCAAATTACTCTTCAAACAAATGGGTAAGAATAGTAAGGAAAATAAGTGAATTTAACATTTTTTGGTGATGGTAAGTTTTGGTTTGGGACAGGATATAACACAATACAGTGTGTCCATAAAAACATGGACCGGTTTTGAATAAATATATTTACAACACTATATATTTAAAACAAAAATGAAAGATCAGATCAAAACATATTTTTCTTGTTTATCTGAGTTCTTTGTTGGCTCCATAACATCCAAGCAATATTCCAGCTTTCCCACACTCAACCTTTGGCATTATTGATGCCGCTACTTCTTGAATTTGTTGTCTCAAACGTTTAATGTTCGGAATCCTGTAGTTATTTTTTTTAAACATACCCTTATAAATAAAAGTTGAGTGAGCGTGGTAGCCAAGCCTTCCATCCTCTTCCAATCCAACATTGAGGAAATTTCTCATGAAGGAAATTATGAACAACATTAGCATGGTGAAGATCATAATAAAACAAAAATCAAGCTTGTTAATAAAAAAAAAATCAATTTCTCATCCTTGATTTAGAGAAGAGCATATAATACCAACATGTAAAATTAGTCAATTCTAATCAAATAAAAAGAGGCGAGTAATGTGATTGTGAGCACGAGCACACCAAACCTTTACTTTTGGGCTGTCATGGACATGTTCAATAAAGGTGTTAGGTACTTCATTTGCCCAAATTTAAACGTTATGGCCGAAGTACATATCCTGAAGTATGGAAAGTGGCTTCATCACTAAACATAACTTGTGATGTTTTATAATTAGCTTCAATAACTTTCCTTTGTACAGTTATCATGTTTATTTTTAGATGAAATGAACCATGTGGTTGAATGGCACAACAATAGTTACTCAATTATGAATTCATTAGATAACAGCTGTCTCATACACCTATAATGTTTCCTCAGAATGCGGGAACAATTTGACATTCCACCATGACTTTATGGATGCACTGTATATCAGTTTAAGTATGTGGTTTGTTCAATGAGGGACACCAGTAGCTAGGTTTGAATGCTTCAAACATTGAAGATGGTAGATTTTTTTTTGACTAAAAGGAATGGTAATTAGTCTGACTGATTCTGTTGCAGGAAATTCCATTACAAACACAAGTTTCTAAACTAATTTTCCAAGTTTAGTTATACAGCTAGTCCCTAAGGGTCCAAACTAAATTTATTAGTTGGTATCTCCCCATAAATGTTAATTTGTTATTAGTAAAAAAATCATACATCTCTATACACAGGGCTATAAAAAACACAATGTCTGTCTGTTTCTAAACTAGTTTTCCAAGTTTAGTTATACAGCTAGTCCCTAAGGGTCCAAACTAAATTTATTAGTTGCTACCTCCCCAGAAATATTAATTTGTTCAAGAGTTGTTAGTAAAAAATCATACATCTCTATATGGACTATAAAAAACACCATGTCTGTCTGTTTCTAAACTAGTTTACCAAGTTTAGTTATACAGCTAGTTCCTAAGGGTCCAAACTAAATATATTAGTTGCTATCTTCCCAGAAATGTAAATTTGTTCAAGAGTTATTAGTAATCTCTATATACACGATTATAAAAAACACAATATCTGACTGTTTCTAAGCTTATATATCATGAACTGCTGATCCAGGTTTCATATGGTTTTATTTTCTACGTTGGTACAGTAAATGTTCAGTTTTTGGTCTTTATTTGATTCTAATTTATTTCATAGTTTCCAGATTATAACAATATTTGTCTAATTCTAGTAATACAAAACCAGAATTTTCAACATATTTTACACATTATCTGCAAATTTCAACAACAACATCTTCTCGGTTTTGGTTTACAACTGTCAGCTTTTATTGTGAAAAATTGTTTTTTCATTTGGTTATTGAAGTTTCTACAAATGTTACTAGTGAATCTAGGCATAGACATGATCTCATTTGTTGTTGAAGTTATGATTTTTACTTAATGTGTGCGAGGTACTGGGTTCAATGCGAAGGGTGGAATTATGCCAATGGGAATTCATTGTGCTGACTGAAAGAAAAGCCATTTATCAGCCCTAGACTTTTAATAATGACCTTAGCTTCTTCACAAATTTATTATTATAAATATTTTTAATAATTTTACTACAAAAAGTTTCATTTGTTTTTTTATTCTTTCATTGAAATATTATTATTATTATGGTATTTAGCAAATGTTTAAACTTATATTTAGCCTTTTTTAAATAATAAATTACCTTGTATAGTCCATCTTGTGACTTCAGTCGATTTCAACGTAGAAATCGACTGAAGTCACAAGACGGACCATACAAGATAATTTATTATTATAAGATTTAATTGTGACTTGGCACCACAAAATGCATCTCAAATTATATTTAGCTTTTATTAATAAATACTTAATATTATAATTTTTCCTCAGGTCACAGGAAACTACAAACTCATTGTTTACACAGGAAATATCAAGGAAACAATTCAGTACAAACTTATGCACAAATAATGAAGATGTATTAGGGCCAAAAGAGGAATTGATAAATAATAATAACTATTTAATTAATAGAAATATTTCAAAATACCACCGTTGTGGCGTTTGTGGTTTACAAACAGAAACTCAAGCAGCAATGGTGCAACATCTAAATCGCCATTATCAATCTAACTTTATTTCCCCTCAAATCGGAGATTATGAAGATCAGTTGGAAATTATACCATTACAAACTATTATTAGAGAAGAAGATGATAATACAACCAACATCAACTATAAAGAATTTTATTTTTCTACATGTGAATATAAAACAATGCTTTGGAAGAAATATGGTGCTATCCTATTATCAAGAAAGTTACTTATTTGTCATATATGTCGAAACACAAATAGTGATTTATTTTATTTCCACAACCGAGTAAGTTTAGCACTTCATCACATTTGGTGTCATACAAAAGGTAAACTTATTTGCAAGTTATGCAATAACACGTTTCGTTACAGACATCAAATTTATTTACATCAAAAATTCAAAAAATGCCAAAAACAGAAAAGAAAAAATAATCGAATTGTATTAAGAACGACTTCTTTTCTTTTTCATAGATTTGAGAAAAACCATTTTAAAAATAGACATAATTTTAAGTACCTACTGTAAATCAAAAGTTTGATTAATTTTCAGTGGCAGTTTGTGATAATGGGTGAAGCAAATTTGATGTACCTCCACCATGACCAATTAAATTAAAATATGAGATGTGTCTCTCTTTTGCAAATAGAAATAATATATCAGGGCTCAATCAAATAAAAATATGTTATGTTAGTGGAAGAATAATAACGGTTATATATATATATATATATATATATATATATATATATATATATATAAATGCTGTCTTTTAAATTTGTTGATTATAAGTTTATTTATATAAAGTGTTTGGTATTTCCTTTCAAATAATTTTTTTTGCAAATTACGAAGTCTAACCATAATAATGTGGTAATACTTATTGGTAATAAAAAGTTCTATTTCAGATAAAACTGAACAATATTTAGTCCTCTTAATTCACAAAATATTGTTTTTATTTTTAAAGAATCCTATTCATTATTTTGAAAAATTAATATTTTAAGTTTTGATGCCCGTTGAGTAATAATGGAAATCAGTAATAATCTTGACAACTTATCTGCTAAGTGATGTCACTTGGCAAAAAGTTGGGAAAATTAATAGTAAACAGCTTACATTTGGGAAAAACATCTGTCACTTTGGGAAATCAAACATTATGAGATGTCAAAGGCTCAGAGCCTTTAGTTGGCAGAGTGGTTAGCGCTCTTGTTTTGTAAGTGAAAGGAGCTAGATTCAATTACCACAGAGTCCAAAATATATCTCGGGTTACATTTATAAGTTCCACAATAGATCCATTTAGTGTTGCAGTGGAATGAAACTACTCGTGCCTAATAACTCCAATGGAAAAGTGAGAAATAATATAAAATGCTTGAGAATTATGAAGCTCTAACAACTGACCTATCGCATCAAAATTATAAATAACGGTTATGTGTATAGACTGAATAAAAACTCAGAAAATGAATCTATAACCTTCCCCTTTAGAAGTGGACATAACTTTATCAGGGGGAAAAAAATTGACCATGTGACTAATAAAATACATAATTTCTCAAAATTGACTCTACCGATTTCATTCGAAAATTAATAAAATTAAAGGTTACCATTTCTAATCCGTGTACAAAAAGCAGGTAGAAAAATTATGATTGAGGAATAATTGGCAAAAAAACAAGCCTTGACAGCCGTCATTAAAAAGTTCTATTTTAATCCAATATAAATTATGCTGAGGTCATGATTGTTGATTACTCCCAGTACTGTGCAGTCTAGTATTCATAGCAACGTAAATGAAGGAATTAATTTTGTTCATAGATATTTAAGAGTTTTATATAAAGTAGTGTTTTTCACTTGAGTAACCTGATGAACTGCCACTGTTATTTTTTAAGTTAAAAACTATCAAAATTTAACAATATTTTAATTGTTCTCCTAGTTACATTTGTATAAGACAAGAATTATTGATTTATGTTCATTTATACAATAATAATGTTTAAAATGTTGATAGTTTTGAAAGATGATAGGACTATGTTATTTTTGTTTTGTTTATTTGTTTTTACACATGGAATATATATATTGTTTAGAATAAAGTGGGTAAGAAGTGAGATTATACAAAAGGTTTGTGTTATGTGTTGTAATTGATTATTCCTCCATTTAATTACAATTGTCTAGAAATGTGTCATCTGCTGGCGGTAGTTTAACTCTGCCCAACCATCAGTTCACTTTTTGTTGACCTAAATACTTTGAATTTTATAGCACACAACACTCACATGGATTGGATTGTATCAACTGAAGGGAATATACTGGCAGAGTGGGTAGTAGAAATGTTAACATGGAAATAAAGGTGTGAAGGCAAGTCTTCCAAACACTTTATGGAAGTGAAAAACCTCATGGTCATCATTGACTTTAAAAAACTAAAAGACCATAAACAGGAGACTCTTGGTCTTTGGAAGAGAACAAAAGTTGGTAAGGAAGGATCTACCCAAGACAACATGAAGAAAGGGTATATCCAGCTGGGTTACTCGGGATTGCTACATCCGTATTCGCTATAAGTGAAACCCTGAGAGATTGTGGAATTTATTAGATTCAACTAAAATTCTTTGTAGATCCTCTCTAAACTATTTACAAATGTATGAGAAGTTTGAAATAAGTACCTCCTAAAGACTACCTAGGCCATATGAAGGTATGTAAAAACGGAATTAGCAAACATATTATTCTACCAATGCCATTATTTTTAGATGGTGTCTCACCGTGCAATGTAAGTCCTGCTTGTCCAGTTATGAATACTTTAACTTGAACATTTTCAAATCAAAGTAGAAATGGAATCAATCTTTTGATGATCCTTCACATTGGCTACCCTCATTTTGGACTTAGGTGAATCCTTTGTTTACAGTTAAGGATATTATTATGTTCAATCTATACTTTAACACCCATGAGTTTTAGGTTGGCTCTATTCCAAGGTGTATCAAATAATCACCTGAACTCACACCCACAGATCATGAAAGAGTAAGGTTTGATAGTACTAAACTAATAAAAAATAAAATCTGGGTTTATTAGATCATCTTCTCTCCTTATACCAATTCAATATAACATTTCGTACAAGGCCTAAGAAACCAACTTTACATTTAAAGGATTTGATGTTATTACATTGTATAATGAGGCTGAGTAAGTAACTATGATGGTTCCCATAATGTGTTCCTTCCAAAAATGAGATTTGAAACCTTTTTGACTTTTTCCTGCTTATACATCAATCTTGTATTTTGAACCAAATTGGAGAGCTTACACTCAAAGTTTTATTTTGTTTTTAAGTCGAATTAATTATTTACAGCGTGTAAGATTTTGAAAATAAAAATAAAAAAAGTATAACTAGAAAAAGAAGGATGAACCGGAAAAATGCTAGCCATAAGAAAAGACACACGATATTACAATTTTTACTTTAAAGTTGGTGTTGTTTCATGCTTAGTCCTCTAAAATAATCGAATGCGCATGGGGAAACATCTACAGGAAAACCTACACGTCCATTAAACAGAATAACAAAACAAAATTGTTATAAGCCTAACTCCGGAACTACTGTACCGATTACAAAAATATTTTCAATTGTAATTAAACTCGCTGAAATTATATACTAATTTTTTCACTGACAATACTGTTGTCATTAAATCAATGAAAATTTAAGGAAATACTTTTCAGCGGCAAATAAATGGTCACAACTCGAGAACTCTTGTACCAATTTAAAAAAAAAAATCACTTCTAATTAGCATTGAACTCAAACACCATATTTATCACTAAAAATGTTAATACAAAGTGTAAAACATATTGAAAATTTTGGTTTTTCGTATTACCCTGCTAACGTACCTAAATAGATATGAAAATCTGAACAGCGGCTTTTAATTATAAGCTTAAACCTACCCCCACCCCTTTCACTATTTAAAGTCGAAAAATCTTTAATAGCACAAAAAAGAGACCTGATAGTAAAAATGGAAGATAGGAATCTAACTCAAGACTACCTCACAAAAAGATCTAGCTAGAGCCTTAAGCCCTTACTCAATAATGTGAGCCTTGAGTAATACATATAAACTTATAAAGAGACAAATAGAGAAACGTTACTTTTCTCCCTCCCCCATTTGATATATGTAGAGAAGACAAATCACTAATTTATAATTCCTTGAAATTGGAAAGTTATTTCGACCATTAGCTGTTTTTAACCAACTTTAGCTTAATGTATTGTTTTCCCTCCTAATAATATATAAATATCATTAGCTTAAGTTGTATTGACAATTAAAATTTTGTGTTTTCTATAAATGGTAGTTTTAATGTTTAAGAACAAATTTCTCTTTCAACAATTTATGCTTTGTTATCGATAAGAAAATGGTGAGATTCGAGATAACTGTAAGGGTTAAGAATGTCTTAGTATTACGAATACTTGTAACTTACCAGTATACGAAGTATAGTGTAAGTTTGGTAATTTGTAAAATATTTCGAGCTCCGTTTTTGACTGATCTTTACATTTCATGGTATCAAAATGAAAAAGTGATTTTCGACATAGGCATACCGTCCAACCGTTGCCGTTATCGTTTGTACGTGAGCACAATAGCGGCCGCCGCCGGCCACATAAATGAAGATAGAAACATTTCATAAAGAGGACTATGTCCTCATATAGAACCCTATTCAAATTCAGAAAAATCTAACTGAAATGCCAAAATGAAGGACTTTTAAAAGGTTTTTGTTCATATCTTGTGTGTTTTCAACTTATAACACATTATATTAAATACAAATTTGCAGATATCAATTCTGCATGTAATGTACCAACCCGACATTTATATCTACGATTACAAATAGTAAACTCTGACCTCCCAAGAAAATTTGATATTTCAATAGTACATAAATTGGAGATCCGGCAGGGCTGTCACCGACACGAGCGTAGTGAGTGAAGATTCCTTCACATATGTACAGCTTCAAGGCCGGCTTTATGTATATGTAATGTAAAGAGACTCGTTGTGTATATACTGAGACGAACGAAACGAATGAAGACTTTTTAGTATATAGAACAGCTCTTCAAGACTACGAGGATCCTCAAGACCTAGTCAGCGTTACAATTAGGAGGTTCAGAAAACCTGAATAACAACTGTTAAAAACTTGCCCAGTTGAGTATTTGGAAGAACAGAATGCTATTTATTTTAGTTGTTTTCGCATTGTACATATTACATAAAACCTCCCTTTCCTTAGCTCATGTCGGGGAAATGGTCAAGGTATATTGGTAACTTATTTAAATCGATGTCTAAAAATGGCAGTCACAGTTAACCGAATTTGTCATATTGTTCAGATGTAGATCCCAGGTTTGAGTTTATTAATCTTCGCATGTTACCAAAATGTCATCGAAATTGCTAGAGCTTTTCGTTTAAGGGCATTGGAAATTTAACCCACAGTTCTACTCTTCGACTTCTTGTTGTTTAAAGGTGAAATCCTTTCGCTCATCATCGCCTTAAAAAAAGGGAAGAAAATAACATAAAATAAATTGTATTCCTAGCCCTCAAATACTCTAATAGTATCAGGGTCAGAAAAACGAGATTCAAAATATATCTGATTGGAAAACTGAAAGAGAGGGATCTAACTTAACTGAGTTCCTCGGGCATGCCACACCCGTACTCACTATAAGTGATCCCCTCAGGGTTACCCTTTCGATATAGACGACTTCTTTACGTGCCAGGGCAGCCTTTATATTTCCCGAGATGTTTTGCCTTCACAGGCTTTCAGTACAACATATTTATTTGTTTTCAATAAGCTGGAAAGCGCAAGTTGTATAAAAATGTGTTATTGCTAACATTTCCTTGTGTACAAACGTAGAGACCTTGAATAAACTGAGAGTTACTTGGTATCTAGAATTAAACGGCTAATTCCTGAATTAATTGGGTATAGTTATTTTGATGTAATTTTGTTACGTCGATTTTGAGTCCTGCAAATAGGTTATAAAATGCTTATTGATCTGTCTCTGTTGAATGTACAGAGTACAGACTATTCCTCGTTCTTCATCTGTTTATTAGCTTGAAGTCTACAGTAGACCTAAATGAGTTGCAAGGAAGTGAATACAATGACAAAGTTGGCAGTATTGGTTACTGACTGTGTTAATCGCATATAAATTGCTTGAAATAATTGACGAGAAAAAACTAGCATGATGTAACAAGGTCGAGTGAATCACAGTTTACAAAAAGAGCCTAAAGACTTGTTTATATAACTGAATATATAAACTTTAATGAATAATGCAAAAATTGATTCCCATACACATATGAGACATGTGGAGCTGTTCCATTTGGTCCAGTTGAATATCAAATACAGAACAGGAGTGCAATTCAAGAATTATACTTTTCCCCGTGTTATTTAAAGGGTAAAAACCTCTCGGACATCGTCGCCTTATAAAAAAAGTGAAAAAAGAGAATCAAATAAAGACCCCCCCCTCTCCTATCCCTCGAATGCTTTAATAGCGTCAGTGTCGGAAAAGAAAAAAGAGTTGGTAAAGAGAGACTTAGTAAGAAAAGTGAAAGGGAGGAATCTAACGCTAGATTACATAAACAAGGTGTAGGATCCAGTTAGATTCCTTACTAATCCCGTACTCACTAAAGTGAGCACCTGAGGGTAAGAATCTAAGAATTATTACAGTTGCGGCTACTGTGCATGTTTCAGTAGAAATAGGGAAGAAAACTAAAAAGTTAATACCAAATTATTTGTTCACACGGGTCTTAATTATCACGGAAAATCCAAGTTAATTTTATTACACATTTGTATTTTTATTTATTACAACTAGATTACCGAACAAACAGATATGGAAATTTTTGACTTCAATTGCCTATCAATTTTATAGCATACCAATCGTCAACAATAGCAACACAATAATAGTCCTATCTATTTCAGATGTTTCAGATCACCCATTGAACTTATATAACACTGGAGTATTATGATTTTTTACATTAGTCATACAAAATGGTCTGGTCACTAAAACCAAACACTGATAATTCCAATAACAATAACAATTATTGTTGTTATTATTATATCATTTGAAGACAACATTATCTGCAACGTGACTAAGCTCGTCCCACAATCAAGAATGATAGTATCAAGATTTTGATTGGTTGATTAAAAACGTCATATTACACAAACACCAATAGAATTTTACTTAATAAGAATTCTTGACAGCTGTGATTTTTGTAGACAACTCTAGTTTCCTACTGTGCGCATGCGCCTTAGAATGGGAATAATGGGATAGAGTTTTGGTGTTATTACAGGAATAATTGTTTTGAATATCGTATTATATATTTTGTATAGTTTTATTACCGTATATAATGCATTCGATATCAGAAATAGGAACGAATGTTCCAGCGTTCCTGGGAAAACTATGGAAAATGGTTGAAGATCCGTTGACCAACGATCTAATTTCATGGTGTTCGGTAGGTGTACCACATAACCCTATTTTTGTACTTTTTGTTATTACTGTACTATTATTTTATAATGTAGGATATTATTGTATTTTGATGAATAAATGGTAAATGGTTACAATAAGGTTGTCATCTTTACCCAT
Organism: Aphrophora alni; assembly: GCA_963513935.1. NCBI lineage: Eukaryota > Metazoa > Arthropoda > Insecta > Hemiptera > Aphrophoridae > Aphrophora > Aphrophora alni. Next base: position 117,639,654 of record OY740770.1, read on the forward strand.
AATGTTGTATGTATCAATATTATAAACAAGTTATTTACATTTTAAATTATATATACCAGAACTTTCCAATGTAAGAAATATTTATAGGCCTAAGGCCTATTTAGAATATACGAAATTTCTATACACAAGCCTAATCCAACTCATTTATAATGATATTGACGTATCTGTTGCAATTTATATAACTAGTCTTGTCTTGATATATGAAATGACAATTTTCAATTGATGAAGTATTGACTAATATGATTAATTTCAGGGTAAATGTACAGCTGATACTGTGTTGTGATTTAATATAGAAATATCATGAAATCGTGTTTTACATACCTTATTACTAAATAATTAGACCATCATTAAGCTGGGAAGACCCTTTTCAAGCATGAAGATCCATTATTTCTGTCTAAAATAAGCAATTTAAAAGTACGAAATCCTAGCCTTATTAAGTTAAGGTATCTGTTTAGGTAATTTATATGACAATGATTGAGTGTCTCATCACTCGATGTTCAAGTTCTTCCGCTCGAAGCAAATAGGTCCGGATAGGTAATTACATGTATATTTAGTAAAGGCAGGTCTGGTAAAGTAGCCTAGCTATATATATGTGGTTACCTAACCAGACCTGGTAAAGAAACTACATATAATATACATTTACTTTCTGAAATCTAGTTCACATAATTCTGAAATTATACAGCGTAGTAATACATATCTGTTACAAGACACTTTTAACGACACGCTATTCTAGACTTATGAAACCTAGATGCATAGGCTCATAGTCATCGTGTATTCTGATCATTGAATGCAAAATTTTAAATTGCTTATTTTAGACAGAAATAATGGATTTTTATACTTGAAAATGGTCTTCCCAGCTTAAGGATGATCCAACTGTTTCATAATGAGGTATGTAAACTATTATAATACACTTTTAATGACATGCTATTATAGACTTATGAAACCTAGACGCATAGGCTCATCCTCATCGTGTATTCTGATAATTGAATGCACACTTTTAAATTGCCTATTTTAAACAGAAATAATCTCAACTCTGTATCAACTGGACATTTACCAATTTCAGTTTGTCTATTTGAAAAAAAAACCCTGCTCTCACTTAGCATAACATAACCAAATGAATGAAAATATATTTTCCCATAAAAAAATCACTTTATTTGTGCAACAAATATAAGCCGACATTTCAATTACAACCGCCATCCTCAGCTGCTATGCACACATACACTAGGCCTACTGACAGTGGATTGTCATAACATATTTATGATATTGATGTAACCAACTACCTAACGTATATCTGTAATTTTAAGAGTTCATACATAAAAATTCATAAGCTAAAAAGTCTGTGAGGATTTGTATGATGGTGGTGGACAAACTTAGACGGTAATTGTTTACAAAGAAAGTTACCGCTATTTTTGGCAATTTATTTTAACATGTTATACATTTCGTTTTCATTAATCTGTTTGTTCGGTAATCTAGTTGTAATAAATAAAAATACAGGTATGTATTTTAACATACGATCTTTCTTAATAATAAAATAGGTTTTCAACGCGGAGCTAATTAATTTTTTAACCGAAAAATTGTAAATTCAAAATTACAGAATTCACTGCATTTATAGATCACTGAAGTCAAGCAACAATGAGCACTGTTAGTACTTGGATGTATGACCGCTTGGGAGATAACGCACAATTTCTTCTTTTTTTTTCTGTTTTCAAATTGACACGTAGGTCAGATAAGGTGGATATATATATAGCTACCTTACTTCACCTTGTAAGGTAATTATTCACGTTCAAACCTATTTTAACGTATAATTCACTTAATGGACCTTAACTTAGAGAAGTTGAAATTATGTTTTTTCCGTGAAAAAGAATTCGCCAAAAATACCGGTAACTTTCTTTGTAAATATGAAGAAATACCATATAATAAATCTTTGTAAATATGGTACTCTAATACCACTAAAACTATTAATATAGTAGGCTAGTTAAGTAATTGTATTATGAATTAAGTCATAATTGTAGTCACTTTGTTAATTTATAGGTCACGTTGGATTGAGGGCGTTTAATCCTATAGTTGAAGTAGACAAATAACAAAGTCAATGAGATAACATTAAAATTATTGGTTCCTAATTATGAAATCTATCTTGTTCTGAAAATTAGCTAAGAAAATCGTCGAAATCGTGTACTACCTACCTTATTTTGAAACAATTAGATCAAATTAAGTGTCACAAGACATTTTTGAAGTACCAAAATAAATTAGTTTAGTATAAAATAAGAAATATAAAAGTACAAATCCAGCTCAGGTTATAAATTCATAAGCTAATATTTATGGCTAGGTTGGTCAAGTTAGTGAATGAATTATCGCTTGTTTCAATAGGCCTGGCTAGGTGACTATATACTTCAAAAGGGTCCTCCCAGCTAAAGGATGATCTAATTGTTTATAAATGAGGTAGGACACGATTACTTAAATTTCACTACTAAATCACTAAGTAAGGTACACTACACATTTACCTAAACTTGTATAAGAAACAACTTACATATATTAACAACAATAAAATTTGGTAAATATGCATTAACAATTTTAAACTTTGTTTTGAGTATTTAACCTAGTCTTTGTAAACTAAAAAACTGCATTCATTTTCAATTTTTGATTGACAACTAAGCTACTGAAGAGACATTTTTAGTGATTAGTTTTAGTTCGTTTTTATTTGGTTTTTGAGAAGAGTAAGTCAGAAATATTTTTTTGCGATTTTTCCTTTTGTTATTGTTTAAAAGAAATATGACTATTTATAGTTCACAAATAGTAATTCAATTTGACGGAATTTATGAATGTAATTTTTTATCATATTCATTTTGTTATATTGTTTTCCGTAATTAACCCTCACATTTTATTGTATTATTAATTTTAAAATATTGACATATGTTTTAAAAACTGTGGACCTGTTTTATATTCTTTAGATTAAATTAACAATACATCGTATGATAACATTAAATGATACATCATATACATAACCATACTACGAAATAAGGAATTTAAGTTGTGATCATCTAGGACTCATGTACTTTTATGACATGACAGCCATGCTCTGAACACAGTAGAAGAATAGGCTAGCCCAAGATCTTACTAATTTTGGTTTAGTTACTCAATACTCTAAATGGTTTAATATACTCCAAAATCAAGAAACATTGTTATTTCTATTAGTATTTGAACCATAAAGTAGAATCTAATCTTAAATGTTTTATTAAGAATTGATGATCAGTAGATGCTCATGTGGGACAGTATTTGGAGTTGTAATGTAAAACGGAATTATTTAGATGAATAAATAAAGGGTAGAATACCTACTACATCTCAGCATATATTGGACGAATACAAATACTGTATGGATGATAATAAAATGTATATTCACTTACCGCCACCAATCCTTGGGATTGCGGTAAGTGAAGATAAATTTTATTATCACACATAATTATAAGCATATTCGGAAATTCTAGTATACCAATAACATATACCTTGATTAGTAAAAGACAGAATTAACACTAGAACAAGGCTGCACTAGTACAGCAGGCTATATTATGATTACGAAATCACTTTAATGATTTCATAATCATAATATAGCCTGTTGTTGTAGTTCACTTTGATGATTTCATGAGAAATGATTTAATAAATGCTAATAAATAATAATTAAATAAAAGAGCTTTGACAGTTTTATCTCTTAAGTAGTAAATTATCTCTACAAGCTAGTTATGAAACAATTTTCAACACTATTTTTAAGAATATGTGATCCTAATGACAACATTTTGAAGTTAGTACAGAGTTGGTGTCAATATCAGTCAAGGGTGGGAGTAAGAAACAGAAGTTCTCATAAAATGTATGAAAATTTGTATTAATAATGATTCAGATGTTATGAAAACTTTGTTTTGAACTGTATTTTTAGTACTTGATACTCAGATCTCCAAAATTCCAAGTAAAACCCTATATTTTAAAATTTTGTAATAATAGATTTTGATGAAACTAATTTATCTTTTTAAGATACTGGGTTTGACTTTGGCATTTCTTTTTATTTTCTCATATATAGGCTTCATAGTATTATTGAATTTATATATAAGAGACAAAGTCCTAATGTGTCTATAATGTGAGGCTTTAATATGTGAGACAAATATTTGTAGTTTTGTGAGTTCAATTCAGAAAGCGCTAGTATGGGAGGAGTTGGAGACTCATTACAACATGGTGTTCTTGTAGTTATCAGAAGTGGAGCGTTGAGCCTCTAATTTCAAAAATTCAAACCCATGATATGGAAATTGTTTATCTATTTTGTATGTAAAATTAATGGTATCATAGAGAATATGATGTGATGTGTAAACAAATCGATGTTGTATGCTGTCCTTGTAGTTATCAGAAGTGGAGCGTTGAGCCTCTAATTTCAAAAATTCAAACCCATGATATGAAAATCTTTTGTGTATTTTGTATGTAAAATTAATGGTAGTATAGGGAAAATGATGTGATGGGTAAACAAATCCATGTTGTAATTTTTCGTGGAAGTATCCATTTTGAGATATCCTTAAGTCCAAAAAAAGAAAAACGAGTGAACATTTTGATCAAATTTATTTTGGTCATATCACAAAGTGTACTTTTAGTTTTTTCAATAACTCAAAATTTAAAATACCTGTCTTAAGACTAATTCCTATTTTATAAAAATTCTCTATAAAAATTTTCAAAAACTTCTAGGAATCCAAATAAAACTCAGTGGTCGTCATTTCACCAAAAATAGCGGTTTTGAAAATTACCAGATAAAAAGGGGGAATATGAACCATGAGTGCTATCGCAAAAGTTTAAATATCTTAAAATCGACACAAATAATTTCGATTAAATATTTGTAAAATGTAAAGATATGTCAAACAGCAAATAATAGAAAAATTATGGTTTATGAGTAATTTTGAAAATACTGAAATGAATCCAGGTTGCTATTAATACAGAATTGATATTCGTACGGATAATACAACTAAAAATATTGTAATTACCGTACTATTTGTAAGTTTGTTTTTAATCAGGTTGTATAGACATACATGACTATGTTTCTCAACTTAGATAAGTTTAACCTTGGTGTTGTTAACTCCATCGACAGTCTTGACTTGTTACTAAATTTGATACTGTAGTTATTTTTGAACTCTGACATTATTACATAATACACTTCAATAACAATTTGTATGGTTATTTATTACTGCTTGTTCATTCATAAACAAAAATTTTAATTAACATAAGCCTTGTCATACATTATGATTTGACCAAACTGTTTTACATCCACCTTTTTTTTTAAACTTTATTTGATACAAATAAACACACAAATTCTTTTGTTAAATTCTACAATTTATTGGTCTAGGCGACCATGGTTTCGCCAGTTACAGCTTTGACAAGGCTTATACAAATTTTTTATACAAAGAGATTTTATATAAAGATTTGTATAAGCCTTGTCAATGCCGTAACTGGCAAAACCATGGTCGACTAGACTAATAAATTGTAAAATTTATCAAAAGAATTTGTGTGTTTATTTGTATAGCATGGAATTCTATCAAGTACTACAGTGGTCATCAGTATAAACAATATAAACTTTATTTTTTTTAGTAGGCCTAATGACGACTTAGATTTTGGAAGGTGTTGGTATATTCCACACTATAAAAACTATTCCTCCCTTCCTCCAAAATAAAAAAAATACAAGTAACTATATCATGATTTTTGTACGAATTTGACTTCTGGCTAATTTGGGCTAAACGCTCCATAACTCACTATAATTTATTGTTAAATTAAACTTTTCTTTCATTAAAAATTTTATTAAAGCATATTATTAAACTTTTTGGAGTTTACATAATCCAGGACAAAATCAATAACAATCAACCTGTAGATTGCTGTTTGAAAAAGGAAAACAAAAAATAAATAAATAAGAAGGCTACTCCAGGTAAATAGCTAAACTTGGTCCAATATCAACAATAGATGTAAGAATTTAAAGCAAAGAAAGAGCAATCCTAACTAACTTTCTACCAAAATTTTATCAGATTACTACAAAAGGATATATGTAGTGATACTTTGATTCATCTCCAAAAGTTGTGTAGTTTTAGATAGAGTAAATTTGGATCTTGTCAAATATGTCACTCCAAAATAGTATGGCAAACCGCATATAACAAAGTTTCCGAGTAATTTGGGAAATATCCTATAAGGCCCAGCCAAATTATTTTGGGTCATAACCTTTCACTTTTTATCTTCACAATCAAATACTCTTTGTTCAAGCTTGAAAAATTGAAACCTAGTTGAACGGTGCTCATGGTTCATTTTCACTTAATAGATTTATACACTTACTGAACCAGAATTATTTTGGATCAAAACTTTGTACATTTTGTTGGGGTTGCAGAATTGTGAGATTCAGTAAAGATATTACGGATTTAAGGGCTAGCCCCTACCACTTTTTTTATAGATATATTTTAGTTTAGCTGATAATCAGATACAAAGAATAGTAACAATAATTTCCAGTTACAGTACAAACTCGCTAACACGACCCTCAATAACACAACTTCCTCGTTAAAAAGTACATTTTTCTAAAATCTCCGGGATTGCCATAACACTTAATGTTAAAGATACCTCCATAACACGTCTATTATTATTTAAAAAACCTCAATAGTACAGAATTTTGTCCCCATACAGATCGCTGCTAACCCTCTGTAGCACGTCTTTTTGCGAAACCGAACCTTTATAACAAGAGTTCAACCTCAGTAGTAAGTTGTTTTACATAGCGGAACCTTTATAGCATGACTTCACCCTTCCCATTGCATAGTTCCCATGGTCAGTGACGCAACGGAACAGATGTTTTGAAGGAAACGATCTCTTACGCTCAGGTCTAAACATGAAAACCCAGTTTCTTCCCCTTCATTACATTACATACTTTGTTACAATAATAATAAAATGTACTTTTTAAAACAAATCGTGCTAATGAGGGTTGTTTCAAAATGCACTTGCTATAAAGGGGTTTCAGAACAAACAGTGATCTTGATAGTATGACTATTAGTCAACATAACCTTGATAGCACGAACCTCAACTAGAAGAGTCCCTCGATAACAAGACTGATTTCCAAATCCCCGTGTGAGTCTTGCTATCGAGGTTCTACTGTATTCACCCCTTCTGCTTATAACTAACCAGTGTTCTATTCTGATAAATATTAAAATACATAAACAAAATTTCTATTTGAACAATTAATTAAAATACCTTCTGGAGGCTATGTCACCTTAAGAAAAGGCCAAGTATCTGAGGCGGAAGGGTCGTATGGCCTTTCCCACAACAATAGGAGTATGAAATCTATTCCGCCGCAAGTACTTATTGGCCTCTTTTTAGATGCTTGTGGATATGTACGAATGAGAACGTTTTTGTACCATTAACAAGTTTGTACTTTTGTCTTTATTACAGTTGGGCGACAGTTTTGTGATCAAAGATGCGACGAGGCTTGCTCGAGAACTGTTACCTATGTACTACAAACATAACAACATGGCTAGTTTCATTCGTCAGTTGAATATGTGTAAGTCATATTTATACATTTAAAAACAGTGTAATCATTAAATAAAATATTTTGTTCAACTTACATATAATTTGGAGTTATAATGGTGCCATCTCTGATAGTTTACTTTATGTTCTGATTTAGTTTCCTTAAGCAATTTTAAAATGTAGATATAATTAGATTGTTTATGTCACACAAATATATATATTTTTAATGGATGTTTTTCAAGTATGTTCAAATCAGTAGTGGTGACGCCAGTGGAGCATATGAGCATACCTGAAATGATAAATTTACAAAAGTAATTATATTGGCAACTAATAATAGTTCTAAGGTAACTTAATAACAGACAAGTCATATTTATCATTAATCGTAAGTGTATTTTAAATGAATAATATGTAATAATTCTCAGTGGTTTATTCCTACAACACTTCCTGGAAGGCTAGAAGCTGCTTATAGTTGAGGAACATGCATGCTGATCTCATGGCAGTTTTGATAAATAAATTATTAAAAGGTTTCACAGGTTTGAGCATAGTCTAACAAACATAAAGTAAAGATGATTTATACTATTGACCGATGGTACATGGTAGAAATCCATTTTCAGGAAATAAAACCACAAACACAATTTTTAGTAAAAACCTACTACTTTTTATTGAGTCTTGCCAACCATGGTTTCGCCAGTGACAGCATTTACGAGGCATCTTAACTTTAGTCTGGGTTAAGCTGACTCGTTAATGTCATTGACTGAGGTCTCCGTTCAGAAACACAGAAACTATGCCGCGACCACGCCAGTATAAAGTTTGTATGACATTTGATGAAGAGTTAACCTCAGATAGATTCTATATTGTTTTTTGTGTTGTGTTATCGTGTGTGTTCAGTGTTGTTGTGTGTTTTATTTAAGTGTTAAGCCTACACCTGATGAAGCCGGCTGTGAACGGCGAAACAGCGCTGTAGTGGTTCTACAAAAAAAGAATTGCTCTGACTACTAATAAAAGTAACTAATATATTATTATATACCTGTTTGAAGAAATGTAAGTCATTGGAACAAATCTTCAGCAATTGCAGTATGCAGTTCCTTTTGCTCTTGTGAAAGGTCACAGAACAAATTTTGCCGTCACACATTTCATCCCAAGATCTTCATAAAAATTTCTGAAATTGTTTTAGAATCAAATCATTTCTAATTTCTTTCACTGTCAGTTACAGTTTTCGTAGAAACAACCTGCATTTGTTATCTAGTCTGGTTAGATCATTTGTTTTCCTATCACGTCTCTCTGGACCAAATCTTGTTCACTTCCGACCCTGCTGCTAATAAAATATTTGAGGATGTCTATACACTTATTTTATAAGCAGTGATGACTGTGAGGTTTTTCAACTTAAAACAACAAAAATTCAACATTCTTGGTTGTTCTGGTTGTTCAAGACCTAAAATCTGAATCACTTTCAACAGTTCTCAATCGTCTTTAAAGTAGTTATACCACAGTTTTATCTGGGCTTCATTCATTGGAATATCTAAATGTTCAAGTTTATGGTAGTTTTATGCAGATTCGCTGATCTACTCTCTTTGTCATTGTGAATAAAGTACAGTACACATGCTTACTCAATGTCATTGAGCAGTTAACTGGATAGAGCTAATAGGTTACTAACTTAAAGTATAAATATAAAGTTCTTTGGTTAGCTGCCAAGTTAGATTGAGGTTGCACAAATAGTTCTCGTGATATTCAAAATGTGATAGCTCTCGTTGGTTACTTTATAGACAGTCCTCAAGTGTTATTGTAATTATATATTCTATACAATAAACATTTTTTCTGTTTCTAAATTAGAATTTTTTTCTTTTCCAGATGGATTTCACAAGATCGTCTCCTCGGATTGCAAACAAGATGTAACAGAAATGAAATTTACACATCCTCACTTCATTCGTGGGCATCCATATCTTTTAGAGAAAATAAAAAGAAAAGTAGGTGATGTAAGTTGAAATTATATGTTCTTGTGATTAATCTACAAAACGATAGAATAAGATTTTTACGTTTAATTTAAATTTATTCTATGATCTTCTTTATATGCTTTTCCATATAATAATTTTGTGACATTAGCTAGCGTAATTTGTGGGGGAGTGTTGTAAGGTTTTATAGTTAGTACTAGTTGGAGGAGTAATAATTAATTAAGATTGGAATCATGCTAGTGTCTATACTAACATGTTTTAACACCCAGAGGTTAGATTGATTAGCGAACTGATTCATAACTAATGTCTCAATTTAAACACAGACAGCTTGTGATGTACTAATAATAATAATTTTCACCTATACAAATACATACATAAAGGCTGAATTGAAATAAAAGGAGTGAACAGGTTAAACAAGGGGGGGGTAACCGAGTAGCCATTATCTGAAATATCACTCCACAATTACTGACACACCAAACTACTTTTGGATGAGTTTACAAGTAATTAATACAGTTACATTAGTAATAATAATTTGGTTAGTTGTTACGTGTAATGTAAATATGTTCCGACAATAACGAATCCGTTGCCCAATGGCGGCTTTACAACTCACTTATTTTGTTTCGGTTAAATTACTCACATGCACTAAACATCCATTCACTTCTGGGTCCAAAGACCAGTGTGGCGAACTTTCCGACCATTTGGGAGGATGATATCATTACCATAAATAACTGAACCACTCACTCAATAATCGACTGCACCTAACGATAGCAGGAACTGCACTATTAGGCTACTCTTGCCTCCCGTTTGTCGACTATGCCCATATCCAAGGTGCACGAATTCAAATATAGCCAAAAGGTTGCATCATAGTGGTGAATCATCACAAGGCCATAAACTAGAACCAAAAACTTGATCAAACACAGCACATGGTCTCGAGGACAATCTTAAGCCTCATATCACATATTTAATATTTTCTTGATAAATTTGTGAGTGCGCAAATTAACATAGTTTCGTAAGGATTACCGGATCCGACTATATTAAAAGTAGCTGCTTATTATAAAATAACCAGCACATCTACAAACTACACCACACATGCTATCCAATACATCTGCTCCTGATAAGTTGCCCTTCCGCTCTGGTTGGTCATCCACATTCCCTCAACAAAGCGAAATATAATCTACAATCTTTCTATTGGCTCGAAGTAGGTGATCTGCAATACACGAGTGAAACTTAAAAAGAAAACTCTGTAGAAAGAGATTGTATTCCTGCGATTAATACAAGGAAAATTTGGATTTGTGCATGTTTCCGGAATTGATGGGAGATGTGTATGGTTTGTGATATTGAAATTGATAATGGAATCACAAGAGGTTAGGTTCATAATAATAAATTTCTTTATATTATTTTACTTCATAAATTTTACATATTTTGTTTAAATTTATTGTTATTGAGAGTAAGTAAACAGTAAAAGAATATTCAAATAGTCATATTGTATTGGAAAGTCTAGATTATGTTACTACGATGTTTTAAATATGAAAAGAAAGGGAGAAAAAATGAACAGATCATGACAGATTGAAAGTGTAAAATGGAAGTGGAGTAATGTATCTATGAACATAAGTAGTTATGATGTATAACTTAAATGATGAAAATTTTAAGTATATATCATTTGTGCATAAATAGAGTGAAATGGATTCTATGAGCAGCTGAAATCTAGTCTGTGAAACTTTTACATATGAAAAGTGATGATATAAACTCTTTGTTTCATGACTTTCCAATATGATGTTATATATACAATCATTATGTGTGTAAACTTAACTAGACAAATGTTTTATTTTAAATTAATTAAAAAAATGCTTCATCATTTTATATCTTAGAAAAACTCACTTGTGTTCTTAACAAAAGGACTATGAACCCCAAGCTCTAATTATAAAAGTTAACTATAGAAATTAATAATTTTTTTTTGTGGATGTTGAAGAAATCATTGGATACAATTTGAACGAATGAGATAATACAAAAATAAAAATAAAATTGTTTATGACACGACCAAAATGGGGCCCAACATGGACCTTTTGTTAATGAAACACATTAGAGAGATGGGATGGTTGAGATGGGATGGTTGTGACTGTATTTTATTAAGAGAAATAACGTATAGATAATAGATATTTTTTTAAATAGATGAAACTGGTTTAGGGAATTTTTTTTTTTAATTAAGCAAGATATTAGTGTCAAGTCTTCTGATAATGAATGACATGACTTCTTTTATGTAATTACATGTTTCAAAATAACATTTTAGGAGATAAATCTTTTAATAAAAATAATGAAGTAGAGGAGGAAACTAAAGTTTGAAAATGATGATGAGTTTTTAATTAAATCTCAATAACAAACCAAACAAGATTCTTTTAATTTTAAACAAGAAATTAAACAACATTTATGTGTATTAAAATTAATTTATACATAATTGATGAAAATTTTGTCAATTTTAAGCAAGAGCTTAAGTTTTGATATAAAAAAATATAGTTTAGAAAATAAGAAAGATTTTGGAAAATGTTGGCTATTAATAGCAGAAATTAATAAGAAACTTGACATTTCCAAACTAGAAACAGGTAGAGTTAGAGAAAATGAACTAGTAAAAGTAAAGCAAGTTAAGTTTATCTTATTTAAATATATAAATATTTGTTTAAAGATACCATTCATTTTCTCTTTTTAACTGATAACTACCGAAATTATATTTTTGGTTGATTTTTATTAGTTTTAAGGATGGATTAGTAAGAAAATGCGTGTAATGTTTTGTACCATTTGTTTTCTAGACCCTACATGAATCTATAATAGTTGATTTTTTTCTAAATAAATGAGCTTGATTTGTGAGATAATGTTAGATAGAATCCTGAACACAAGCTCTCACAAAAATTATGTTTCCTTAATCAAACGCGTTTCCACGACAAAGTCACCATCCTCAGTGATACATGAGCTACAATAACTAAACTATAATAGTTTGACATATTAATATTCCAAAATCAAAGTTGGTCAACTAGTTGATATAGAAAAACACAAAAAGAAATTATAGTCTGATCCATTTTATTAACTGCATGGACTAATTTTTATTTTGCCACATTGTAATCGCATGCATTTTATCATTGTCTTTTGGATCATAGAGTATCATACAATTTCAACCTCATCAAACAATCCAAACTTTTATTTTTCTTCATTTATGCTTTAGACATTTAATAATTGTGTAGCAATGTCAATTGATTTACAGTAATAATGTACATAGATTGAAAATGTACAAAAAGTTATATATAAATAATCAATACCAAAAAATGTGTGCAAGAAATATGCCAACTATCTAATATTCAATAATAAAACTTGGATTAATTTATGTAAACACATTAGATAAACAAACACGAAGTTTGGCATGAAACTTACAAGTACTGGACATTAAAAATAAAACACTAAAGTTCCTAAATACAAAGGAACAGCTCTCTGTGAGTTTTAACTTTCCACTCTACTCATAAATTCACCTACTGAGTAGTAACCACTTGCTAACAATAACCCTTTTAAATGCCTCTTAAAATATTGTTAATTTTCTTTTAAGACTGGGAGCTTGTTGAATAGTGTTATTCCAGCTTGAGCAGATAATTTTTTATACAGATTTTGATGTCCGAATCTTTGATCACCACATTTTCTGGTAAACTAAGTATGCTGATTATGTGCTATACAGCACTTGGAAAATACTAAACATCATTACTCTATTATCTACATACAGGATAAGATTAAGCAGTTTTAAATTCATCCCTGCATGACTGGCCATTAACTAGGTTTGTAATTATACGTATTGCTATTTTTTTGTCTGCATTTGCAGTCCACCCAAATTTCCCTATAATAACAAATCCATAATTAAAATAGGAATATATTAAACCATGATATAAGGATTTTAAGGTATCCTTGTTACAATCGTCTTTAGCCACGTTTCGAAGAACAAAATATTACTTAAGAACAAAATATTCTTAATATTATGTAAATATTTGAATTATTTGAAATATAAATCATGTTTATATAATCACTTTAATTTTAAAAAAAAACATTTTAGGATGATGAATCTTAATTAGTGAAACATTGTTTCAATGAAAATATAGTGTCTGTTAAGGAATATTTATTTTCATTTCATTTTTTGTTCATGTCTCTTTGATTTTTCCAGATAACTGTTACCAGAGGACCCGAAAAACCTACCATCATGAACAAAATGTTAAATGATGTAAAACAGATGAAAGGAAAGCAAGACAGTTTGGACTCTAGACTTATTACAATGAAGCGTGAAAACGAAGCATTGTGGAGAGAATTATCTCATATGAGACAAAAACACAAGAAACAACAGCATATTGTGAACAAAGTGAGTATCGTCTGTATCCTTTTCAGTTTAAAATTTGAAGGTTATTATAATGAAATAAAATTTTAAGATGTTCAGCTGAATAAATTTTATACTAGTATAAACATCCTATGTTCTTGCTTTCTGGAGGTTGCGATGCATAATCTTAAAGTTTTATAAAAACTTTGTATTTTAAAATTTCACATAATTCTAAGAACAAATCCTTAACAAAGCGATGGGTATCATGAGGTCTGAATGTTTGTTATAATTTTATACTTGTCATTACAATATGAACAGTTAAACAGAATTTAAAGTAATTATTTATACATTTCATTTCTTGGTTTTTTATATTAATTCTAAAGAAAACTGATTACTCTGTGGCTTAGAAAAAAATTTGAATGATGATGAACTTCTCTCATCATTGCCTTGAGTTATCTGGAAAGTGCAAATCCTCCCATCTTTCGTGCATAGTTCACCGTAGTTCCGTTAACCATGGCCCACTACCATCCTTATGCAGTCCACCACTATCACAAAACGAAGCAAAGAGAGAACACATCTCTGCTGCACCCCAGTTGTCACTACAAAGGGAGACAAAAGGTCACCTGTGTCATCCATAACATTATCAAAGTTTTCACTGGTTTATTTCACAACATAGATCTCTTTAATTCTCGTTTATTATTTTAGTTTGAATTACAAACCTTGTAACAATATTTAATATTTTGTAAATACTTTTTAACAAAACAATTCCTATCATGTGTATAGTATATATGAAACATTACTTATTTCTTGAAACAAGCATCCGATAAGTAATTTTGATGTCCAAAATATACTACTGCTATCAGTGCCCACAGTTTATCTAACATAAATATATTAGATACAATCTTGTTGAGCACTGTGGTGAAATTCACAATAATGATTCGAATTTACCCCTAACCAAATAATTGAGTTTCATTTTAAAGTTTCCAGTGATTGTGGATAGGCGTATAAATTCGAATCATTATAAATATATTAATTATCACTGTTAGTTAGTTTATGTTTCATTTGTAATTGTCATTACATAAATATGAATTTATTGTGTAAATCTGATTTTATTTTGTGTATAGTTGATTCAATACTTGGTGATCTTAATCCAGACCAATCATTTGCCAGTTACAAGAAGAGGCTTTCCACTTATGTTGAGAGATAAGGCAGGACATCATTCTTCAGTTGATGAAGTGAGTAACTTTTCAATTATTCAATAATTTTAAAATATTAATTTTTAGTGTAGAATTCACCTCCTGGTCTTTTGTAATTTTTGATTTGTTGAATCGTAAGATTATTAAAAACTTTATACAGTACAACAAACATTCTTTTTAGAACAAGACCAACTTGACTAATATGATGCCTCTGATTTGAAGGGATTTTTCAAGGAAATTTTAAAATTCTATGATCATCCACATATTTTTATTTACTTATATATACATAATGTAGGGTGCAGTGATCTACAGCCCAAATGCAGTGTAGCCTCTAAGAACCCAAACAAAACATATTAGTTGCCAAACACACAGAACACAATTCTCATAAAAAAAATACGCCTAAGTATCAGACGCGTTTCAACGACAAGGTCGTCCTCTTCAGTGAGACACTAGCTACACCAACCAAACCACAACTGGTTGGTGGTAGTTGTGGTTTGGTTGGTGTAGCTGGTGTATCACTGAAGAGGACGACCTTGTCGTTGAAACGCGTCTGATACTTAGGCGTATTCTCATAAAAAAAATACGCCTAAGTATCAGACGCGTTTCAACGACAAGGTCGTCCTCTTCAGTGATACACCAGCTACACCAACCAAACCACAATTGGTTGGTGGTAGTTGTGGTTTGGTTGGTGTAGCTGGTGTATCACTGAAGAGGACGACCTTGTCGTTGAAACGCGTCTGATACTTAGGCGTATTTTTTTTATGAGAATTGTGTTCTGTGTGTTTGTTATACTGTACAGTTTTTCTCATAAGTCAAGCTCAACATTTGATATATTAGTTGCCATAAAAATCATCCGTTATATAATACGTAATTTCTCAAAATCTACACTACCGATTTTGTTCGACTTTTAGTCATATGAAAGATTAATAACCCAAACCCTTGTGCAAAATCGTAAGTAAAAAACAATATAGTTCAGAAATAATTATTAAAAAACAAAAATGAACCTTGATCACCATCTTTAAAAGCTGAATTTTAATATTATGCAATTTACACTGAGGACATATAATGACAAGTTTATGCCCTTATTAAAATATCTATATAATTTTTTTCCAAAAACTGTGTCCATGGTTCATTTATACTTTAAAAAAAAATAAAAATTTAACAACTAACATACTGTCATTTTTTGTGACGATTAGTTTTGGTTTATTTTTATTTCCTTTTTGGGATGGGTGAGAAAGTTTGTCCAATTGTTTTTGAACTATAGTGCAAATGTTTTCTCTAAGTACATTCTTCTAATTGTTATTTTATAGTATGTAAGTCATATTCAATGTATGAATGTGTTGTTACAGAATACCAATTCCCCGACAGGTCCAGTTATTCATGAACTGGAGTCAGCAGATGTATTACTTGAAGATGTAGATTCTTCTATTGCACCTACAGTCTCTTCTTCAGATACCAGCTCTGATGTGTTTTCACCTGATGTGTATGTATATGTTCTTACAGTTTTATTTTTTAGTATTTATACAGTGAAGGAAAATTTATTAGTTGAACAGAATTAAATTAATAATGCAATTGATATTGTTTCTTAACATTATTTAGCATCTTTAACCCTTCAACACAATATGATATGCCATGTATGTTGCAGTACGCGGTCAACCTTTAATAATGTCCATACCCATACATTATGTGACATACTAAAAAGAAATGGTACAAATCCTACCAATATTGTGTAATTTTACATTGATATAGATAAATCTAAAGAAAAAGAAATACACTATCAATGCAACACTCAGTTTGTCTAAAATCAATTGGATTTAACACCTGGACACAAACTGCTGATTAACTGTATAGTATCTTGTTGTTTGCATGAGGCTAGATACAATTTTGCAGTATATGTATACATTCATAGATTTAGTGCTTTCAAAGGTTAACATTTTATGTAAATAGTTTATTATTATATGTTTTGTGAGCTTCGCCAATAACATTTTGTGGAATTTCAAAACTAATTTGAGTTAGTACTATCATAAAATACAAGTAGGTCATAGGTTAGGCTACCAACTATCTGTCAGTGTTTAAGGCTTTAGGATGCTTTGTTATTTATTATCATAGATATATTTTTACTACTATTGGATTTTTTAATTCTATTATCCTTTTTCTATGTATAGAGTAGTACAGCTGAGTCAAGTAAGCAAATTCCTAACATAATCGATTGTGACAGTGAAATATATTTCTAGATGATAACTCTGATGCTAGCTCACAGACCCTTCTGTTGTATTAAAATATATTACTAAGACATTTTAAAAGTTGTTTTATGATTTATTATACAGTAGACTCCCGTAAGTTCGGCCTCGGTAAGTTCGGTCTCCGCATAGTCCAGCCGGCTCTCTGAGCATGAGGTCATGCACTAGGCGCGCGCCAGCCAGACGCGACCTTAACTTGTTTATTATATTCTTTTACGCATCGATTTACAAACAACACGATCCTTACCCGCGCCATCCAGACGCGACCTTAACTTGTTTATTGTATTCTTTTCCTATACGCATCGATTCACAACATGATCTTTACGCGCGCCAGCCAGACGTGACTTTAACTTGTTTATTGTAACTTTTCCTATACGCATCGATTCAAAACACGATCCTTATGCGCGCCAGCCAGACGCGACCTTAACTTGTTTATTGTATTCATTTCCTATACGCATCGATTCACAACACGATCTTTATGCGTGCCAGCCAGACGTGACCTTAACTTGTTTATTATATTCTTTTCCTATACGCATCGATTCACAACACGATAGTTACGCGCGCCAGCCAGACGCGACCTTAACTTGTTTATTGTATTCTTTTCCTATACGCATCAATTCACAACACGATCCTTACAAACAATAAATAGGCATTTTTTTAGATAGGGATTGGTTAGTTCGGCCACTTTTAAGTTCGGCCTAGGGTGCAGTCCCGAGGTGGCCGAACTTACGGGAGTCTACTGTATCTATAAAAAACACACGGAAAAATTAGGGGACAAAACAAATTAGAAAAAAGTTTTATAGCTTAGATAAGATATTTGTATTCTCATTCAGCATTAGTAAATACAAAAGATAAAATTAACAGATACAGTCAAAATATGTAATAAATTTAATCACGTAAATTGAAACTTAAAACAGGAAGACAAAATATGGTCTTTCAACAGAACGTTTATACTGAAGTAGAGGTAAAAGTTTTAATACAGTAACAACAAGAAATAGATTCTAAAAAATAAGATATATTTGCAACCTTTCAATCATCCGTCGACATTATTTTATATATATTTTTTTACATAGCGAAAACTCAAAACTCATCTACAGAGTACAAAGGATTAGTTATCAGCCAAATATATAACCTCTTTTTTAAGTCTTCTAGTGCTAGTCCTTCAATATAATTTTGAAGTCTATCAAACATCCTAATGCCCATCACAATATGACCACATGGTTTTATGAAGTCTACGGGACAGGATCTTAATCTTGGAACAGTTACTAGTATTATAAGTTGAAACATCATCCATTAAGTCCTCAAAAATAAACTATATTTTAGAAACCTTTGCAAGAATGTAATCAATGTGCAACCCCCAATTTAACCTGTGATCCAAATAAACATGCAAAAAATTAACAACTTTACTGCGATTAACACATTCTTTACAGTATTCGTACCGCTCAGACTCAATATGATATTATGAGTGATTTCATTGTTGAACAATAAGTTTTAAACCAAACATTATTATCTTTCACTGAAGATCTGGGCATGCGTACAAGGGCAGAAAGGTTATTGTTACATGAAACAAAAGTAGTATTATCAGCATACAGATATCCGGCACAATTTAAATTACTTGACAGACCATAATCAATATAAGAAAAGCAAGGGTCCCAAAACAGAACCTTGCGGACACCAGTGTCAAGTACTGCGACGACTACCCTACAAGGTTTTAGATCAGATATTTGCAGTAGATTAGAATGTGCCATCCAGATGAAAACAGTATTTTATAGGGTAAGGTCTCCCCATTTTAACAGTTTTGTTATTTAAAAATCAGAAGCTGCATAAATAAACTACAGCCTTGCTCATGTGTAAGTTGGTAGCTCACCAGATAATGACTGGAGAGCAAGCCTATTATCAGTCTTAAGTCTATCCTGCCGAGTATTATCAATTGTCTAAATTTTTTTGAGAAAGTAATGAAACTTTCGACTCCCTGAGACCAGGGTATTGTGTCTTAATTGATAGATTTTTGGACCTGTTCTCAGGTCTTTATAATATTTGTGAAATAATTGTTGGGAACTTGGTTCAGATAAACCGAGAACTAATTTGTATTAGATAAGACTTAGTTATTTATGAATATCCTCAATCCAATAATTCATAACACTAACAATAATAAACTGATTGCTAAAAAGAAAGAGTTTAATGAAAATGATACCCTTGGCGTTTATTATGATCCTTTATGTGACCGGATTATCGAAAACTATTAATTATAATATACTTGCTGCTTTCAAACACTGTTCGGCAACAAGTTGTCAAAACCCACTAAATGGCATTCAGGAACATTATAAGTAAATATTGTGCTTAACTTGTCAGATGTTTTAAATTTAAATAAAATTGAACATAAATACATTTATTAAATCAAACTTGTTTTAACGACTATATCACAATGTTCAGTGATGCATGAGTTGCAATAATCATACTATAACTAACTCATGATTTTAGTTAATTTAATTAATGTTTTCTGTTGTGAGGTATTGTGTTCAAGTTTTATTTTAACTCGGCACATTACAAATTCTATTTACAGTACAATGTGAATGTGACAAGCAATAATATTGGTGTTTTCTGTAATATTATTTTAAGTAAAACTTGTGATTTTCCTGATCACATTTGGTTAGTCTTGGTTGTTTTGACCGCTCACTCCTAGCGTTTGTCCTGGGTACATTTCTTGGTTACTATTTTTAGTGTTTAACATAGTCATAGACTGTGTTGGCACTTTTATGTTTCTCATTTATTACGTTTAAACTTGATAAGGAAAGTTAGTTCCATACTCTTGAAATGCTGTTTATTAATTTTATATACACAAGTCATGGCAAGTGTCCACCCCCAAACAAATTATACTAATAAAATGAAGAATCCGTGAGAGCAAATTATCAGTGTTCATTTTAGCTGTTTTGATTCATATTAATTGAATACTAATATTAATTAATATTTTACAGTGACATCGAAGGTGAAATTCTTACTACAAACGATATCGAGGTTATGAAAGATGAGTTTCCTGAAGATTTTCTCACAGTTGCAGATAAAACGATTCCCGTTGATATTCAAAACTTAACATCTTTAAGCAATGATCAAGAAGATGTAATAGTTAATGTCCCTAATGTTACAGCTAAAATACAACCAAAGACAAAGAAAAGACTTAATAGAAGTGTAATAAAAACACAAGCAAAGAAACAAAAGAAAGAATCGACACCTTTGCATTTTGTTGTTACAAATACAGACAATGGCAATTTTGTTGTTGTACCAAATGATATATAGTAAGTACTTGGTTATGTCAATAGTTTTATATGAAATTGTCTTTTAAATTTAAAAACACTCACTGTAGTGAGCTATGGTGTGTGACACTCCCAAAGTAATAGCCTAGGGTTACCAATTTTTAGCATGCAAATTCTATTTAATTTTAGTTGTAAGATTGAAAAAAAATGATTATTATGTTTTCAAATATTACATTACTGGGTTATGTTATATTTACATGTTTCCCAGATTTTTTATTATAATCAAGTCTCATATTGCAAATTTCACGATTGATCGCACGTCTTCACTTTTTACATTTATGTACATTTCTATAAAAATAATAATCTATAAATTATAGATTTTTTAAATCTATATAAAATTTGGGACAATTACAAACCTTAAAATATTTGTATTGTCATCAGTACCATGGTATAAATAAAATTTACTTTTCTTGTTAACTTTATTTATTTAATCGCAGTATAAAATTTAGTATCATAAATTGTATTTTTCTCGTATAATCTACGTGTTTTTCTGAGTAAAATGATATATTACAACATATGGATTAAAGTAAATTAATGTTATATTTTTTATGAATTTTTAAAACAATTATTACAATGTAGGGCAATTGTGAAACAAGGTCGCTTTAGTTTTTTAAATACATAGATTTAAAAAAAAAATTTTCTTTTATTATTTTTTTATATTTTTGTACTATGGTCTCCTATACCAAATTTTATGTTCCTATCTTAATTTTTGTGGCTGCTATCCTGCTTACATACAGATAACAATGAGGACAGGTGGATGACACTTTTCCAGTTTCCCTGAGACGATGAAAATGTAAAGATCAGTCAAAAACTCAGTTTGATATAACCTAACCTAACCTAATATAAGTGGGTATGTATTAGATTTGCATAGCCCTTTTGTAAATTTCTACAAAGTGTATTTTAGTTAGAATCAACATAAATTTTGTGGTTTTTCTCTATTTGTTATTCCTTTTCAAATTGTGTCATTTGATATGGGTTACCATTGAAATTTTGTTATTTGCTAGATTCAACAACCCAATTTTGGGGATAGGGTTAAATATCTTATCAAATGTTAAAGTTGGTTTAATCCAGTCACTCACCACTGCAGTAAGGAGGTGCATGGGCCAAATGATCCAATGAAAAACAAGCAAAATGTAGACATTTACAAAAATTCTTATAACTCCATTACTTTTGTACAATAATTATTTAAAAAAAATCAATTTCTTCATTATTAGTTTCTCTACAAAATAAAATTTATTTATTTTGTTTTTTTTATGAAAATATATACTCCACATATTAGGTTAAATTATTTTTTAAATAAATTTATGATAAAATTTTAATTTACGATCATATATGAAATTGAAAAACTTCTTTTTTTTTTACATCAAACGAGTTTTTAAAGAAAATCAAGTATTTTACGACATAAATATACCTATTTTTAAATAGTTACCTTAACTGTTTAAATTTTACAAAAATAAAATTAGAAATAACATTATGAGCAAAACTGAAATGCTCTCTACTCTAGCCTTTGATAATATATATATATATAAACTTTAAACTATCTTTATTAATATAAGTAATACCTAAATAAAATGTTCAAGTGGTAAAAGTGAGTCAACTTGATTTCTTTTTCTATTATTTTATCTTAGCTATGCCTAGTTTTGTGTTTTGTTAGATTGTTGTACAACTTTAGTTGATACTACTAAATTTTGACATAGGGGTATTTCCCCCTGACTTAGGTTTTTGTCATACGGATGTAAACATACTTTATTTTGAATAAGGCCTAGGTCCTACTAGGTCCTTCTATTTTATTTTTTTCATAATACAATTCTGATAATCGTAACTTTTTGTTGTGAATCAGTATTACGTAGTCTAGGGTTATAACCACTGGTGGAAGAATGTGTAAGGTCATAGTTTATAACGCAAGATCTTGATTACAATTGTATGACTTATCGCCCATTTACATGTGTTTCATTTTGTTTCTACTTCTATTAGTGAGTCAGGACTTCCTCCAATGTTTTTAATATGTCATTCAACTTCAACAAAACTTTTGTCATATTCCTCATTACTATCACTGCACTTAGGCTCACTACCCAACCTATCTAAAATATTCAGTTCAAATTTGGCCTAAATACTTTTATTAAAATCCATTTAAATTAATTACACACAAACAAAACACTTAAATACTTCATATAACCTAAACCGATAACAATGTTGTACACTGTATTATTATTATTATTATTATAAATAGAAGTGGGTTTTACTTCCTAGACACTTCAGCCTATAAGACTTTTTGTGTACTTCTTATAATTCCTAACTAGCTTATGTCTATTCCCTTGGTTAGGGTTAGGATTTTCCTAGCTAGGTTGGTTGTTACTTATTGCTTCAAAGGTCGCATCTGGGTCGAAGATTAGTTGTTTCTACATCATAATGCTTCACATTTTTGAAGTATATGTTCTGCAGTTTCTAGATACTGATTACATAGTGTGCATTTCATGTTTCCTTGGAATAATACCACAGTGTTAAGATGCTTCTTTAAAGTGTCATGGCCTGATACGAAGCTTAAGATTTTCCTCAGATTTTGTTTACTTTGTGAAGTGATGAATTTAGAGAATTTCACATCTGGTTGGACCAGTAACCTGTATAGTTTTCCCATTAAGTTTTTTGTTCATCATTCCTCAATTTTTGAGTTAAGCCATTGTTTTAGACTATCTTTTGCTACGGCTTTAGTTATTCCACATACAGGTTATGGGCCAATGAAATATCTGTTGGTCCCATTTTTTGCCAGTTTATCTGTCATTTCAGATCTTTGCTTTGTATCCTCTGTGACCTTGTATCCAACTGAGTTTTACCTATTTTTGGGTAGAAAGCTTGGTTAAGGTTCAGTGACAATCCCACACTAGTGATAAGTAGTGTTTGTTTGAGTATACAGACTTGTATGCTGTAACTTGGTTATAGAACGAAAAGTCTGCATGACTCGCTTAACAGCTGAGAAAAAAATAACAACTAACAAATAACATAACTCCAAATCAAGAAAGCAGTAAATAAATCGAAAACTTATTGATTCACTAAATATAATTGATTCTGAAATCAAATAGTACAGTTAAAATATAAATAGTGATGATCTAAACAGTGTTGTGACACATTAACACTTTGAAGCCTAAGCCCGAGTATAGGTCGGGCAGTCGCGATAGCGCTCGACACCGAAGCCCGAGTACACATCGGGCTGCGCTAAATAATTCTATAAGATCGTGATGTCGGCATATAATCGGGTTTCGGCACTTTTGCTTAGCTAATTGGTTATTTATCTTTGCATATCTTTGATTTTGGAATAGTCTGTGCTGTTGATATGGACTAAATATAAATATTATAAAGCTGATGCTAGGCAACGTAACACGTCTATGAGGAACGTAGCAGACGTTTGTTTAGTTCAAAGTTAGTGACTGAGTAATCAAGATTCGTTATGTTTGTTTGTTGTTTTTCTTGAATACTAAATACTTTTTGAGCTATGGTGAACCCAGAATGTTCAGTACCCCTTTGTGTACCTGAATGTTTCAAACTGTATCATACAAAGGCCAATTATGTTTAGTGAAGTGCTGTGTAGCTATTTTTGTTTGAGTGTGTATTTTACCCTTTTTCAAGACTAAGGATTGTTGACTGTGAGTAAAATATCTATTTACATGTATATATATTTAAAAAGGTAATTTCTTTAGGTTTAAAATGATATATAATAAGTCATATATGATAAATATAACAAATACCACAATTTTTTAAAAACATGTCCAAAACCGCCAGGCACAGTAGGAAAGCAGCGCGTTAGAGAGTTAGGCTTCATAGTGTTGCACAACTACGAGATTACTCGTAGTTGTGAATCTGGTCAAAGAGTCACCACTACGAGTAAGATGTGGAAGATAAACTTGTAGATGGCATGAATGGGTTAAAAAACAAATTTCTCAAAAGATTTGAATAAGATTTTTATTCATCTGTTCAAAATTTAGAGAGGAGCAATAGTTTTTTGGGAAACTAATTATGTATTTAAGTTATATTGATCTCGTACAGTTACTTTTTTTATTTTCTAAAACAATCGAAATGGGTAGATACTCTAAATATAATTGGACATATTGTTTTCTATTGTTAAAATAATGTGGCCTTATCTGCAGGCAAAAAATGTATATCTGTGCAAAAACTAATTTGTACACTTTTTGTGGGAAAACCGATTATGTACCTTTTAAGTGTATAATACAAATGGGTAGAGTTGTTATATTTTGGGGAGATTATGGTGTAACTTAATAGGTTTTTATTTTATTTTCAGCTATAGGAACTGAAGTTTAAGGATTTTTTGCTGGATTTTACAGACCAAAATTCTAAATATCTTTATTTTTGTTTTCAGTATACCTCCAGAAAATGAAACACTTCCTCCCGTTACAAATGTAAATGATGGTAGTCCTTTAGAAGTGACATTATCACCAGGAATTGTTACACAAGACTGGACAACATCTTCACCAACGTCTGTATTAAATCCTACTAAGGACACACTTATTAGTACACCTATAGTTGAAGATATACTGTCTCCAGTTACAGCAGAAACAGTTTTGCCTAACCCAATTTCTACAGAACCATCTGTAGATATTTTACCATGTGGAATTTCAGATTTAGAATTAAACAACATGCAAGTGGCTCGTGTGGACAGTGGAAAGAATGGAAATTATATAAACAGGTTTGGTCGCTTGTGAGTTTTCATGGTTTCTAGTCTCTTTTAAACTTTATATCTGTGTGGTGTGTTATATTCTGCATTGTTTTCCACTTTCACTTTATTTATTTCTCTGTTTTTAGTTGCATTTTGTTTTTAAGAATTAATTTTGTGTTGTTTTAATGTGTCATCATTTAATGTTGGTTATTTTCTATTTTAATTTAACATGTATTAAATGTAAGATTTTAAAAAAGAACAAAGAGGCAAAGCTCTAGCACATTTCAGTAATTATTGGACAGTTAATGAACAATTTTACTGAAGTGATCCTAGGATTTGCTGCATTCAATATTTCATGTCAAGCCATTTTGCCAAATGGTGAAATTTGTTTGTGTAGTTTTTTTTCATATCCAAGCAACAATTTTTATTGGGTATACTCGTAGTTGAGCATCGTACGAATCTTGGAGCATTTTTCCTAAATTTATTGCTGTTTTCATTAATTTTGCAGTTTTACTGAGTAAATTACTGACACTTTATTAATCTAATTTTTATTGACTTCACATTATACACATTATAAACATTCAGGATTGAAATCCACAATGAAACAACATATTTTTATTTAATCATATCTTTCTAGTTTCAGTTCTAAATGAATTAATTTTTAAATTTTACAATCTGGTGGAGGGGGATAGATATTTAAATTACTTTTATTATTTATGCTAATGATCATTGTACTTGGTGGAATTCCATCTTCATTTAAACCTAGTTCGCCAAGGGTCAATCAATATTGTTGAAAGTATAATAGTCTTTATATTAATTTATTTTTAGAGCAAAGTTTATAGGACATCAGTTCTTTCTTTCACTTAACTCCAAGACAGAGAGATAAGAAGACTGACAGTAAGATGTCCACATCTGGAGACCTAGCCTCTTATTTTATTTCAATTAAAAAACTAAATACACAAACATTTGGATTTGTTTTATGTTCACAAATGCTGACTTATAGCCATTAGCAATGTGTACAGTTGTGTATTAGCCTAGAAAGAGGAGGATGAATCGTATTCAATAAAATACACACACTTTACTGTAAATTATTTAAAAAATATTATATTGAGAACATCAGCTAATTTTACAGTTGTTTGTATAAATGTATGAAATAGGTTTCTATAGAATTTGAATTGAAACTCAATCTAATTATTTTATTAATTTGTTTGGTTTGGCCACACATTGTGTAATTGCCTGTAGTGCACATATTGATTAAAATCATACTGGGCCTTATGTGTTTTCTCTTGAAACTCAACTCAGAGTTTGTGAATTCTATCTGCGAATTATTAAGCGTTGTTTAAAGACATTTTCGTGGGGAAAATATAATTTATGTCCAAAAAATAATTATAATTATTTAATATAATGTAATGTTTTGCGGGAGAAGTTTTTAATATAATGCATGTTCTACTTGTTTAAAATTTAGTATTACTGAAAATTAATTATTTAAAAGTGAGGAGAAAAATTATAAATATATTTGATTAACAAAAAATCAATGTATAATTGGTACTTTATTCTACCAGAAGTGACCAAAACAGAAATAATGGAGTAATTTTGAAAGGTGAATTTTGTCAATTGTCAGTTGCACTTATGATCACCAAATATCAAAATTTGCCAGTACTAGATTTAATGAATGTTGGAATCTAGGTAATGAAAACATTGTATGCATGAGCTCTAGGTGTTAACCAAATGATTTCAATGTTTCTTACTTTATTCATCCATAAATTTTACCTGTTGCTTTTCAAAATTTCTTTTAATAATTGGTTTTAATTCTCATTTTTTACATTAGTTATCAATGTTCCCCACTATGTTTCAATTCAATTTTATTAATCACCTTTGATTAAAACGTATAAACATTGTATGAGATATATTATGTAATTTAATACACTAATCCTAACAAGAAAATAATAACAATGAAACAATTATTTTTAAATAATTGATCTAAAAACTGTTTGTACAGTCCGTATTCTGATTAAAAATACAACAAAATTGTACTTTTCACAATAATTACCTAGGTAAAGTCTATCGCTCCTCCCTCCATCAGATGCTACAAGAAAAACTTTGACATTCTTCTTTTGTGTATTGCCTATTTTCATCTCTATTGTGGTTTGTTATAGTTATTACCATTTGTCACCACACCACTGAACATTTTAAGATTTATAAATCTATAGATTAAAAATAATCTCCAAAATGAGATGACTCTGAATAAAACTAATATAAAACTGAAAGTATGTAAATTGATATAGTTTACTCGAACATTGGCTTAATTTGTGTTTATAAAAATTTATATACATCATTTCAAGAGTATGGATTAACTTGTTATCAAGTGATATTTAAAAATGATGGCAAATGTTCAAAAAAACTATACCAATTCATCATTATGTAAAAAATTTAAAACTAGAATAGTTGCATGTACTGTGAAAATATTTTAATTAAATTGATTATATAAATTCTTATTGCACTACTTGCTTGTTGTTGATTGAATGAGAATAGTAAATTTACAAGAATGAATTTATTAAATTATTAAGTAAATTAAATATTACATACTTGATTTATGTTTGTATATATACATATTAGGTGGAATATTAATGTATATTTATATTGCAATGATATCAGAAAGAAAACTTACAGTGATACTGTCTAATGGAAAATGTTTTGTTTTTCTTTTCACAGAGAAGACATTGATAGTCATCTAGGATCAGTACAAGCGGATTTGGATTCATTCAAAGAATTATTAAAGAATGAAGGAATTAGTTTGGACGCTAATGCTCTCCTTGGGGTAAGCTCTAAAATAAATTTATTTCTGAGATTAAATAAAGCAATAAAGCTAAAGTTTCGAAATTATTTTAATAATATAATACTTTAAAATTACAACACTACCAGCTACCTGTAATGTTGCTTTTATTAATAATAAGAGAAATATAATTTATGATTTTGATAATTTAAAAATAAATAAATAAATGGTTAACAATAATAATAAATGAAACTCGGGATAACAAGAAAGAACAAGAAAAATTTACCTTTATTGATAAGGTAATATGTTATTCACAATTATTAGAGCAGGAGCTCAATAAAATATAAATCAAATTATCAAAGTTATTTGTGCTTTGCACTCAATTATTACGATTTAGTTCAGTTTTTTAAAAATATTATTAGGGCACACTCAGTAACAAAAAAAAACAAAATTAAATAATATATATATATACAATGTGGTATTAATCATTAATCATAGGAGTCATTAGAGTCTTATCTCGGGGGTTAACACATTAAAAAGGGGTCGTGGCACTTTCCAACCATTTACATTAAGGGATACTTAAACTATTAAATAATGATATTTACATAATGATATGAAACAATGGATGATGATTAGATTACACATGAGATCAGTTAATAGTCTTAGTAAGGTTGAAATGCTTAACCTAGGCTTGGATCAAATATATATATATATATATATAGTGAGTTAAATTAACAAAGTCACATCAATTATAATTCATTAAAGTTTCTTATAGTTTGTTTTTTTTTTTTTTAAATTACCAAGTTGATAAATGATTAATAAAAAAAAAAATTCAGTGAAATCTGTTCATATTGGTTAGTCACTATTTAAATGTAGCCTATATAATAAATGGGTAGATCTCACCAATATCTATTCAGCTAGAAGAGATAGTTCCTTTTTTTAAATGTAGAATGTTGCTCCAGGCCTGAACTTTGTTTCTAGGCCTTAAATTAAAATTTTCTCCGGCTTCAGAAATTACATGCATTTAGTTTTTAAAATCCTGGAGGGACATATTGGAATACAAGAATGAAAAACCTCAGCCTTTTAAAAAAAACTTTCTAGGCCACATAAATCGTTGCACTTATTAGGCTACTCACTGCACTTCTTATGTTAGTTCTAATATGCACTTAAGGCTAATACAATAGGTTTATTTAAATTAAAATGATTCTTTAACATAGATTAGGGATATGGTTTTATGGCTTACTTTTACCAGTTTTAGAAATTTAAATTAAAATATTGGCCAAATTGTATAATTTTGAATGAATGCACTGATATTGTATTATTTGAAAAATGTGCATCGTGACGTCAGAGGGCATTGGTTTTATACATTCCTCGATCTATATCAGCTGATTTAGCTTGCTAAATGAATGAATGCTTTAGGCCGATTCTGGTCGATTTGAATTTTGAAACTTTTCTCTTATGGAAGTTTAACTAATTAATGTTAATTTAGGTTTGCGATAATAAATCGTCGGATGTGTTTATAAATCGGTTTTTCATGTGTGCCTTAGTTTCGTTTGTCCCAAATAGTCATATAAATTATTATTTTGACCGATCACCTTATCGCTGTACTGAAATCAGATCGAAGTTCAAACTTTCGCCGCTAGGTATCGTAAGCTGTCGGTTTCATTGATAAATGCATTAGTATGCCGTGTATTAGTCTTAATTGCAGGCTTGATTGAAGCGAGTTGTTGCAAATGTCCCTCACAAGTTTTTTGGGAAATCCATTTGCTTGGTCCCTCACAAGTTATCCTGTAAAATTAATTAGGCCTACTTAACATTAAACAAATGGATTTATCCAAAACGAAAATCTAACAACGAGCGTTAAAATTTGACTGTTTTAAAGTGGATAAGATATGAAGCAGTTGTACGCTGTTCCGTTGCATCTAAATGTCCTGACATATCTCCTTTAAACTTTAAACTGGTTTAACTTCGTCTCTTCCTTCACGTATAGGCAGTTAGCTTGAAGTGTAACTTGAGTTGATTTCACTGGTTTCTATTGTCATAGTTAAATGTTCCGTTTCTATTAGTTTAGGCGCATTTGTACTTTTTTAAAGTGGATATATGGTATGGCCCATATTCTTTATTGCTCTGAGGATCCATTATGAAATATGTGGATTGACCAATGTTTCTACTAATTTCGTAGGGGCCCTCAAAAATTTCAAATAGTTTGGAGGTTTCACCAAATGCCGAATTAGATAAAGAGAAATTTTTAATTAATACTAAATCTCCTTTATTTAGTGTGGTAGTCCTCGATTTTTGATTTAATTTTGCGGCTCTCTTCTCCTGTTTATTCCTAATTCGCTGTTTAGCTAAGATTAATTTGGTTTCTAGAGGAAGGTCAATTTTAAACTGGTTTGAGATGTATGGTTCCCAAAATCTGATGTCCCGTTGTCCTAATTGTAACTCATTAGGAGTGAAACCCGTGGTTTCATTGTGCACCTCGTTTAACATACTATTAATGTCGGGGATGTATCGCGCCCAGTTCTTGTGCTGTTTGGAGCAATATGTTCTCAAACACCGCTTGACCTCTCTGATCGGTCGTTCGGCCATGTTCGACTTTGGGTGATAGTATGGGTTATAAATCGGTTCTATGGAGTTCTCTTCTAATTTGTTTTTCCAGGCTTTACTTCGAAATTGAGTTCCATTATCACTTTGGAGACGTTTTGGTGTGCCGAATTGGGAAAAGTGAACTTCAAATAATTTTTTCAAGATATTTTTAGTGTTGGCTGTTCTGAGGGGATATAATTTAACGAATTTTGTAAAGATGTCTAAAATGATTAAGATATATTTAACTCGGCCTAAACTAGTGGGAAGCGGTCCAATAAGGTCGACTGCGACGTGATGGTTCTTCTCTTTACATGTAATGCCTTTAAAGGTTCCGACTAGCGGGTGGGGGTTACACTTGCATTTTTGACATGAGTCACATGTTGCTAGGGTAGTTCTAATACGTCGACCCATGTTCTTGAAAGTGAAGCTTTCTTGTAAAATGTCCAAACACTTCTTGGCTCCGCAATGTAAATAATATCCATGGCATTCCCAGATAATGCGTTCAATTAAAGTTTCAGGAATAATAATCAGCCACTGTTTGTCTAGACGCTTGTATAAAATGTTATTGTGGATGCGATAATTTTGATGTATGTTTTGTTGTTTTTCGTGAATATTTGTATCGGATAAAATTTGGATGATATGGAGTAAATGTGAATCTTGTTTTTGGTGAGCCGAAATATTGTGTAATTCTTGCTGTAATTCAAGGTCTTGAACTCGTTCAATGTAAGTTATAACCAGTTCCGTTCGGTCTTCTTGTGACGTTCCACAACGTTGATACGGAATTCGGCTGAGAGCGTCGGCGGTTCCGTTCTCGCTTCCCCGGCAATGTTTAATTTGGAAGTTATAGTCTTGGATTGCCAATATCCACCGTGTTAATCTTGCGTTTAATAGTTTACAGGTTTTGACGAATGTTAATGCGTGATTATCTGTGACAATGATAAGTTCTGCGCCATATATGATATATCGAGTTTTACTGAGACAGTAAACGATAGCTAATAGTTCCTTTTCAGTCGTGGTGAAACGTTGCTCAACCGGTTGAAGAGATCTGGAAATGAATACGATCGCCTTCTTGTCTCCATTATCGTCGATTTGGTAGAGATGTCCACCGATAGCGTGATTAGAGGCATCAGTCTGAAGGTAAAATGGCAGTCTTGGATTCGGGTGACTTAAGGTCTGTGTTTTGAGGAACAAATTCTTAATATTTTGGAAGGTTACCTCATCTTCGGGGGTCCAAAGATATTTGATTCTTTTCGAGGTTAGCCGCAATAAAGGTTGTACATGTTGAGCAAATTTGTTCACGAATTTGTTGTAGTAATTGATACATCCCAGAAACGATTTTAGTTGTTTTCTCGACCTTGGGGATGGGAAGTCGAGTATAGGCTGTACCTTACTTTGGTCCATTTGAAGTCCGGTGTCTGTCATGGTATAACCTAGAAAGGTAACTGAATTTTGGCAGAAGGTTGATTTATTGAAGTTGATGGTCATGTTAGCTTCGTTTAGCTTCTTAAAGATGTGTTCGAGGTGTTGAAGATGACTCTCAAAATCTGGGGAGATGACACAAATGTCATCGATGTATATGAGGGTGAATGGTTCTATAATGTCGTCAAAAACTTTGTCTAGCGCTCGTACTAATGATGCTTGCGATGTCGAAACTCCAAATGGTGTTACGGTGTATTGATATGTCCGCCCTCTGAACTGAAATGCCGTGTATTTTCGTGATGATGGTGCTAATGGGATTTGCCAGTATGATGCGGTTAAGTCAATTGTACTGAGCCATTTACAATTCCGTGCCTTTGCTAAGATTTCATTGACGCTGCGATTACACTCGAAATCCGGGACAATAATTTCGTTCGCCTTCCTTGCGTCAAGACAAAGCCTAATCTCCCCACTCTTCTTAATTACGGGTGTTATTGGGTTTATGAACACACTATGTGACCGCTCAATAATGTTAAGTGAAAGCATGCGTTCAATTTCCTGTGCCACTGCGTCTTGAAATTTTAATGGAACCGGATAGCTTTGTCCTTTAAATATTTTGTCTTCTTTAATCTCGAAGCTATGTACGTATTTATTACATAGTCCAGGTATCTCGGAAAAAATATGTCGATAAGCCTCTAATAGATTTCTTAATTCGATTTGATTTTTTGAATTTAGATTTTTATTTTGCTGGACGGCCGAATTTATGTCTATTGTATTATTTGCTGAAAAATGGTTATTTTTGCCCCTCTCAAGTTTATTGTTATTATTTTCATTATTCATCTCCTTTGCTTGTCCCACTATCTGACATAATATTCCTTCAGTTATTCGCTCTCCAAACCCTAGTAGTATTTCATTATTATTTATATTCATTTTCATCGTATTACTATTAAAGTTTATTTCCATCTTCAGTAACGTAACCATGTCCATTCCAATAATTATGTCTTTAATTAACGCAGGCACTATTAAAGCTTGTAATCTAATTTCTTCTCTTTGTATCTTAATATTTATTAATATGATCCTTGATACTCGTTTTGTCTTAATTCCCGTCGCGGTTTTAATCTGTATGTTTGTAAGGGGTAATTCTTCGTATTTGCCAATTGAATCTTTATTTAACTTAAACCAGTTCTCCGACACGCAAGACACATTTGATCCAGTATCTATTAAAGCTAATATTGTGAGTTTCCCAATTTGAACTTGAATTTCCGGGCATTGTACGAATCCTAAGTCCTTTTTATTGGTGGTTTCATCAAAATCTTCGTTCGTCAAAAATTCTCGGTTGCAGTACATATTACTAATTACTACGGTTGCATTTATGCTGGTATTATTGTTATTGATATTTGTAGGCCTATTAATTCCGAGACTTTTATGTGGCACAGGGTTAATATCGTCGAAAGTCGCATAGCGGTTGTTGTTCTCCGTCGCGGTTTCGTGGCCTGAGACATTACCTGTGCTCAACAGTTTTCCTGTCGAGTACCCGTAATGTTTTGGTTCGGTCCGGGAGTTGTAGAGGATTTGATGTTTTCTGCTACAGCATGACAAACGTTGACTTGCTCTGTGGTCGGATATGTGTGGTTTCTATTTCCGTTCTGTCTCGTGGTGTCTTGCTGGTTTCCACGATGATAGTTTTGTGTTTGTCCTCTGGGAGAATAAGTGTTCTGGTGTGGGGATGGTTGGAAATGTTGATGTCTTGGTGGCTGGTATTGATGTCTAGGCGGAAATTGTTGTGGTGGTCCTGGTGAATGTCTAAACTGTTGCTGGTGGTACTGATATGGTCGTCCTTGGTTGTAATAATTTTGTGGAGGTCTATAATGTTGTGGTGTGGTTCGCGGTGGTGGTTCTCTAGGTGGTGCTTTGGTGGTAGGTTGGATATTCGGTGTGGAGCGTTGACCTCTCCGAGATCTAAGGTGTGCATCCTTGAGGTCTTCCCGCTGCAGGAGCAACTCGAACTCTAGAATCGTGTCGATCCTTTGAACTCGCCGAGCATCTTGAACCAACTCCTCGAAGTGCTCCGATAGGCTCGTAATAATCTCGTCCTCCGACATAGGCGGCTGGATTGCTTTCAGGACGATCACTCTCTCCATGAAGTATTCTGATCGGTTTAATGACCCGCTAGGCCGATACTTCTCCGTCTCCAGGCGATGTCTAATTCCGCGTTGCACCTCTCGACTCCAATATTTTGCCTCGAACGCTTCCTTGAAGTCGTTCCAATTTTGTATGCTGCCCTTGGTTAGCTGGAACCATCTGGCTGCGTGGCTGTCTAAGCATAGCTCAAGAGTGTCAATCAGGTAAGTGGTCGGGTCGATGTTGTTGTTGGTGGCCGACCGTCTTTCATAGAAGCGTTGAATTTTCCGTAGATGTTCCGTTGGATTGGTCTCACGACCGTGGAACTTCGGAATGTTGTAGTCCGTGGTGCCGTTTGGAAGGTTCCCACACGTGACGTATATTTGCGGTGGTATCATAGGTCGGTTTACCTTCACTTCCCGCTCCAGCTCTTCTACCTTCTCCTTTGTTCCGGTAATGATCTGGTCGATCGTCGCCTGGCTACGCACTTCGTACTCTTGCTGTTTTTGTACCAGCTCCACTCGTACTGTCTCCATTCGTGTTTCGACCTTTTCTATAACTCGCTCCTCTGCTGCTTTGGTCGCTATTTCCATCTCTTCTTTTACTTCCTTAGACTGGGCCTGGAACTCCGTCCTCAACTCCTGCTTCATGGCCTGGTGCTGGTCCTCAAGTTTTGTCTGGAACTCCTTTCGGATCCGATCAAACTTCGCGTTGACCTCCCGTCGACCTTCTTCGATTTGTAATTGTATAGCAGCCAAATTCCGGTTTTGCTCAATAAAGTTTTGTTTCTGCTCTTCTTTAATTAAATTTACTTCCTGTTTGATTTCGGCTAAATTTTGTTTTTGTTCTTGCTTAAGTTCAGCACCTTGGGTACTAATTAACTGGCTCAGCTGACTGAAAAGGAATGCTATGTCGGCTGTCGGTGGGTAGGTTTGATCGTGGTTCACGTAGACCGGTTTGTCGACGAAAACGTCTGCTTCCATAGGCGGCATCTCGGTTTCCTGACGCTCTTCGAAAAGATCGCCTACTCCGATTAGCAGATCCCCTTCGTCGCGGAAACCTAACCCCACGTCTTCTGTCCCGTTTGGTTGCTTTTCAACGACCGTTCGCGATCCTCCTTGCATATCGTCGGTCACAACATCACGTCGTCGCGGTACGCGTTCTCTTGAAGTACCTTCTCTTGTTTTGTCGGTAGGTCTAATTGAGCTCCTAAGACTATACCCGTTTTTCTCGTTTTCCATTTTTAAATTTTTTAATTTTTAATTTCTTAAAAAAAAAAGGTTATTTTATAAATTTCTTAAGATAATTGCTGGTAAAAGTAGCTATTTGGAAAGTGCCTTCACGTTGTGCGCCAAATTTACAACACTACCAGCTACCTGTAATGTTGCTTTTATTAATAATAAGAGAAATATAATTTATGATTTTGATAATTTAAAAATAAATAAATAAATGGTTAACAATAATAATAAATGAAACTCGGGATAACAAGAAAGAACAAGAAAAATTTACCTTTATTGATAAGGTAATATGTTATTCACAATTATTAGAGCAGGAGCTCAATAAAATATAAATCAAATTATCAAAGTTATTTGTGCTTTGCACTCAATTATTACGATTTAGTTCAGTTTTTTAAAAATATTATTAGGGCACACTCAGTAACAAAAAAAAACAAAATTAAATAATATATATATATACAATGTGGTATTAATCATTAATCATAGGAGTCATTAGAGTCTTATCTCGGGGGTTAACACATTAAAAAGGGGTCGTGGCACTTTCCAACCATTTACATTAAGGGATACTTAAACTATTAAATAATGATATTTACATAATGATATGAAACAATGGATGATGATTAGATTACACATGAGATCAGTTAATAGTCTTAGTAAGGTTGAAATGCTTAACCTAGGCTTGGATCAAATATATATATATATATAGTGAGTTAAATTAACAAAGTCACATCAATTATAATTCATTAAAGTTTCTTATAGTTTGTTTTTTTTTTTTTTAAATTACCAAGTTGATAAATGATTAATAAAAAAAAAAATTCAGTGAAATCTGTTCATATTGGTTAGTCACTATTTAAATGTAGCCTATATAATAAATGGGTAGATCTCACCAATATCTATTCAGCTAGAAGAGATAGTTCCTTTTTTTAAATGTAGAATGTTGCTCCAGGCCTGAACTTTGTTTCTAGGCCTTAAATTAAAATTTTCTCCGGCTTCAGAAATTACATGCATTTAGTTTTTAAAATCCTGGAGGGACATATTGGAATACAAGAATGAAAAACCTCAGCCTTTTAAAAAAAACTTTCTAGGCCACATAAATCGTTGCACTTATTAGGCTACTCACTGCACTTCTTATGTTAGTTCTAATATGCACTTAAGGCTAATACAATAGGTTTATTTAAATTAAAATGATTCTTTAACATAGATTAGGGATATGGTTTTATGGCTTACTTTTACCAGTTTTAGAAATTTAAATTAAAATATTGGCCAAATTGTATAATTTTGAATGAATGCACTGATATTGTATTATTTGAAAAATGTGCATCGTGACGTCAGAGGGCATTGGTTTTATACATTCCTCGATCTATATCAGCTGATTTAGCTTGCTAAATGAATGAATGCTTTAGGCCGATTCTGGTCGATTTGAATTTTGAAACTTTTCTCTTATGGAAGTTTAACTAATTAATGTTAATTTAGGTTTGCGATAATAAATCGTCGGATGTGTTTATAAATCGGTTTTTCATGTGTGCCTTAGTTTCGTTTGTCCCAAATAGTCATATAAATTATTATTTTGACCGATCACCTTATCGCTGTACTGAAATCAGATCGAAGTTCAAACTTTCGCCGCTAGGTATCGTAAGCTGTCGGTTTCATTGATAAATGCATTAGTATGCCGTGTATTAGTCTTAATTGCAGGCTTGATTGAAGCGAGTTGTTGCAAAATATATAAATATATTATTAAAATAATTTTGATAAATTAGCTTTATTGCTTTATTTAATCCTTGAATATGGAGTTTCAACAAGAAATATCTGCTGTTACATTCTATATGATTTATTTCTAGTTATATATTAAAAACTAGAATGAAACTGACCCTAGGATCAGATCTGTCTTGACCAACTATTATTCTCTCCCAACCCTGATGCTATTAGAGTATTCAAGAGCTAGGAGTCTTTATTTTATATTCTTTTTTTTCTTCCTTTTTTTTTAAGTTATGACCATTAGGTTTTTCTCCTTTAAACAAAGAAAAATGATTTAAGCCTGTTCAGCATTTTTTACTCGGATAATGTGTTATCAGCACATTTAGTTTCCATTGCTGTAATTTCCTTCCTTTACAACTATAATTCATTACAAATTGTAGCTTTCATCATAATGCTGGGTCAACATGTAACTTTTTAACCCCCAAGGGAAGTGAACCTCTCACACACAAAGTGAGAGCACTAATCACTAGACTAACAAGGAGTTTGTGCTCGACAATTATCTTGGTATAATGTTACTGTGATTTTATGTAAGGAGTAGTTAGTAAACAAACTACATATCTTTTAATTAATATATAAGCTTATGTCATTTTATTATTATTATTATTATTATTATTATGCATAAAAGCGGATTTTACCCCCTAAGCACTTCAGCCTATAAAAACTTTTTGTCATATTAACAACAATTTTTCATTAGTAGTGACAGAATTTCTTCCAAACCAGTTTCAATGATAACGTTTTTATGTAAATCACATTGATAAATGAAAAGTGCTATGAGGCATGTCTAGAAAGTAAATACTGTTTTGGTATTAAATATTAAATACACTTAAAAAAATGTTATTTATTCAACAAACAGTGCACCTTAAATTCCTTTACTACATAAGGTTATTAAAAAGACATTGGGATACTAGCTTTCATAGAATAATGCTGTCTTTGATTATAACCACTGTTACACAACATTTTTAACATTGTCATACTACTGGCTGGCTAAGGATTGCTTCAGTAGCAGAAACAAATAGTAATTACTTGGCGACAAGTTTGTAACGCGGATGCTCCCAGCAAAACTGCATGATAAGATCTTGTGTGCAACAAACGACATGCGCTTGAACATTGTCATGAAGCAAAACAACTCCACGACATAGCATGCTTTACTTTCTCTTTTGAATTGCACTGAAATAGTTTTCCAAGAGTCTCACAATACCTTTCACCATTTAATGTTTTATGTCTTGGCAAAAAATCAACCAGCACCTACCTTAGAACATAGTAACATGAGTTTTTGTGGTAAAATTCTAGTCTTGAACTTGTGTTTTTTTGGAATCTCATGTGCCTTTATTCTATAGACTGCTGTTTGGATTTCAGAGTGGTGGGAGTAATCTAGATCTCATCACCGATTGACTTCAAAAAACATCACCTTCATCATTGTATCGGGTGAGAAATTACAAAGCACTTCGAAGTCTTTCATTCTTGTGCAAATGAAGCAGTATTTTTGGCACCCAACGAAAGCACAGTTTCCGATAACTTAACAGTCTGTCACAATTTCATGAAGAACAGTTGTTAACATTTGAAGAAACTCGGTTGAAAGTAAGAAAATCATAAACTGTCGATCTTAATGAATTTTTTCACTCACTTTCCTTTGCTAAATCTTCTTCAATGGTAAGAGAAAGTCAATCACAGCTCGCCTCAATATCCATATCCGTTCATTCTTCATCCAACTGGCTCACCCACTTTCTCATAATTTCATTATTCATTGTATTTTCACCATACGTCTCACAATTGGCAAAGATCTTATATAGAGTTAAACATTTTATATGATCAAAACAAAACTAAAAACACACTCTAGTGTAGCTGTAATAGCGTTCATGAAAAGCTAGTGAAGTAGAGACAGTAGTGTTCGTGTGTTAACAAGTTAGCTGCCATATCGGTCCGATCAGACCGAAACTAAGGTGAATATACTTGCAGCGTTTCGGCACGATCAGACCGATAAAATCACTGACGTAATGTTTTGTTTTGTGGCTCACAGTTCGATAGTGCAGCAACCTATCGGCCAATTTTGGTATTCTCTGGATTGGGTAAAGACGTGTGTTAGACGTAATATATTGTATGCTTTAATAACCATGGTTACTCAAAAACATTTTGGTTTAGTAATGAATAATTCACAAAGAATACAGTTGTAAAATGAATAATATGTATTTATAAAATAAATATTAGACAAATAAAATAGTGAGCGTTGCCAACATAAAGAAATGAAATAGCCCGTTTAGATTTTTTTTTTACACGAAAATTACCTCGGTCCGATCAGACCTAAACGTTATAATACCATTAAAATTAAAGCCGAAAAATTGCATTTCGGTCCGATCAGTCTCGAAACTATATAAGCATAAATGTAAATAAAATTAGTAAATACTATTGCCTTATATTATTTAACATAGGTAGATGCAAAAATAATAATGGAAAAATAATTTGGTAATCGTAGCACTATAGGCAAAAGTATCGTATTAGGCCTCGGCAGCTAACGTGTTAAGCAGCGATGACAGAACTGGGGTGGCCATAAAGCGAAACAGCACTTACTTTCAGGACACATCTCAGCATTAAATTTGAGGTTGAAAGAATATAGTTGGTAAGATATTTTATTAATAAATTTCTTTATTTTGTAGTTTTTAAATGAAGAAAGTATGCCGTTAATCTCAAATTCTGGAGAGGACTATATGAACAGCTTTTCTAAACAAAAAGATCTGGAAGGTAAGTTATCATGTTTTTGTCTAACTTACATTAAATAAATACTGACAAAATTTTTGAGACCCCTCGTAAAACCAAATATTAACAAACAAACATTTCATTCCCCAAAAGACCTCTGGATTTCATATTTTTCAGTTTAAAAAATGTTTATAACTTGTGAAAAACTTCACCGATTGAAAACGTTTTCATTTCAAATTAGTATTCAAATCATATACCAACTTTGTTACACGATAAAACATAATGTTGTGGAAAATTTTAAGAAACCTTAAAATTGTAAAAATTCCGGTTTTTATATTACCCATCCAGACAAATATTGTTAGTGAACTACAGAACCGAATCAAACATATACTAGAACGTGATCAGATAATGTAATTAGATAGGACACAATTCTGCATGAAAAATCAGATCAGTGGTATTCAAGTTATAAGATGTCAAACGGACAAAAAGATATTGCATTTTAAAACTAATACCTGTTTATAAAATTTGGGTTAGAATTTAATAGGGCGCATAGTCTGTTATGTTTAGATTTTGTATGAATATGTGACGCAGGCTTTCTTCAGTAAAAAAGGATTTAAAATTAAAGGTCATCCATCACACATACAACACAAAAAATATTATCTGGACTAGTGTAGGTTTTGTCCAGCGCAATATATATGCCTAAGCACCAGGATTAATGGCCACAAACATGATGAAAAATCGTGGATGTAGAGAAACCAACTGCACAACAACCCAAAACGTTTGCCAATTTTGATGACTACTTCATGACAAAAATTATAAAATCACTCCCTCCAGAATACAATCCCTCAGAATTAAGAAGATGGAAACCAATGGGTCACAAAAAATCTAGAAAATCTACAATATTGTAGATAAATCATCCATTATCCTTTTTTCTATCACAAAAGGCTTACTTAATATTAATATAATTAATTAAAAAATGAAATAATTACAATAACAAAAATAATAATAAAACATTCATCTATGGTTCAACGCTCAAGACATATCCATCCTCTGGAACCAAATTACAACAATTTAATCTTCTTTTTATATTTTAAATTGCATATTTGTTTTGTATCCAAGTCACAATTGTTTG
This sequence comes from Aphrophora alni, assembly GCA_963513935.1. Taxonomy (NCBI): domain Eukaryota; kingdom Metazoa; phylum Arthropoda; class Insecta; order Hemiptera; family Aphrophoridae; genus Aphrophora; species Aphrophora alni. Next base: position 117,680,573 of record OY740770.1, read on the forward strand.
AAAGAACAATGATTTACCTTATGTATATTCTTTCTGCCATGTGACTTCTTTCTTGGTATTAAAACTAATGCGTTTCAGAAAATCTGCTACATCAGAGTTTCTTCACTCACTTAAGGTCGTTAATGTATTAAAATTAATACATTGTTGAATTTTAATGTATTAACGACTTCAAGCGAATGAAAAACTCTGAAGATGGAGCAGATGTTCTGAAACTTGTTATTTGTAATACCAAGAAAAAAGTCACGTGGCGGAATATACATAAGGTAAATCATTGTTATTTCTTTCTATGCTCTCAACTGATTCAGAAAGTGAACAGTGTTTACGAAATATTTCAGAATTTTAGTGTTTTATTGTGTGTTTTTCTATTTGTGTACCAAGGACCACTTTAGAGCGTGTCTATAAAAATTGACGTTTATATCTCAATTGCATCCTGATTTATAATAGATATTTTGAAGAACATGCACAGACTGAAAAGAAGCATCTATCAGTAAAGATTACATGAAAAACTTTTAGATGTTCGTCACCTCTTAAATTTTGTATTTATCCTTCTGAAACACCTTGTAGATATTCTCTATCCTTATTTTGATTTGATTGTTATCTCTCTATAATGTTCATATTACAGTGTTTGTATTTTGTCTCCAACTGTAATTATTTTAATTTTTAGGTAATGAGCTTATAATGTACAATCCTTCAATATTTGACCTGTCAGATATAACAAGTGAACCTGATGAATGGATTTTACCTGACACAAATGATACAGAACTATCTCTACAAGATGACGTTTTTAAAGAAGTAGGACTAAATACACCACAATTTGCAATGAACAGTCCTTCATTTCCAACATCGGCAAAGACGACGAAAACATGAAAGTGAAAAATGATTTGTTGATTGATTATTAAAATCACTCTCATTAAATTTTAGTAATATATATAACACCTTTGTGTTATTTATATATTAACCACTACGTAATTAAATATAGCAGACTTATATTTCAAGTTGCACATTATTGGTTAATGTTTCTAGATCAGATCGTAACTTATTTATTTTGGTTTGTTTTAAAATAGTAGACCTACCATAAAAAATATGAGTAGACCTACAATAAAATATGAGCAGGCATTGAATAAAAAATGAGTAGTAGTTAGAAATAAGCTAGTTTTAGTTTAGGATTTACTTGTTTGTAATCACATGTTTAAAATTGAAAACTAATTTACTTACTTGGTGAGAGTATCACATAATGTTTACTTAGTAATCATTAGAGGCTACCCCCAAATAATTTTATAATTTATAATAGTTTAGTTTGAATTAGTTCAATGCACATTAACAGAAGAGTATATAATTTAATTACACTGGTGTTTTATGTTCTGATTGTTCAATTGTGAACCAATTCTGAATAGTATTGTACCGATTTACATTTATTTTGTTTTGTATTAAACTGTGAAATGTTTTATTTTGTTAACTTACACACATATATATAATTTTTTTTTTAGATATAAGCGTTTATTAGACATTTTTGAAGTAAATTAAAATTTAAAAAATGTATTATAACCAAATTAAATTTATACTTATATATATATATATATATATATATATATATATATATATATATATAATTTTACCACATAGTCACTATTGGCTTTCAGACAACTTTTTAATTTTGTTTACAAAAAATTCAATAATTCATCATTATTTTAAAATTCACTGCGGTATGAACCATTGTTTCAGTTGAAGAAAGAAGTTTTTGGTCACTGGGCAAATATAAGGTTTGCTAACTGGTCATGTCCAATTTAGATATTACAGTCGAACTTCTATAACTCGAATCATCAAGGGATAAAAAAAAAAAAATTCGAGTTACAGAAATTTTGAGTTATGGAAAAATAACAACAAAGCAGTTATTGCATCTTGTACAGAAGATCAGAAATCTACGGGCCAATCTTACTGCATCGATAAATTCAGGTGTAAGCCTTAAATGCAGTACGTTGCATTTAGCTTAGATATAGGCTATTATGTTAAATGCTGTATATATTGTATACATTATTGCAAAATTAAGCTACATTTTCATTACATTACATGCTGAATATTGGTACATAGTGCAAGTACTTACACTTGATTGTTGATCGCTGGAATTTCTGGATTCGGCACGATACAGTAGGATTATCAAGAAAGAATGAAAACTCACAAAAATCTCACACAACCTATACACAATTTTAATTACAGTATTTTTTGGAAAAAAAAAGACATTAAACAATAGACTACATTTTAAACGACACATCTTAATTGTACTAAATCACATACAGTATTTTTCGCGATTTGAAACAACTTCTTTGCATTAATTACAACTGTACTAACTAAATAAAAAATTTACAAAAACAAACTTTAAACTTTAAAAAAGTAGGTTATTTTCTTTTGTTTCTTCTGCTGCAATCTTTTGTGCTCGCAATAGTTATCAAAATTGTTCAGCATTTTAAAATGCTCGTCGCTCACGTCCTCTTGCGACTCGAAAAATGCACGAACCTTAGCGAGTGCAGCGATTGTTTCTGTAACACCGGGAATTAAGGGTGAATGATCGTCATCACCCTCCACGGCCTCATCTTCTTCTGATGAAACGGCTATTGAAGATTGTTCCCCTCCAGGCTGCACTTCCTGATTTGAATTTGAAATAATCAAATCCGAATCTGCATCAACGAATTCTGCGAAGCTGGCGCTAACCTCAAACTGTGCTGTGAATTGATTCCATTCTTCCATAACAAATTCATTCGTTGTTGTCCTTACATCTTGATCTTGTTCGCCAATTTCCGCACTTTTCACAAAGCCACCCTTCTTAAAGCAATGTATAATTGTATCTTTTGTAACGTCCATCCATGATTTGTCAACAAGATGAATAGCGTCCAATAGATTTAAATCTTCTTCAGTTCCTTGCTCCCATCTTTGCAGAATCAAACGGACAGCTCTTTTTCTATAGTTCTGTTTGAAACTTCGAATAATGCCTTGGTCCAAAGGCTGCAATTTGGACGTTGTGTTTGGAGGAAGAAAGACAAATTTAACTGCTGTAAGTTGCTGCACTAAAACTGTTGGGTGAGCAGTGCAATTATCCAAAAACAGAATAATCTTTCGTTTCTCATTCATGAACTTGCGGTCTATTTTATGAAGCCAGGACTCAAATAATGCAGCTGTCATCCATGATTTTTTGTTCTTTTCATAGATAACAGGTAAGCTTTTCACGCCGCTAAAACACCGTGGCTTTTTAGATTTTCCAATTACCAAAGGTTTTCATTTTTCGCTACCTGACATGTTGGCAGCCAAAAGGACTGTCACTCGAAGTTTACTGTGCTTTCCTCCAAAGCAAGTTTCACCTTTGAAAGCTAATGTTTTTTGTGGTAGGCACTTAAAATACAGCCCAGTTTCGCCTGCATTAAAAATGTCATCTGCACTGAAACCGTCTATTAAATTCGGCAAAATGTTATTTCTGTAGTTTTCACAATCTTCGTTAGATACCGACTCACTTTCGCCGCATATTACTTTTTGCACAATCCCATAACGATTCTTAAATTTATCAAGCCAGCCCGTACTAGCCTGGAAGTTTGTGTGGCCGAAATTCTCTCCTAATTCGTCAGCTTTCTCACGTAAAAGAGTTCCAGATATGGGAAGATTTTTTTCCCAAACCTCCCTCATCCATTTTAAAACCCCTTCATCTATTCCAGGAAGAGTAGACTTGAACCTTTTTTTATTCGAGTTAACATAACTTTGCTCAATTGCTTGTGTAATCTTGTCTTTATTTTTTTAAATGGTAGACAGAGTATTGGCTGGAATGCCAAATTCTTTTGCAATATCCTTCTTCTTTTTTATACCTTTTTCAACTTCTTTAATCACTTTCAGTTTTTCATGTACGGTTAAACTATGACACTGCCGTTTAGACATGCTGCTGAAGTACAGTATAGGCCTAATAGTGAATACAGTACTGTAATTTACTTAAAACTTAAACACTACAAATACCGGGCTTTGAAAACGTCTAACTGAATACTGTACTGAATTTAAAAGAGCGATTGAAACACGCACTGTACTTTATTAGACACACAACACGCTAATGGAAAAGACGGACTCATGAAATCACTGTGCACTATGGAAGAGCTGTTTACAGACTGAAGGTTTATTTTTATGGGTAAAAATTGAACTCGAGCTATCGGCTATACATCCGGTCGGCCTACAGTTGCACAGGCTTTGTTCTATTGCCGACCACAGATTCTAAGAAATTCATTGTTCATTGTCTACACTATTTTTACGGGTAAAAATTGAACTCGAGCTACTCTTCCTGGAACTCGGCTATACATCCGGTCGGCCTACAGTTGCACAGGCTTTGTTCTATTGCCGACCACAGATTCTAAGAAATTCATTGTTCATTGTCTACACCTCTAGTCCTATTGACTACTGCATGCTTTTATGGCCAAACATTTTTTCTTGTAATGAAAGAATCAGCACTGTATCTAGATTTTTCAAAGACTGAAAACGCTATTTCGAGAACTATTATTGTCTAAAGAAACAAAATAAATAGTTCGACTTAGAGAAATGGTGGAATTCGAGTTATAGAAGGATTTTTACATGTTAAATGCACGGAAGGTTGACGGGAACTGAAATTCAATTCGAGATACAGAAAATTCGAGTTATAGACGTTCGAGTTGTGGAAGTTCGACTGTATCTAAAAATAAGAGGATGGTAAAACGAGATATTTGTCACTTTTGCTCCTATGAAAGGAGAGTTTAGTGTTAGCTTGACAGAGATTCATCATATTTTTAGCACAAGTCTTTGGGAGTATTGATCCCTACATATGTTTTATAAGGAAACTAGGGAAGGTCTGAGAAGTATTAATTGAGTCATATTTATTCCACCATTTTGGATCAAAGAGCTATATATGGCCTTGAGCCCCTCCCCCAACAATAAAAATCCTTTGAGGACAGTAAAATCCCAATTTTAATCGAGACGGTAAGATTTTCTAGTGAAATATTTACATTTAAACAGTTCAATTTGGTCTGTGAGTTCAAGAATTTTCAAGAAGAAATGCTTTCAAACTGGACTATTTTTGTAAATAGTACGTTTAACAATATGTTTCATCGTTGACAGTAAGTCTATGATCAAGTATTTCAAAGAAAAAGATTCCTTTTATGTCATAAAAAAGTGGGTGTGTGTTCTTTGACAGAATTTGTAAATTTAATAGACAATTAAAAAACAGTAAACAAGATTTTATACCTACACTTTTTTCACAAAATCATTCAGTATTGAAATTACTGTTAAATTTTTTGAAATAGACATTCGTTCAACCTTCTCAAAACAAATTTCAATATAACCAAGTTTACTGTCGCTAACATTGGGTCAACTATCACAAAGTTGTCTATGTATTTTGGCATGAGTATTAGTCTTGTGCAAGACGAATCGAACCACAGCACAAATTGGACTGTCGATGGGATAATTTATTTAGACAGTCAGGTGTTATTGATTGCAGTAGGATACCCAACACTTAACCAAGGAAAGAAATATACCTAGTTGCATCATCTTCAAATTTCAAAACGGATCTAACTTTAAAACTATGGTTTATATCTGTTTTTTTTTTTTGCGACAATAATACCCGATCCGCTAAAAGTAATGAATTATAATGTTATTTTGGTCATCTACACATAATATCTTAGCAAAATAATTATGTTAGTATAATGCATTCAATGCACAAATGCAGTAATAAACTGAGCCAATTTTTTATTATTCATATTAAAAATAAAAACAGTTTAAATAATGTCTATGTATCAAAGGCAGACATACAGGTAAAAACACAGGAAGATTAATGTCAATTTCCCCCCCCCCCCCTCCGGATTACATTGTTTCATGTTCAGAATGGCTTAAAAAATTGGACATAAAGGTAATAAATTAGGGAAATGTGTTAGCAAAATTTCTTCTTGATAAATTATATTTTACAGTGAAAAATTTCTATACAGTAAAATCACGTTACTCCAAATATTAATTTATTTGATTGAACTGTTTGGAACCAAAATTCAAATTACATCAAGTGTATGCTCAAAAACTAAATTCAACACAAACAATAAAGAACATAGCGAGCGACACTTTTCTCACGCAATAGACAGTATACACTGTTAACTAATTTCGTCTGCATTGTTTTGATTCAGCTTTAATATCTTATCATCTCTTCTCTATCTAATTATTAATATTTTCACATATTATAATCAGTTTCATTTTTCATTTGGTTTAAATAAGTTGTAGAAAATAATATAATTATACATTTACTCATTTTTTATAATTGTGAGTTTTTAATAAGTTGGTTAATGATTTTTATTTTTATTGGTGTAGTTTAATTGTGTAAAACTATTTTGTAGCTATTGATTGAATTTTCTTGAAATCAAATTCTTATTTTATATAGAATTTATAATTACTGAGAACAACAGTGAAAGTGAGGTGTTAGAAATCTTATATAAACATTATTAATTTTTAAGTTCTTATTTTCTTTGATTTTAAAGATAGTCAAAGAAATTTAGTCCCTCAGTCTTCTCTGCTCTCGGCTCGCTTGTGATATTTTTCCAACCATCCGAGCATTTCCTTCAAACCTATTACTTTGTTTTTGTTTCATTTCATATTTTCAACATCTCTTCAGGTTGGACATTGTCAATATTCTATATTATGTTAGTCTCTCTTCAGTAGATAATAATATAATAGTTCATAGCAACCGAAAAGTAAAGATCACAAAATATGTGGTATTTTTAATACCTACAATTTTAAATTCCATATTCAAATAATATATTTAAAAAACAAGATTTTACACATTTTATATTTTTCCCGGCTGCAACCAAATTTAATAAAGACAAAAACTGAATTCTTGAAAACTGTTCAAACAAAATGAATTAGTTACAACCTTTAAAATTAGTTCCAATAATTGTTTCAAATCAACAAAGCACTTTATCTCAAAAACAGTATATAAATGGATGAAGTCAATTTAAAAAACACTGGGGTAAAATGGCAAGGGTAGTAAAGGTCATGCTACAAGTTCGCCAGGTTGAATAAAATTGTTTATTTTGATTCCAAATCATTCTATAATAACTCTGTCTATTTGGCAATAGATGGTGTTTTTTTTTTTTATGGTTTTGTGACAGATTCTGTTATTTTATTATTCAGATATCTTAGAACTCTGCAATTTAGACTAGGGGTGCCTATAGTAAACTTTGTTTATTGTTTAATAAATCTCTCAAGCTTAATTTTATTATTATTGTTATAGGTGTATAAGAACAAAAAAATAAATAAATAAATGGAAGCCCACTAGGGTTGGCGAGTAGGAACAGAAATCATAGTTTTACCATTTTTCCTTAACCAAAGAAATTACCAGAAAAAACCCAGCCATTACATTTAATTAAATATACCAATATGTCTGTATTGATCTGATCACAGAATTTAATAGTAAAATTATGAAATTTGCATACAGTAGTTTTTAAAGTATTTGAACTATTAAAACCCTTAAAGGATAATAATTGGACCAACAGAAAAAAAAGTTACAAATATTGTATAGATTTATCATTTGAATACCACTACCTATCGTAGACAATTTTTACTAGAATAAGATTCATTACACTCTCATATGTGAGAGAAGAGACATTTGAATGTTTTATTTCAATTATAATTTAGTTTATTCCTTTTCACAAATTGAGATTCAGTTTGGCTAGTTAATTAGGTCTTTGGATAAAACTGACGATTTTTATTTTATATTATAACTTTGAAGAAGCTCAAAATGTTATGAAATATTGGAGTATTATCTAAAATAAAATATCATTAGAAATAAAGTGAAATATTTGTTTTCAGACACATTGGTTGTAAGAGTGAAGAGCAACGGTCACAAGTCCTAATATGTTATAAATCATGACGTAACAGTTTTATTTTCAAATATACTATGTTTCCGTGTTATTTGTAATAAAAGTGAAGTAGTTTATTTGTTATTTTTTAAGTAGGCTAGTAGCTGAGTTTCTTTATAACTTAATAATAATTACTCTAGGCTATGCAATTGTATTTTGATTATATAATAAAATAAGCAGTGTAACAAATATTTTTTGTTAATCAACATAGAGATGTAATTAAAAAAACTTTCGCAGGCATTAATTTGTTGTTTAAAACGTTAATTTTTGTGCATATTAGACAAACTAAGCAAAAAATACTGAAAAACTGAGGTTTTTATAAAAGTTTAAACATACACAGAAAAATATTGATTGGTTTTAATCAGAAAATAAATTATCGAAAACTGGGTTTTCCGAGTTGTGAAGTATTCACAAGTTTGAGTACAAATATATTGAAAGGTGAAAACTGCATTAAAATTAGTTCTGACATTTTAGCTTCAAGATGACTAATAGTTGCAAACATCATCTGGATATTTGTCAAAATAAGGATTTATTTTTAGGAAAGTTTGAAATGAAAAACTTATATTCAAAATTTTAAACGTTCAAAATATTTGTAATCTGTTTTATTCAAAATATTGACTTTAATAATTATTTAAATGTTGTAAATCAAATTTTAAAATATTATAAGACTACAAAAACATTGAAAATTGTAGGCCTAGTGCTTAAACAAAAAAAAAAAACCTTCCACCAATTTCAAGTTTAAAACATATTTTTTGGTTAAAGTCTAGTTGAAAAAACATTTTATCAGGACTAAACAAATATTCCCTTATTATGTGTTATTTATTTTAAACTAGAAATCACGATAAATGGTTGGCTGCTGTATATTTTCAACAAACATTTTTAGAGACCCTTTTAATTTTGTAAAAAATTTCAAGAATACAATACTTTAAAATTTTATTTTATTTGATTTCAAGCTAGCAATTAAAATAATTTAATTATGCTATATTTTAAAATGGCATATTGAAATTCTATAAAGTTTATTGTAGCTTTTTGGCCCTCTTGACATTTTGCAAATCTACTTTCATTTTAATATGCTGATGTTATTAATTCTTCAAATAGTTTACTATTTCCAAGCTAAATTACACATACAAATTATCAATAAACTATGCTTGAATCGTACATTAGCTTATGAAGCACCCATAATATATTCAGTTATTGTTCGTAACTGCTAAATGAAGATAGCTTATACTTGTTTATTTAAATATATCCTTGTAAATATGTTCGTACTGTGTTTGTGTTTCTGTATCTTGTTTTGTTGATTTCTTTTATATTTCTGTTTAGTAATTGGACTCAGGTATTTTCTTCAAGTAACAGTCTGTACTTTGCCTATTTATGATATACACAATGATTGTAGAACTGAATATGTGAAAATATACTATGTACATAAAGAAAAACCTGTGGTTTTTTATTTATTTTATAACCCTTTGTGATTTTTATAATTATAATCAAGGTAGGATTTAGACTTTTATTCCCCTCTGTTACACTCACTCCTAGCCCCTCCTGGTATTCTACCATTATCCTAAACTGAAAAGTAAGGTTAAAAATAAATAAATTACAAAATTATTCACGCCATAGTTCTGTTTATTAATTACATATTAGTAACTAAATATTTAGGTCCCAGATATTTTGATTAAAAATTAAATTTTTACCAAATGACAAAAAAATAATATTTTATGTACTGTAGGAACAGTCAGATCTTGCGCATTCATGTATAATCACTTCACTAACAATATTTGACTGTTTTGATAGATGAAGAGGTGAGTGGCGGGGAAAGAATGAGAGCCTTGCTTAAGAGAAAAACCTAGTGGAAATTTCTGGTGAAAAGTCAATGATTTATTTTACCCAGATGGGTTAAGAACTTGGAAAGTAGAAGAAGAATAGAACATCTCTCAGAACTAGGATTGTACTAAAGGGGGTAATTCGGGTATGATGTCATTACTCCCCAAAAGATCAGGAGAGCCCCCTCTAGGGAAATAAATTATAACTATATTAGGTAACATACTATTATCAGTCTTCTCTAACAGATGCCTACATTACCTCTCTGTTTTAGTCATTCAGTCTATATCCAAAAAGATTGAAGAAGTCTTAGAAGGACTTGGGATGAAAATGTTAGAACAACGGTGGTGGAATGGAAGTACTAATCAGACATTACTTGACTGAAAAGTTGTCTAGTAGTTTCAGCCAGGAGTTTAGTTTTTATGGAGCACCTGCATTAACTTTCAGCCTTGAACTACTTTGGGGTATTTAAGGAGAGCGGGGGGACATACTACCTCTAGTTAATTTATTGAGATGGATAAGAGAATATAATCAATAAACCATGATAGCCTTTTTTACTTACGATTATATGAAATATAGGGTAAGTTTGGCAATTGCAGCAAAATTTGAATAATCTTCACATTCCATGGCCTCAAGAAACCGAAAAAATGATTTTCAACATGCTGTTTATTTGCCGTTATCTGTAAGTAAGAATGATAACGGCCACGAAAATTTAGGAAAATGAAATTTAGTATTTAATTTTAAATTATATATAAATTTATATAGTCTGTTCATCTAGAACCCTGTAGAAATTCAGAAAAATCAAATTGAAAATATCTAAGTGATGGCCATTTTAAAACAGTAATTTCTTCATATCTCGTATTTTATTAAACTTATAACACACTAAATTAGATATAAATTTCAATTCTGCATGAATTCAACACCACCTCTACGATGACAAATGGTTAAGTTATTGGCAAAAATGTAATTTCAAACTATGACATCTCAAGAAAATGCCAAAACTATAATAAATAAATATGATATTGTATGTATATGTATGTTACGAGATTTGCCAGAACCGTAGTGAGTGGAAGCTCTTCCAGATATACGAGTATGTATAGCTTCGAGACTAACACGAGTGAAACCAGCAGAGATACATAATTTTTAATTCATACATATCTATGAGGCTCGCTAGAATCTAGTCGATGTGAAGAAATTAGTAATTACAAGGTCAAGAAAATCTGTGTAATACCTGCTTTAAATAATTTTACTCTATTGAATAAGACCCACTGATCTAGTCAATTTAATACTTCCTATAAGGCACAAGAAATCATCTTTTATGCATTATATTTAGAGGATCAGCTTGCATTACATGGTATTATGGGACTGAGTATTATGGTACTATGACACCCATTAAACTTGTTTTCCTATGCAAGATTGAGCCTCCTTTCATAACCAATTTATTGAAAAGAAAAAAAAAAATTTCTACACAAAACATTTTTGGAGAATATGCTGAAAGATAAATTATCTTTTATTATTATTAAATATATGCTTTATATAAACATTTCATTTTTAACATGAAATAAAATTTAGGTAAATTCTTCCGGTTCTACTCTTAGTTCCAAATCAGGAAATTCAGATTTGACAAAATTGCTAGCAGTTTACTTTATTTTTGCAAACTTTATTTAACAAAGTGTCCTATCTTTTTGCAATATTAAGTTTACACTTACTTTTCACCAAAAGCATAACACTTATTATCATAATTAAGAACTTACACTGAACTGTTTTCCTTCAGGAAGGATTTTGAGAGTCCTTTAATTTCTTTTTTATAGCTATCTCTAAAATAACCTGCAAAGTGTCTCATCTTCGTTACATAAAGGATCCAGAATTGGACCTGGCATCAAATCTGATATAAATAGTGTATACCTTTAATGATATTATCTAACTCCTTACTAAATTTGCAGCCCACTGCATAATGTTTTAATTTAACAAACCACCCTTTTATATTTTTATCTTGTTGCATATGGATAAAACTGTTTTTGTAACATTTCACAAATTACGAAGAACTTTAAAAGCATTTAAACCAACAACCATTAGCAATACTGCCAACTTTTGACCATCACCAATCCAATCCATTTTTATATCGAACTCGGCAGTATCTGTCATCCTGAAAATAGTCTAATTACTAAGTGGATATAAACTACAACCAGTCATTAAACATTCGATACTACGCTTCTTCTTTCTTGGCTTTACAACTCTTCAAGAGTATTACCTGCTATTTCTGTTCATCTTTAACAATCCTGGTTATCCAATTCCTAACACCTTATGTCCATTTTCATTTGATTTCCCTTCGTGGCAGCATCCTTCCAAAGTTTTTACAGATGGCGGCATACCAATACCGATATTATATATTCATCAAAATATATAGATTTAGAATTTAGCAACTATTGAAAAATAAATGCTATGGGAAAAGCTATTTTCATACAATTAAAAGTTTGTTTTATTCTTTTAAAATGAAGTAACTTTATTCAACACATGTTAATGCCATTACACTCTAACTGTGTTTTAGTCTGCTACACAGCTCTCTATATGATATAACAAATTTAATTTTTTTTAATGTAGTAAAGAAAATATTTTTTTGACCAATCTCCTTTATTATTAACTCTCCTTATTTAAAATCTCTTATGTAACTGATTGACAAATCTCCGAAAAATTTTAATTGTTTAAAGTCATGATTTTTCTACAAATTTAAAAAAAGGCTAATGAAAGTTGAATCACTATTAGTTTTGACCAAAATTTTCAAGGGTGTTAACAAAAACTAGACATTATTTTGAATTAAAAGTTTGATTTACTAGAATTTATTTCACTTAATAGGTGTACAAGGGTTTGTATGAATGTAACTATTGAGGATGGCAGAGTCACTAAAACATTTGACTTGTATTATTTGTATTGCAAAAATAAAGTGGTACCGGTAATTGTGGAAAGTTATTTTCATTAATTTGGTGATTGAAGTTTCCACATGTGTAGCTCATTATAGTCAACTAAATAAGGTTACTTAAGTTAGGATTTACCAATTTTTCCTGTATAAATTAAATATAAAGGCGACACAATCCAAGAAACAGACATAAAAACGTTACACTTACCTGAGCTAGTTGAATAGAAGGTTTACAGGAACGTAAAGTAGGTATACATGGAGGATAATATAGGACAGGAACACAGGATATTCACACCATTCTGTATATATTTTGCCTGAAAGAGACAATTTATTAAAGATATTTCAACAACTCAATTTAGTAATTAATTATATTCAAGAGCTTTTAAAACATAAAGGAAGTAATAGAAAATCAGTGATGCACTACTACTTTGATAATATAAGTGATTATCATATATAATATCTACATAAACACCGATCTAATAACAGTTTAACAAACTATTTTTACTGCTATTCTTTTAAACCTGTTCTCCTGAATATATTTGTTTACCACATTTCAAGTATGATTCACTTGGTGAATATATTTGTAAATTAGTGTGGTAATAGCTAAATATTTACCAAAATTTGCAATTTGAATTGACACAATATAATAAGTAGATAAACAAGATGGTGGAGTTTATCCCTAACGTGGTATGATGCTCCCTGAGGAAACATTGTCAATGTATGGAACAGCTGACAATTCCCCCTCCCCTTCTTTTCATAATTGGTTAACCATTTAGTCCATTTCATCTAAAAAATAAACATTAGAACTGTGCAATAGAAAGTTTGGTATTTTTTGGTAGACAAAATAAAATTCTGTAAATCTAGTGTAACATGAGTATCAGCATGTTTCATGAAGAACCTCTACACAAAAATAGGGTAGCTAATTACACAGCTCAGGCGTCAGTCGGTAATGAAACTGAAATTTTTACAAAGTTAAAAATCTTTACAGAAATCTCTTCAAAAATGTGTTCAAGAACTGAGTGTTCTAAAAACAACAATTCTCAAGCTTATGAAAAAAACAAAAAACAATTCAAGTTTACAAGCTATAAATTTCAGTTAATTGTTGCTTTGAAGCCAGGAGATAAAAGGTATGATTTTGCTGTAGACATTGAAACTCGTGAGAATTTTCTGAATGGTATTTATGTTTATTGAAAAGGGCACTTTCCATAGTTCAAGACATGTTGAAATGAAAACCCTCACACCTTCTTTGAACATGAACATGGGAGCCTAAAAGTCTACGTTTAGTGTTCTTGCTCGAGTTTCTATTATTGGAGGCTTTTTCTTTACTGAAAGCACTGCTAGTGGAATTATCTATCATGACATGTTGAAGCTCTTTCCCAAATCGAAGATGAAAACTTGATTTTTCAACAAGATGGGACAATACCTCATTATGACAACATTGTTCATGGTATCCAAAGTTAGATAAGAAGAGTTGTATGAAAGGCTATAATCACCCAACTTATGGACTTTTATTTATGGGTGGGGGATGTTAAAGTACAATCAGTTCTGTCATTTTATTCATACTTCTTAAACGTATACTTAAAAGAAAATATATTTATTCAAACTCCAACATGACTTTATGCTTTATGGGCATAATGTATACAGTGTCCTATAAGCTGCCAAACTTTAGGAAATGAAATGATTCTTTGGGTCAGGATAAAGAAAAAATGAAGAATACAATTTTTTTCAAAAATGCCTAGTTTTCAAGATTTGGTATACACATTTTGTATGTTAGTTTTTTGTAAATGTACCAAAAATAAAGACTGTTGTATATTTTCAAAATGGGCGTCTATTTAAAATATACATCTCGAAAACTATTAACTTTACAAAAAAATCACAAGACAAAAATCTTTCTTGTTTTAATGACAAAAAAATGGTTTTTAAATTTGTTCTATAGGTGAAAGGATAATAGAATTATTGATAAAAAACAGAAAACATAATATCTTAAAACACCTAATATCCTACCGACCTAGAATTAAAATATTTAGAATTCTGCTTTTAAAAAAATAATAAAATCTATTGCTCTGAATTACATAAAAAATGCAAATGTGACAACTATTTCAAAATAGTGTTTATATACCCCCCCCCCCCCGTCAAATATCTCAAAACCAATAAATTACTTGTTGTGCATTGAGTAGGTTATATACAGTAGAGCAAGTTTTTCCACATTTAAACATAAATGTACAAATTTATAATATTGTCAATGCAATATCTCATTCTATAGTTTATGTAATTCTTTTACTATTTCTATTGTTGAATGTTTATTATTTAAAAGCAGGATGTTGGTATTCCAGCTGATTAATATTAATTTGAATACATTGATGGAATGTTGTGAGAAGCCTGGAATATCTGAATGAATGAGAGGATCAATGAAAAATCGGTTTCAATGATGCATAGAAATGAATGGAAGACACATTGAGGATTTTTTTACTTCTTGTCTATAATTTGTTCATTATTTCATAACTGTTGTACTGTTATAATTTTTAAAAAAATTGATTTGCTCATAATGATTATATAAACACACTACTAAATTGGGTTAATTTAAGGATTGTAACAAATTATTATTTTTCTCTAATTAACTAATGTCATAATAGACTCCATCATAGTTTTTCGTTTATATTTCCATTACATATTGCATCATATAATAAAATTGGAAGTGTCATTAATTTGTTTAATAAATACCTTTTATACTTTTTTTTTTTTAGCACACAAGCCATTTTGAAATAGTAGTCACAGTTAAATTTTGTACGCAATTAACAGGAATGGATTTTATTATTTTTATTAAAACCATTAAAATTCAAAAATATTTTGGTCCTAGACAACTACCAAGAAATTGTTTTCTATTTTTTTTTTGTCAATAACTCGTTATACTGTGACTTACAGAAAAAATACAAAAAAATACTTCATTTGCCATTAAAAAAAGGAAAATTTGTCTCTTGAATTTTAGTAAAGTTAATGGTTTTCGAGATATTCAATACATTTTTTTTAAAGCCTCCATTTTGAAAACACAAAATAAAACATTTATTTTTGGTACACTTATAAAATGTGTATACCAAATCTGAACTCAATATCTTTTCTATTTTCAAAGTTATAAGGTTTTTTTATAAACAAAACAAAATGGCAGATATCTTAAAACTACGCGTTTCGTTTTGGAAAAAAAAAATTCTTAATTTTATCTTTATCCTAACCCACAGAATCATTTCTAAAGTTTGACAGCTTACTTAGGGACACCCCTGTTATATATAACAGCTAGAAACATGGTAACATGGAAATGGTAAGGTGTAAAAATAAAGAAAAAATTTCACAAATAAATTGTATTTATAAACTTTCAACACTTTTAAAACTGCTATGAGTGGAATACAAAAGGTAAGAAATAACACAAACTTATATTTAGTTTAATTTTTCTCTTTTTTACAAATAGCTGTTCCTTTTATGAAACTAGATTCATCACCTTATCATTAAAACTAAGCAGTTATATACAACATGTGTTCTTACACGGGAAAACTATTTCAACAATATTTTCATCTCAACGGTTTTTTATGACTGGATTATAGTTTTCCCCATTCTAACAATGATCATACATTCTAGATTTGTAAAAACACATTCAACAAAATTGTGCAAAATGTGAAAGCAATTAATATAAAAATAATTACCTAATAAAAAAAAATACACCACAATCATACATTGATCTGTTTTGTACGCATTCATACTATCCTACAAGAATAAGGCGACGGCAGCGTTTCACCTTCTTCATGACTAAAATAAACATTTAAATAATATTAAGAACGAAAATAAATAAAACAGAATCTCAAAGTTAGATATTTGGACGGAGATAAACGACTATTGTGAAGGGACTTACTAAACGAATTTGTAAAAAAATGTGCGATATAAATACAGATTATTAATATTTTAAAAGAGATGAGTCATTTCATTTAAACCCCCCCCCCCTTAAACCACTGAGTATTTAAAAAACAAGTATTTTTTCTTTTACTTCATAGCATATTAAAATTTCCGTTCAAATACTTCACAAAAAGTCATATGTATTGTTAGATTAGATTCTTAAGTACTAAATTTAAGACAGAATACAAAACAGGTTTTTAAAATGATAACACATATCAATTTATAACCTAACTAATCAATACTGGTCCCTTCACATTTTATTGCTTTCAAACTCTTTAAGCTTATCAAACCTTACACATGTTATATTACACAGAATACAGCATATTTCTGCTGCAATATGATTACTTATATATATAAAACTAACTAAACAAAACTATCAGGTTCAAAATTAAAAAAAAAAAATCCACCCAGAGATCGATATTTTAAGTAAATGAAATTTTTTAAGTATGTCAATTTGAAATACTGTAGATTAAATCTAAGCAACATAAACTTCTAAATTTTAATTTTGAACAGAACTGGATGGTTCCAATTTTAAAATGAATTTCTATTCTCGAATTTGTACACCCTGGTCTCAGAACAACTCAAATTTCTCATTACAAAACATAACAAATACTAATCTATGTAGAACATTTTAATGACAAGACTTCCGAACTATAAATAACATGCAAAATGAACTTAGCAAAAATAATTTAATTATTCTTTAGGATTTGTTTATGTTTGAAGAACAACAGTAAATTTTGTTATATTTTCTTTCATAAGAAGAGCAATGGAACTCTAATTAATAACCATTTGCCATAAATATAAACATAGGCTAACCACACACCGATAAATGTATTTATATAAACATTCAGACAGCTTTGAATGCATTGGATTTAACGAGGTCAATGTTGGTCTGGGATTATTTCAAAACCATGTTATGGATGAAGGGGGGAGGTTAATAATGTAACTGTTGGGTTCCTGAACATATTGGGATTACTAGGAATGAGTGTACAGATACGCTGATCAACAAAGCGTCAGTGGTAAAATTCATAGTTTCTGTTTTGTGGCATATCCAAGAGGAAGTGGAGAAATATGTCAGGATTAAGGATGAGTAAACTTATACTTCTTGTACCCTCTAAGTGAGTTTCATCTGACCTTCTTTCATTGGGTAGGTGCAAAGAAAGAAAGATGGTAACACTAATTTTATTACAGAAAATGTAGCCTGCAATAGGAAACTATAGAGGACTTGACCTTTGAATGTGAATCTCTTGATTAGGAAAGGACTGAGACCTTCAAATCGTTGACAAACGATAGATAATTTCTCAAGATATTTTGTCAAGAAGACTTGACAACCACCTTGTCCATTTTGATGTCCACCATTGTGGTGGACGTGCTGAAGGTTTGGGCTGCCCAATAGAAGATGACGGAAGTACACTGCGAGATCCAAGTTATTTTATCTGACGAATTCGATTATGGAGTTAAAATGAATAGTTACGGGTCAGTCACAAATTGAAGCAGGTGCAAGTCTCTTGCAGTTAGATATAAAATGACAATTTTCTGGTATTACAAAATTGTCCCGTGTAGGCTTGAGAATGATTTTCTAATGTTGTTACGAAGATGGTTTGTAGTGGTATCTTGAAAAAATGTACAAAGTTCAAATACAATGGACGTTAATTATGTTCAATTAATAATAAACACACATAGGCCTAGTTTTGAAATAATTCAACATAATAATTGTGCCAAATTCTGCAGAATGTGGTTTTGCACCTAATGTTGTACCCCAACTTACGACAAAAAATAGTTATTAAAAAAATGTAATTGAATTTTCAAACCTTGAATATCGGACTTTAAACCTAAACATATACAATATAATACATAAAATAAATATGTGGTAGTAAATGTGACTGATAAATTTTTTTAAATTCATGGTTTCATTATTAAGTTTAGTTGACTCAATTTGGGTATCCTACAGAACTACCACACAACCATAAAAAATACAAACCTAACAATCACTTTATTTGAAATTTGATTATCTTCCATGAGTGCAGAATATGTTCAATAAATTAATTGAGATTGATTCAAGGTAAAATTTGTTTTTTGTAAATTAAAAATTCTACTCTAAGATAAATGATATTTACAACTTCTATGTTTCTTGTATTGACAATTACACGGACCAACCAAATATATAAATTACATTGCAATTACAATCCTAATTCAGATTTACAGTAACATGCAACAGAAAATATTTTCTCAAATATCACAATTCTGTGTACAAGACGAATCTCTGAATAATATGAAGTAAATGAACATAAGTTCTTTGTTAATAATAAACAATATACAAATAACTCTATTAAAAAAAAAAAAAAAACTAACAGAGTATAAAAAGGTATATAAACAGTGTACATTTTACTATAAACAAAAAGGCTCTGCCTTTTATAATATACAAGTAATTAAAATTATTATTGTACTGAAATAAAATATTTTTCTTATATATATATTATAGATTTTTCGCTGTATATAATGGTACATATCCACTTGATACGCACACTTTTAATACAGTTTCACAATTATGTAGCACATTTTTATTTCACAATAATAATCAGAAATAATTTACAGTGCTTTACACTGTTGTTAGATTTAAAAACTCACAAATGCGAGTAATGTAATACTTGTCAAAACGAACTGCATCACTTAAAAAACTCATTTTTTTGTTCTAATTAAGTGAAATTCATAAGATCTAATAATTCAGATCTTTTAGTTTAAATGCATTTCAGATCGAAACTTAAAGATTTAGATAATTTAAAATACTTTTTTAGTAATAGTAAAATATTAACTTAAGAAACTGAAATTATTACTAGTCTTCAATCAATAAAAACAAGGGCCATTTGAAAACATTTACAAATAGTCAAATATGACATTAATTCAATAGATAACATTTTAATAATTACAAATTTAACAATTTGTAGCCTAAAACCTTAGAGAACGCTATAGTTTAGGTTAAATATAGTGTTGATATATCTAGGAATGAAATAATATCCTTCATAAAAGTATGGTTGTGAGTTCGTAAAATGAGGAAGGATGAAAAAATGATTTTAGTAGTTGTTTCTTAAATATAAAAACATCACAGTCTGTACTGTTAACATTATATTATTCTTATGAAAAACTGCTTCAAGATATTATATTAGACCTATATTTAGTAAAGTTTGTTATCTCTATTTAATCAATAATACTAGTCCCACAAAGCTCCTGAATATGAAGTAATTTCCTAGAATACAGGCTTCAAGTAGGCTACAGCCTATAGATTTTCTTATCTTATCCCCCTTTTTAGGTTTTATTTGTATTTTTATAAATAGGTCTAGTTATGACTTATCAATAAATATTATTTAGTCTCTTCTTACAAATAATTTAACCAAACTGATCCAAATATTTATTAAATTTTTATTATTATTATTTTTATAATCCTGTCTAAAAAAAAATGCTAATTTCTTTTCGTTACAAGTACACCATAGGTTTAAATAAACATTGACCAATAAAATTAATGATATGACAATGGTTTAATGACATTTAGTTTATATAGGATATAATAATAAAAGTTTGCTTTTGTAAAAAAAAAAAAAAAAAAAATCAATTATAATGGCGGAACTTGAATATAGGCAGATTGTACTTATAATAATTTTATTAACGCACCATTTAGGCCAATTTTAACAGATGTTGGACATAATGGCTCCAAATGTTTAAAAACAAATTTCATGTCTTTAAAAAATATTAAATTATTTAGTATTAGAAAAGAAAAGAAAAAAAAAGAGAAAAAACTTGTACAAAGAGATAAAAAAGTTTCACAAATGTAAATTCTATGAATATATACAATTAAAAACCAACAATTTCAGTTTCTTATTTTCATTCATAAAAGAATCATCAAAACAATAATGATTGCTTTAGTCTCATCTAAAATTAATATATAATTATTACAGAGCCTGCATCACTTTGTATACTAGCCGATCTATATAAACATGTGAAAATGCATACAAATGAATTGAAATCTCATTATCTAAAATGACTGTAAGTAGCCTATGTACACAACCTGTAACGATGAATTGATTAACCTAAAATAAAGATTCTTGTATTTTTTTTCTTTTTGGCATTAAAAGTGATCCAACTATTTGAATAAATGAGATTTCATGAACACAATTATTTATATAACTGTAACTAGCGTGGTAACAAGACAATGCTGTCACAAAAATACTTGTGTAAAGTCTCGTCTTGGAGTCCAAAGAATATATATAGCTACTGCTAACACCCACCAAATAAGAGGCGCTCGAACAATTGCACCGATGTTGTAGATTGGACAATATGGACACTGACTGCTTCCACAGACTTCGCAAATATTTAACACGTATGTTGGTAAGGCATCAAAAATGGTTTCATTGAATCGTTCTGTAAAAAAAATACAAAATGAAATTTATTAATAAAAATAATAATATACATTATTTTAACATGTTCCCTATCAGATTTTTTCTCAGAATTACCCAACATTTGGACTTATTTTGTTGTTGTTTAAAGGTAAAAATCATCACCTTAGCCTTTGAATACTCCCAACAGTGACAGATTTTAGAAGAGAACAAGAGTTGGTAAAGAAAGACCTGATAGGAAAGCTGAGAAAGAGAGGTCTAACCCAAGAATAGATGAAGAAAAATATAGAATAGCTCGGGATTATCACACCCATACTCACAAAAATAAGATATTATAGAATACTCCATACTTGGTAATGTTTCTAAGTGGTTCACCATGAAACTAGTCTATAGTGAGACAACCTTCTATATATATACAAAAAGCCTTCAAGATAATATGGATGAATTATAAAGTATAATCTTTATAAATGCATGATGAAACATGAGTGAGAAAAGACACACATTATAATGGAAAGTTGTTACATATTGTAACAATACCAATAGTGAATTATCAATTATTATACTATGTACAAATTGAATTCTTCAAAACAGATTTAGAGATATTCTCACCTGGTGCGTAGTAATCATAGACACGTATAGGTAAGTACCTAGACATGTTAGCGACAGGAAACCATCTTTCTATCGTGAAATTTACACAGATATCGTTCTCGTCCAACTGAAAAATACAACATGAATGTTATTTACATCTAAAAATTGTTTCATATAAAGAATAGCATCAAATGATGGACTGAACCAGAACAACCTGTTAAGCACATATATTGATTAAAAATACTTTTGGTAATATCTTGAAAATAAAAAATTGTGAATTTTGGTCTAATGGCAGATATTCTCAAATTTTAATTAAAAAAACAAAATTAGAGTTTCTGCTAATCATACACACATACAGAAAAAACACTGAAAACATTAAAATATTTGATAACCACTGCTTACTTCATCAGGCTGTTTAGAAGGCAGTACTCAACAAATATTTCAATATTTTTTTTTGTTTTTTCTTATTGTTTAAAGGCAAAAACGTTTCGGTAATCATCACCTTTTATAAAAGGAAGAAAACAAAATAAAAAACTTCAAGTCCTCGGATACTCTAATGGCATCAGTGTCATAAAGAACAATCATTGGCCATAGAAATCTGATAGGAAAGATGAAAGAAAGAGATCTAACCCAAGACAACATGAAAAGATCCAGCTAGGTCTCTCAGGATTGCCATGCCTGTACTCATTAGAGAAAGCCTCTGAGGGTCAATATTTCTGTGTTTTAAGTATTTTTCATTGTGTACTATTGGCAGAAGGTATGGATATAAATTCAATGTTGGTGATTTTTTGACAAAGAACAAAACTTTGTCTATATAATGTATTTATAAGAAAATAAAAAAAGATTTTGTATGGACACGAGACAGGCTTATCTTGGAAAGCATTGGTCCCTGGTATACCTAATAGTATACAAGTAAGAAAACACACACAAACACTAAAGTTCTGAAATATTTCGTAAACACTGTTCACTTTCTCAATCAGTAGAATATAAAAAGAAGACTGAATTGTTTTAATATGGGAGTGTTTAACCATAGATTTTTTAAAGAAATTTTATAAAGCCTGTTGGGAAAGAGAAAAGGATAATTCATCTAAGAGGAGTTTTCTAGATTGTGTGACCCATTGATGGTAAGAAGTTCCCATCTTCTTAGTTCTGAGAGGTTACATTCTGAAGGAAGTGATTTTATGATTTTTGTCGTGAAGCATTCATCAAAAGTGACAATGTTGTGGATTGCTACATGTTGTGCAGTTGGTTTCTCCATATCCATGATCTTCGCGTCATGTCTGTGGCCATTCATCCTGGTGTTAAAGTTGTCTATGGTTAAACCATTATATTGAGCTAGGCAAAACCTGCACTGTAGTTGGTAGATAATATTTTTTGTTGTACATGTGTGATGAGTTTTAATTAAAAATTCTTTTTTACTAGAGGAACTATTGAAGTTATTGGACTGTATTTTGCTTGTTTTGCATCCTGCTTTATTGCATGGAAAATAATCATTAGGTTGTTTAGGAGTATTGGGATTCAGAACCTTGGAGTAAACTAACACATGTTTCAGATTTGTGAGCTGTATAAAAAAGACTCTGTGAGGTTCTGTGAGAAGATTCTTGGTATGGTTGGAAGCTTGTAGAATTTTAAAGCCTTCCTCCAGTATGTTGTTTAATCTCTGTAGGCCTGGATGATAATTGGTGACCAGAGAGATGGACAAGTTATCTTTTATTTTCTTGGGTGTGATATCTGTGTTTTGTGCCAAATGAATCTGATTCCTAACCAGTTTCTCAGGATAACCCCTTTTTGCAAATGCAGATGTCATTTTTCCCCCGTTTAATTCATGTAGTTCACTTTTCTTGGAACAAATTCTTTTGGCTCCAATTGCCTGGCTATAGGGAATGGCTCGTTTAGTATTCATAGGATGGCTGCTGTCGAAGTAGAGGTATTGTAGGTGGTTTGTTAGTTTAACATCGATATCAGTTTGTATTTTGCCGTCCTTTAGTTTTACATCGATGTCCAGAAAGGTAACTTGTGAAGTCCAGGTGAAATTTAAAATAGAAAATTTTTAAAGACTTTCTAAAAAGTGATCTAGGCTTAACTGACCTGATGTTCAATTTTGAAAGATATTGTCAATATATACTTGTTTTCTTACTTGTATACTATTAGGTAATACAAAGTACCAATACTTTCTAAGGTAAGCCTGACTCCTGTCCATACAAAATCTAATCTATTAGGCTATGTGCCCTATAAACTCTAACCTAAGAAAATAAAAATAAAATAAAACTATAATTCGAGCAGTTCACACTTAACAAAATTATATATCATACTCATAATTATGAATTTTTGTTCTCCCTGAAAAATCAGACATAAATTTCCAAATTCCCATCACAATGACATTAAATTTATATCACAAACAACAACTAATGCGGTTTGAAAATCGGATGAGTAAAAATAAAAAAGAATTGACATCAAACATCAATGAAATATTTAAAAACATATACTTACATAATCAAAATAAAAGAGTACTTTACGTTCCTGGAATCGTGCTCTCTGTAAGTTACGAACATTTTTTGTCAAAATATAAGCATCTAGTTTCTGTTGTTGGATTATATACCCTGTAGGTATTGTTACATCTAAAACTGCCATCCCCGATCTTACAGATTCATTTACATTTGTCCATCTGCAAAACAAAAAATAAACTTAATATAATAGTCTATAATTTGCAATTTTCTCATAATACATATTTATTATTTTTTTTAGTGTTTAAAAAACATTCTTGAAGATTCATTACTGAATCTAAAAGGGTAATTCAAGTGTTTTTAATGTATCTTTGAATCTGCAGTAGGACAACCTAAAAAAAAAAAAATAATAAAATATTAACATTGAAAATAAAATTATAATATATTTAACGTACACACAATCAACAAATAAGCTTATTATATCTTACACCTTACTATGCAATATGAAGAAGAACAGTATTTCCTAAATTAGAAAATGGGAGGCTAATAAAAAGGATGATATTGTTACAACAAAATTAAATATAATTTAAACATGAAACGAATGCATATAAATAAACTCTCAAAATTTGATTTTTATGTATTATTCAGTAGAAAGATGGGTGGACGCAGTTTTATTGTTGTGTGTTTTTACACAAGATCAAGCGATTCTAGTTTTAAAGTTATTTGATAATTATGGTTAGTTCATATTATTAATTTAGTATAATCGGACATTTGCCATCATTTGTCAATGTAAAAAATAATACCTGACGGCAAAAGATGGTTCACACCGATAAACAGTTAGGACACTTTCTCTTGGCCCATAGCCTTTGACAGTCAATTGTTTGTCATTCTTCATATAATGGTGTCAACTCAATTATTGTGGTGGTGTCTGGTGTTTTTTTAATTTCATTTGTATTTTATTGTGTTTTTTTTATGAGTTTAATATGAGCTAAGTGAAATGAATTGATGTCTTCTATTATCTATGTTTTAATTGTTATTTTATATTTTTTAATTTTACTGTATACCGACAATGGTTCTAAGTATATTAATTTTCAGACAAGCTGCCTGGCATTGGATTGTTTCCTGTCTATGCTGTTATATGACTAATGTAATACATTTAATCATAGTTTTAACTGCCCAGGTCTTTCTTCAGGCCTCAGTTCCTTTGTTAGGTTATAGTTTTAGTTTCCAACACGGCTATTGATTAGATTTGTTTTTCACTTTAAACTATTATTATTATTGTAATATAACGTGTCTGTAATTGTTTATAAAACTTAAATAAAATAAAATCACTTGATCACAAGCATTGATATATCCTTTCAAAAAGTCAGTATTAGTTTTTAAACACAAATGATATTAAACCATATTAATATAACAATAGCAAGTGATTGTTCCATTTGTTTATTCATTATGATATCAAAAATACTTCAATATGCTCGTGTGATGTAGATTTTAAAATACAAAGTATCGATAAGCTATATCGATAATAAAATTGAGACTATATTTTATTCGATTGTTATACCTAGATGACTGAACGATAGATTTTATTAGATATTGTAAAGTTACACCCAGAAACAGACATGGCTAGTTAGTATGAAATATTGAGTTGTGTGCTGTAAATATAAAGCTTCTTAAATAACTAGATTGGTAGGATAGTCAATGAGGTTTATCAGCGGTAAGAAAGAGTCCATTTGTATATATATATATATATATATAGTTCTTCATGTAAGCTAAGAGAAGAATTAAGACAACTGTTGCTGGGAACTGTAGAAGAGAGATATCCAATCACAGAATGGTTACACATTTGATGGGTCCTTAATGGATAGATTAGGAAATGCAGCAGGAGTGTATTCTTCACTTTTTTCTCATTACATAGAAGTCTAGGATTACAAAACAAATTTTCGCCCTCAAACAACTCTTATGCAGACCTAACAAATTAAAGAATGTTCTCCTCTAGGTAGACTCCAAATCACCAATACAATCTATAACTTTAAACACCAATTCGTGAAGCAAGAAAACTAATAAAAAAATTATCCTAGATGCTTTGCTAAAAGGTTAAAAGAGAAACCAAACTTTTATTGTCAAAACAAGACTCAAAATTCACACAATATATCATGAGGGAAAAGGTGAACAGATGTTGGAAGTGTTTGGAAGAACAACTCCCATAAACCAAGAAAAAGGGTGTTGCTCTTTTTAAATTGAATACAGGTCATGACTGCCATGCTGCATACCTTCACAAACTACAAGAAAGAAGTATGTACATTGTGTGGCATGGCTAAAAAATCTTTCACAAACACATAAACTCATTGTGTGGTCATACGGAACTTTCCAAGGATTTATAAGAAATAAACAATTTGAGCAGTCTTTACTGGAAGGCAAGAAGCAAAATGAATTAAACGTGTGACAGTGTAAAAAGTCAGATTTTAATAGACTCATTTAAAAGACGCGGTTAAGCCAAAGAGATAAGAGATTCAAATAATAATTTAAATTTAGTAACGTCATTAATAAAAGAAAAATGGATTTTCAAGACAACAGTATGAATTATTATGTTTAATTTTAATGTAATTTAGTTTGTTTGTTATGTTAAGTAAATCATTTGTATTTTACGGCAGTGTGGTAAAATGTGTGAACAGTAACCGGAAGGAACGCTTTCGGAAGTAAGAATTTGCCTCATGGCAACAGCAGTTGAAGTCCAGAGCTTGGAGGGACTGGATGTGTTTTAAAAAGTCTAAGTCCGGCGATTGAAGGGACAAGATGTGTTTTTTAAGAGTTGAGTTTACCGCTTAAAATGAACAGGTTGTGCTTTTCAAAGTCAAAATACAGTGTTTGGAGAGTTAAGATCGTAGAAAGAGTTTCTAGGTTCTGTTAGAACAATGTGCATTTGATTTTTTATCTCAAATAGTGTTCGAAAGTATTTAAAAATCCATATTTAGCGTGTTTCAATGACAATAACGTGGGAACATAAATGATAATAGTTTATGTACGCGAGTTATGAATATTCTCAACAACTGGAGGAAACAATTTCTGAACGAGGGAGAATCCTCTACAAGCCGTAGAACTTCAACTTGTAGGACATCAGTTTTCCATTCGGACACAGACAATGTTTTTTATTTAAATCGGCGTTGTGGTATAGACGCTATATATTATCTGTTTGATTAATAACCTGTATTATGTTTTAAATTAATTTTTTGTAAATGTTTATCTATTTAAAGAAAATTTAGTAGATTATTACTAGAAGAGATACTAGTAAAAAATGAAACTTTTAAATAATGAAAATAGAATCTTTTTATTTTTCTTTTAGAGCTACAAAGTTACTAAAAAATTCATAGATTAAATTCCTGTTGCAACAATTTTATTTGTAGAAGCATTTTTGAAGATAAAATTAATTAAGTTGAAAGAAAGAAATAAAGGAAATATAAATTCATAATTAGTTATTGAAACTAAAAGGATAACTAGTATTTATAATATGATTTTGTGGTTAATGATATTTGTAGGATGTTTCTTTGAATGTTTAATAAATGCTTTCTTTGTAACATTTCAGCCAAAGTGTTCTCATTTAAAACCAAAATCCACTGTGAGTACACCGATAAAAGAATTTGCGACCCCAGAGATTCTTTAAAATATTTAAATTCACTTTTTTCAAAATTGATGTCAACACATCTGGCGCCCTAGTCGAGCAAATCAATCAATAAACTAATGAATTAATGAAATAAATAATTAACCTCACCTCCATTTTTGAATTGTTACAAATGTCGCCGCAACTGTGGGCCTTTTTGGTCGAAATAAACAGTGATTTTGGTAATGCGAACATTTAATCAAGGTAAGGACTCTCTAAATAAAATAAGAAAGATTCTTTTTTAAAAAATTTTTTGTGTTAAATATAATAAGATAAAAATGGAGTCAGAAATTGTAAATGTTAATAATAGTGATGAACAGGTAGGGTTAGGAAATCAAAATTCTTTAAATAATATAGAGCCATTGGAATTTACGGGGGATATTTTTGATAATTTACAGAAGGAGTCGCAAAGTAATGAGCAAACAAATGAACAATTTGCACAAAATTTTTTAGATCAAGAAATAAGTAGTAATAGTAATAGTAGACGTTCAAGTGTGAACGCGAATAGTAGTTCAGGTTCGGATTTTAATGGGTTTGATAGTGATAGGATTCTAAATAGTAAAAAACAGTGTGAAGATATCAATAAAGAAATGGTAGGAATGTTAGGAGTAGAAACTGTAGAAGAAAATTTAGACAAGGAATCAAGGGATGAACAGGTTAGGGTAATGGAACAGGTTAGTGTAATTGAGCAGGATAGAGTAAATGGGGGTAGAACAAATAATGATCAAGGTATGAGCATGGAGAAAATATATGAATTGTTAGTAAATAAATTTGAACAAAGCAGTTTGAAGATAAATAATAAAATTGATCAGAGTAATGTGGAAAATGATAAAAAATTTGAATGTATAAGTAATGATATTAAACAAAGTAGATTAGAAATAAGTAATAAATTTGATCAGAATAAGCTAGAAATTAATGCTAAACTGGAGGTTTTTAATATTAGACTTGAACAAAATAATGTTAAACTGGATAAAATAGATAATGACTTGAAACTGAGTAAATTAGAGCTAAGACAAGATAATTTAGATTTAAGAGAAGTAATGTGTAAAAAATTTGAAGAAATTAGGGTTGAATTAAAACCAAATTATGTAAAATTAGAACAGAATCTTAAATTGGAAATTAAACAAATGGAAATTAATGTAATGGAAACTAATAATAAAGTAGAATTTGAATTAAGCTATTGTGAGAAAAAAGTAGAATTTGAACAGATTAATAGTGTAGAAGGTGTTTTGGTAGAAAATATTAATAATTTAGATAACAATTTAAATCAAGCAATAGCTGAAATTGAAATTAACAGTTTTAATGAAACAAAAGAGATGTCAGATGATTTAATAATAATAGAAGACGATTGTGTGAATGATTGTGTTCAAGAAATTTCTAAAATAATGAATAATGGGTTAGGTAACAAGGTAAATCTAGAAATAACAAGTAATGTTGAAGTGAATAAGTTTGGTGGGGTTGGAATAGGTATAAGTAAATTGAAAAACAAGATAAAAACAAATAATATTACGATAAAGGAATCAGCTGTTTATTTTAAAAAACGAGTGTACCATGAGACTGTAGATTTTGAAAAATACATAATGTTAAAATTTAGGAATGTTTTTAGAATCCAAGAGCAAGAAATTAAAAGTTTTTGTGAAATGAGTAGCTTTGAAATTAAATATGAAAATGTATGTATTAAAGAAGTATTTGTGATGATATACAAGAATGGTGGGGTTAGAATTCCTAAACTAACAGATGTTGAAATTAGGTCAGTAGATTCTAAGATGTTTGAGAGAAAGAGAAATGTAGATATGTCTGTAAGGGAGAAAGAGAAAGGTATTTTGTCAATACTCCGAGACAATAACAAAGGGGAATCTTTTGTTAGGAAAGGGTCAGTTATGATGACTAGGCTAGACAAACTGTCCGTGTGGACAGAAGTATTTAACGTTGTAATTATGTTAAGAGAGCAGGCTATCTTTTACAAAATCTTTCACCAATCGGGGAACCATCGGAAAAAAAATGGATAATTTATAATTGTTGTAATCAATTGAATATTTGGAACGACTAATATAAATGTAAAGACATTTTTATAAACACACGGACTTGATTTTGAAGAATAATTAATAAAAAGTAGTTAAGATTCTGTTAATAAGTAGTTTTAAAATTGAATAATGTATAGTCTATAGTTTGAAATAACAATAGTATGAGTATTAATAAATAATAATATAAGCCAAGCTAGTATGATTAAGAAGTTTTAGTTTTAGAAAACGTTTAGATATTTGTTAGAGTTAAGACGGAAAGTTTTATCAGTTGATAAACGTGAGTGTTTGTATATCCACATATCAACATTTACATTACGTGACTACGATAATCTATTGGTTTGAAAAGGAATCATACGACTAATATGGACAGAGTTAATATTGAATATTAAGTAGGTGGATTCAATATTAAATATTCAATAAAATGTGACGAGAGTTGAGATTCATCTATAGACCGTATTGGAGCTAAAAGGTTCACTTCTTATCAGTAGTAAACAGATAAAGAATTGCGTCTCTATATACAAAGGGGAAATTGGTTATTCCTTAGTCAGGTATAAGTTCTTTGCATGACATTGAGACGAGATACAGCGTGTGACAGAATTATTGTTTTGAAAATAAAAAACTTTTGACTTATAATCGGAAATTAACTTGCGTTTTCAAATAAAGAGTATTTAAATAGAGGATAATTGGTTTTAAACAAAGTAAATAAGAACAAAAGTAGATTACATAAATAACTTTAATAGAATTAAAAGTAAATTTCTAAGTAAAGAACTTAGAATAAATTTTAAAAAATAAAATTTCTTTTTGAATTTGAATAATAACATCTAGAAAGGATTACATAAACAGAAAATCGACGATGCTAATAATAAGATTGGTAAAATAAACATTTTTTCAACTTCGGATGATACGATTTAAATGAAATTTTTTATGAATTTTAAAATTTTCTTCGTGCAAATGCATTTAAGGAGTACATGAACATTTTTGGGAGGAAGGCAGGGTAACGGTAGTCGAAAACATGTCTTATTCTTAGAAATAAGGCATGTAGACAGCATTAAAGGTGTATTGTGGTTGTAAGGTTGTGAGGTGGGCTTTATTCTGAACTGAGTAGGAATTTTGCATTTCAACCTTCTCACATCTGAAGATCATAATGCAGACTTCAATGTAAGTGTCTAAAGTTGTAATCAGAAGGATACAAAGTGTAATTAAGTCGACAAGAAGTGTCGCGGATATTGGAGATAATAGGAGAAAATACAAGGGACTACTAAGTAATTAAAATTTGGATAAAAAAGTAAATTTTGGAAAATGATGAGTTAAAATTTGTAAAAGTTTTGAAATTAAAATGTTTAAGTAAAATTGAAAGTATTTTTTTGATAAGATGATGGAGATTTTGTAACAACGGTTAAGACAATAATAATTTGATATAATATTACATAGAATTTCCATGTAATGATACTTTAGACAGATGATAGAAGAAAGATAAAGTGTAGTGTATACAGAACTGATCAATCTGTATATACAAAATAAAACTGGGCGAGTCAGAATTGGAGTACTTTAGTAAGAAAGATAGTAATTTTTTAAATGTATATAATAGATTAAGAGTAATAATGCTTGGCTTATATGTAGAAAGTATTTGATATTTGTTTACAAAAGTTAAGAATAATAAAATAAGTAATTATATGCAAAATATTGTTAGATTTAAATAATTTGAGATTTGAAAGGTGACTTGTAAAGGAATTGAGTGGTTTTCAAGAGGCATTGCTAAGATGATAATAATATTGAAGTTTTTTGTTTTTTAATAATGAAATGGTAATAAAATGAATAATGGAGTTAAAAATGTTAAAGTTTTTTGTTTTTTAAAGAAGGAGATATAATTAATAAATAATATAATATGAAGAGAATCTATGTGAGTTTTGCCAAGACAGATAATAATTAAGTTTTTTAAGTTTTTTTGATGTTAAATAATGAATAAAGGAGGTTAAGTTCTTGTTTTTTAAAGGAAGGAGTAATAAATTAACAATGATAAGAGAGATTTTGACGAAATTTATAAATGAAATAAATAAGTAACGATTTTTAGTAAATAATGTTTGAATTTAAAACAATAGATGATTGTGAGAAGTTATTTGATAAAGGTGTCTAAAGATTTTGATGAAATACGGTGTTAGCTGGGAAAACAATGTAGATTTTATTTTTTTTTGAAGTTTTTATATACAAGTAATAGATGATTAAGAAGATTTTAATATGAAGTGGTTTAAATGAAAGAATTTTTGAGTTTTATATGAAGATGATGACTTTACAGAATTGTTGAGTAAAGTGGTATTTAAAATGAAGTTGTTCTGTTAAGAAACTTTTATAAAGAAGGTAGTTAGGTTGCATTAATGGTAATTTTTTAGTTTTTAAGAGGTTTTTTGAATACTACGATGAAATACAGGAAATATGCGACGATTTTAATGAAATAAAGGAAATATGCGACGATTTTAATGAAACAAGAGGAGATTTAAGGAAGTCTACGAAATACGGCGATTATTATGATTTTTGAAGGAAGCTACGTTGAATTAAGGAGATTATTTATGAAATAATATATGGGTAAATAATAAGGAGTTTTTTTTTTGTTTATGAAGAATTTTGTTTGGTGATTAATGCAACTTAGATTATTAAAATATGAAAGATAAGATGGAAATAATTTTAAGATAGGATACTGAAAGATAAAACAATTGTAAAGAGGTAATTTTGAAATAAATAGATGAGTTTTGCAAGCAAATTTTTTTTTGATAATAATAATGTTATATTTTGAATTTTAGTTGAAGAAAAGAGTTTTTTGTAATTATAAAATCAGTAGTTAATATGTTATCCCAGCAAGACAAAGGAGAATTGAGATTTTAAGTAAGAATAAATAGTTATTGGATTTAAACTAAAATAAATAATAATGTAAAGTCTGAATTGAAAAGTTTTAAGGTGAATTGAAGCAATGTTGAGTAATAAGTAAATAATTTTCGTAAAAATGTTAATTAATAATGAGAAGTTTTAAAATTTTAATTGCGTTTAGTTGAAAAATGATTCAGATGGATAGTGAAAGATGGGTGTAGATTTTTATAAAAGATGTAGAAATTTCGTCTTGGCAGAAAAATAAAGTGTGGGAAAGGAAATGCTAGATGGCAGGAAAATATACAGACGGCTGTCTGGGAGATAAGCTTTGAGTGACGGGATCCTGTCAACAAAAAATGTTGATGGAAAGTTTCAGCCAACAAGGTTGGAAAGGAAACTGATGATGGGTTTTATTGTATAAATAGAGATAAGGCTTAGCACTAATTGATTTGTGTATTATTTTTTTACAATGAGTTATTATAACGCTAACAAATTAAAATAATGAAATAGGATTTTAGCAAATAGATTTTTATTTTTATAAGAAAAGAGAATCTTTCTTAAATTAAGTATACTAGGGATACTTATTTTCTTTCATGAGGTCCTTAGCTTCTGAAATGAAATGTCTTGAACATCCATTAATATTTTTTTTCGATTTGAAATATATATATATAAAAGCTTTGTATTCCAATACCTGTATTGAAATACAAACCTTGTGGGGTTTTGTGACAGTGTAAAAAGTCAGATTTTAATAGACTCATTTAAAAGACGCGGTTAAGCCAAAGAGATAAGAGATTCAAATAATAATTTAAATTTAGTAACGTCATTAATAAAAGAAAAATGGATTTTCAAGACAACAGTATGAATTATTATGTTTAATTTTAATGTAATTTAGTTTGTTTGTTATGTTAAGTAAATCATTTGTATTTTACGGCAGTGTGGTAAAATGTGTGAACAGTAACCGGAAGGAACGCTTTCGGAAGTAAGAATTTGCCTCATGGCAACAGCAGTTGAAGTCCAGAGCTTGGAGGGACTGGATGTGTTTTAAAAAGTCTAAGTCCGGCGATTGAAGGGACAAGATGTGTTTTTTAAGAGTTGAGTTTACCGCTTAAAATGAACAGGTTGTGCTTTTCAAAGTCAAAATACAGTGTTTGGAGAGTTAAGATCGTAGAAAGAGTTTCTAGGTTCTGTTAGAACAATGTGCATTTGATTTTTTATCTCAAATAGTGTTCGAAAGTATTTAAAAATCCATATTTAGCGTGTTTCAATGACAATAACGTGGGAACATAAATGATAATAGTTTATGTACGCGAGTTATGAATATTCTCAACAACTGGAGGAAACAATTTCTGAACGAGGGAGAATCCTCTACAAGCCGTAGAACTTCAACTTGTAGGACATCAGTTTTCCATTCGGACACAGACAATGTTTTTTATTTAAATCGGCGTTGTGGTATAGACGCTATATATTATCTGTTTGATTAATAACCTGTATTATGTTTTAAATTAATTTTTTGTAAATGTTTATCTATTTAAAGAAAATTTAGTAGATTATTACTAGAAGAGATACTAGTAAAAAATGAAACTTTTAAATAATGAAAATAGAATCTTTTTATTTTTCTTTTAGAGCTACAAAGTTACTAAAAAATTCATAGATTAAATTCCTGTTGCAACAATTTTATTTGTAGAAGCATTTTTGAAGATAAAATTAATTAAGTTGAAAGAAAGAAATAAAGGAAATATAAATTCATAATTAGTTATTGAAACTAAAAGGATAACTAGTATTTATAATATGATTTTGTGGTTAATGATATTTGTAGGATGTTTCTTTGAATGTTTAATAAATGCTTTCTTTGTAACATTTCAGCCAAAGTGTTCTCATTTAAAACCAAAATCCACTGTGAGTACACCGATAAAAGAATTTGCGACCCCAGAGATTCTTTAAAATATTTAAATTCACTTTTTTCAAAATTGATGTCAACACATCTGGCGCCCTAGTCGAGCAAATCAATCAATAAACTAATGAATTAATGAAATAAATAATTAACCTCACCTCCATTTTTGAATTGTTACAAACGATCCTGATAGCAGGCCATTGGAAAACAACAATTAAATAATAATAAATTTTACATTGAATTAGTATAATAATAAAAGTTTCTAAAACTATTTAATGAAATTTATTACCTTTGACAACTGTGATATGTTATATGAGACTGATTCCTGCCTTGGAAGACTGCACGTGTGTGAAGTGAAAATGCTCGGACTGGTGGCTGAGTTTGGAACTTTGCAATATCAACATTATATTGAACTGACATCTGTAATATAGCGTAACCTGCACCTTTAGCTTGGACTTTAACTGTTCCCCATGCATGTGGAATCTGAAAATAATCATAATAAAATATAGGATGTTAAAAAGTCTCATAATAGAAAATATTACAATAAATTATTTAGCAAATAAACAAACATAACTTTGCAATGGATTGAAAAAGATATTTTTCGTAATATATTCTGAATTTTCTTACAGTATTTAAAATTAAATTTTACATTCTGATTTTCAAACCATATTTTTTAACCAACCTTTTTTTCATGGTATTTAAACAAATGGTACAGTTTCTTCAATTTTGTTACAAAATACATTGTATTTTGTTTTATAACCAAATTAAGGTTCTAATCGAAAGTTTAAACTGTCATCAAAATTAAATTAAATCAGTCTAGGTTAGGAGACAAAGCCTAGTTTAGATTTTGTATGGATAGGAGACACATGCTTACCATGGAAAGTGGTCCTTGGTATTATTATCTAATAGTACACAAATAAGACGCACACAAAAAAAACTTGTGTTTTTCTATTTGTGTACCACTTTCCAAGGTAAGCCTGTGTCTCCTATCCATACAAAATCAGTAATGTTAGATATGTGTAAAATCAAACCCTGAATTCAAGAAAGAAAAGTTCTCAAAATGATTCTAACTAGACTATTTAGATTTATTTAATAATTTTATTTTTCCCAATTTTTAAATTACAAGTTAGTTTGGACTCTAGAACTGAAAATATTCCACTTTTAACCAAGTTTACAGAGCATTATTATATAACTCGGCAGAGCCTAAATATGTTCGCTAAAGAATTTCCCCATGCCCACCAATCTACAGAGATGATATTGTCTCATTGGAAAACTTAAGGTCTGAGGATCAATAGTATATATAAAACGTGGCCGTGTGTCTCATAGGCACAATGTCACTTTTGCAGTTTTTAAATGGTTTA
Source organism: Aphrophora alni (assembly GCA_963513935.1). Lineage (NCBI taxonomy): Eukaryota > Metazoa > Arthropoda > Insecta > Hemiptera > Aphrophoridae > Aphrophora > Aphrophora alni. The sequence goes on from OY740770.1 coordinate 117,716,343, forward strand.
TGGGAACAAACATCCCTTATTAATACCTATTTTTGGAGTACTACCGGGATGATTTATATGCGGTTTGTTTTAAATAAAAGAAAATTTTGCCATTATTTACAAAAAATTATGTAATGTCATTTTTACATGTAAAAAACATTTTTTAAACCACATATTATCAGCCCTATTCTAGCATCAGTCACAAATCACACCACAGCCACTGTTAATAAATTTGTTGACCTAATCGCCTGTTTTAAATATGCATTCTTATACAGGTTGCTATGGTAACTTAATTTGTATGTAAAATCACAAAATCAAGTTTAAAACACTTTATAAAATGTTTCACATTGGTCTATGCATAACCTATCTTCATGCACTTAAGAACTCCTCTGCTTCTACTCAACCTACTGACTGGAGTTTTACCGGGTCAATTTTCTTGCAGTTGGTTTTAAATGAAAAAAATAAATTTGAAACAAACCACATGAAACATCTGTTTGATGTTTAATTCATTTTGTTTGTTTATTATAGTCGTTGAAAGAAAACAATCATATTTGAAAAGCTAGGAATATAATATTGGAGAGCAATAAATTTAATTTACTATTTATAGAACATATAAAAATATTAAATAAATTTGTTAAAAATATGAAATGCAAAAATGAGGCAACAGTCGGAATGAGGTCTAATCTGTTGCCCAAAGACAATTTTTTCCTCCTAACGCTTTTGAAATAGGCAACCTTGGGAGACTTTATATCTAGTCACCTTTAAAACATCTCAAAAACAAATAATAGTAAAATTGTATTGATACTTAATTTTATATTGAAACGGCCGATAAACAAGTAAAAATATATTTCTCAAAACCCAATTCATTTAGTATGAATTGAAAAAATTTACCGTAAAAAAATACAAATTTTTAAAATGGGTTCAAAATGATCAATATACATTTCAAAATTAAATTCAGTTGAACAAATTATTTCTTATTTGTATAATATACAGAATTTCATATCACACATATAAGTGGTAAATCTAAAGTTTTTAAAAATATCCAAAGTAGGCCCAAAGTGATTTATAAAGAGCTCATAAATTAAAACTGTATAAAATTATTTTGTAGTAGTAAAATTTGATCAATTTCAGTAATGTAATAATGATAAAAAAGAAAATTTTATTTTTGGTTGTTGTTTGAAGCCAAAAAACCACTCAGTCTGTAATAAAACACAATTATTATTATTATTTTAGCCAAGTTGGGTCTTGCTCTAGCACGTTTACTTAAATATATATATATATATATATATATATATATATATATATATATATATATAATGGTTAACTAATAACAACAACTCAATTGTTTAAATTTCTCTTTATTCTCGGGTCTTCGGATTTGGCTTTTTAAATGTGCAATTATTATACAATTATGGACATATATCTTAAAATTCACAAATCAGCTTATACTATCAATATTAAAAGTTCTTAAAGTTCAATTTTTGATAATAATAAAATCTATATATTTACTTAAGTCCAAATGAATGATGTTGAAAGGTGTTTAAATATCTATTCTTGAAGATAATTAAAATTGTTTGGTACTACCTCAGACTGCTTTCTTAATACTAACAATAACTCTTGTAGTTCACCATTATTCACATGTAGTTCACCTCTGACATGTTTGTATTATTAAAATATTTAACTTGTCTATAAAATCCTTCTTTTTTAAAATTGCTGAACAACGAAAATTAACCTTGCCTACATGAAATGTTTTATAGAACTATCTTATTATTTCTTCCAACAACCCGGGCTACAATGCAGTACCGCCATCCTTGGTATATTTTCCGCTATCGGCTTTTCGTATGGCCGTGCATTCAAACATATCAAATATATATATTTTTAAATGTCCTTCCATAGTCATTTTTAAATAGTATATTAATTTGTAGACATACCTGAAGTTAAAATTGTTTTTTTTAAAAAGGTTTTAATTAATCCACATTCACTTTATATATATATATATATTTATGTTTTTATATGTCACTGCCTAGATTTCAACAATAGTTCTAACTTTCGCCGCCAGTTCGCACTGTTCCACTTTATTGTAATAATTAATTCGTTGTAAACACTAAAACTAACCTAATTTATTCTATTCAACCAGTTTGTTATTTAAATTAACTAATACACAATATACATTGAATTTGAATTAAATATAATCATCTAAACATGAAATAAATTACAAAAGGATAATAAAACGTTCTTATTCAATCATTTTAGGTTATTAAGTAAAGTTACTGTTATTATTGTTTTTTGAAATGGAAGTAAGTTTTATTTAAATTAGCTGTAGTTATTATATTATGACTGTGCTTTATATTATTCATTTAAAATTTCCAAAATCTTTAAGTTAATTAAATTATTAGGCTAGGACGAATTTTGAAGTTATTACATTTAGGCTATAACATTTTATCAACATATTTTATTAACCTTTAAATTGTGTGGCCTATCCAGTTTGACTGTTACAAGTCATTATCCCCTAAAAAAAAAAAAAATAAAAAAAAATAAAAAAATAAATAAAATAAAGGCTCTTACCATTGAATACTATAATAACATCAGGGTCAGAAAAGAACAAGAGTTGGTCAAGAGAAACCTGATAGGAAAGATGAAAGAGAGATATAACTTAAAACTACATGAAAAAAAGTGTAGACCGAGCTAGTTTCCCTCAGTATTGCCAAGCCCGTACTCATTATAAGTGAGCTACTGAGGGTTAAACAAATATTTAATGCTACTCTTTAAAGATCTAATAAGATTTGAATCCTTAGCCCAAGTTATAAATAATTTGAACATCTCCCTTTGTTATTTGAATCCTCTTTCCACTAAGCCCAAAATTACCCTATTTAAAAAATGTTTTTGTAAAAACACTTCTATTAATGGTAGTTGGCAATATTTGGTTAAAATTGCTCCATAAATACAACAATACTCAAATCAAGTTATATCAAATATACATACCTCAATACGTTGAAGCTGAGCGATATTCTTGTTGTTAACATGAAGCACTTTGGTCTGTCCTGGTAATGCTGTAGCTTCTATAGATACGGTTAAAGCCAAGACATCTCTTAATCTTGCTCGGTTTGTATATTCTATTAAAGCTTTCATTGCCCAAGCAGTATCCTGCAACATGTCGGTGTTATTACTACATTCAAATAATAAAATAATTACAAAGATTATCCAAGTAAAATGCATTAATAAAATCAGTAATAAAATGCATTAACAGTTATTTTCTGAGCCTCATAATTGTGTACTATCTTAACATTGGTTGTCCCTAATGAGTCTAGTAGATGTGTATATATTAAAAAGTCTCCACTTGCTTTGCTCGTGTTCAGTGTCTCGAAGCTATACATATGTGAAGGAGCCTCCACTTCCTACGCTCATGAATTGTTATTGACTAACCCCCTACCGGATCTTGTATCTGTAAGAAATATCACATTTTCTTGGAACATCAGAGTTCTCAAAATGATATTTTCGACAATAACTTCACTATTTGTCATCATAGAGAGTATTGGTTGGTACCATTACATGTAGAACTGAAATCTGCAAATTTTAATCTAAGTTGAAAAAAAATAAAACTGTTTAAAAAGGCATTTTGAAATTTCCAATTATATTTTTCAGAATTTCAAAGGATTCAAAGATGAGCACACTAATAGTCCCCTATACCAAATTTCATGTTCCTATTTTAATTTTTGCGACCACTGTTGTGCTTATGTACAGACACCAACAATGACAGATGGACGGTAGGCCATGAAACGTGAAGATCAGTAAAAAATCGGAGGTAGAAATTTTATAGAATTACCAAACTTACACTATACTTCGTATACTGAAGTAAAAAAAAACAAATATAACAAAGTACCTACAGTTGAAGCAAACCATCTTTAAGTTGTCAACACAAAATGTTTTAAACATTAGTCTACTTTATAAATCAAACCGTAACTAATTATCTAAAATTTAATGGTCCATGTCAAAATTAATTTCACTGATGTTTCATTTGACTGAAAACCCTCAATATTTATAATATTCTGATCTAAAATCAATCAAGACTCATATTTCCACCTATTCTAATTTTTTAATTCAGAACAGTACCAAACTCTACTTAAAGTTCATTTTTTTTATCACAACTGAATCTAAGATTTCAAGATAAAATATAAAACTTGATTATCATCTCACCTGTGTTGAAGCCCAGCCACCATCTGTTAGCCGTTGAGCGTTAAGCCATTTCACAATTGAATCAATGAACAATTCCTGTCTAGATACGTAGACAAGAAGAGCGTATGCAGTTGTTTCAATATTGCTGGAGTCGTATTTATATGGCAGTCGAGGTAACAAGAAAGGTTTTTGATTTTCCATTTTGAATGGAGATAAAGGCACTTGTTCTTTTCCCCAATACATTAGACCACCTAATCAAAAATATATTAATATGTTAATCAAAATATAATTCAATATATCATTATTTTGTTATAGAAGATTATATAAGTATTATACAATATAAAAACATTGCTCATCTGTCTAACTCATACATGACCAAAACCAACCAAAACTATGTCAGTTTGGTAGCTGTCGGTTAAAAAGTGAAAATAAACCATAGACGTTGTTTTTAAAAAAATGTATATATTTAAATAAGGTCTAAACTTCTTTCACTTATGCCATAAACGCATCCTCAGCATAAATTGTATTTGATTATAATCAAGTTTATAATGAAGGCGGTCAAAGTTCATTTTTGGTTTTACCAAACTAGTAATAAATTTTATTTCCAATATTTCACAAGATGGGTTATTTTACATTCAGTAAAAATTGAATGAAATCGGTAGAGTTGATTTTGTGAAATTACATCTTTTAACAGCTCCATAGTTGATCGTTTGGTTATATTTATTTTAGATATAAAGGGAGAAAAAAAACAAAAAAGTTGTGAGATATGAAATACCAAATTTGATTAAAATCGGTACGTTTCGACAGAAGAGCCTTACGCGAGACAGACATATATAATTCCACAAGTACTTTTTTGGACTCAGGGGACCCAACAATGGATGTATTCACAAAAGAACGTGATGTCGATTTTTTGATCCACTACATAACTGTACACTATCTATATGTTAGAAAGTACAAATATTACTTCAAAAGAAACAATGATTCTATAAAGACAAAACAACACTAACTATTATAATACAAAAGTTTGTTGTTTGTGTTTTTTCTTCTTCTTTTTGTGTACTATTAGATAATACCAAGGACCATTTTCAAGGTAAGTCTGTGTCTCCTATCCATACAAAATCTAAAATAAATAAAATAATTAACTAAATATAAACTCACCTTCTATCCGAGCATGTTTAATAAGAATTCCAAAAGCAGACTCTGCAGAAGCAGATTTACTCATCATCAAGGCATAGGCAACAATGGCAACTTCGTAAGGATCTCCTTGTTTATCGAGTAAGTTCAAGTTACGTTCTAACCACTGGAGTGCCCTACCTTGCGCCTGAGCCACTTGTGAACCTATACCCTGTCAAGAAGAAAAAAAAAGCTTTATTATAAATGCTTTGTTTTCAGTCCGTCGACAATTTTAAAGTTTTACAAAAAACATTATATCTTTGGAAGTACATAAGATATTAAGTGAAAACTTTGTACTTTCACTATTCATATAACCTTTTTAAATTATACCATAAAACTAAGTTTTATTTTGTAAATTTACAAATGAGAGATGTTTAAAATTTTATATAAAATATCTAAAAAACAATTATTATTATTATTATTAAATAATTACAAGAAACAAAAACTAAAAGTTATTGATCAAAAACTAAAAAGATAATTTCTTGGCAATTGTCTACATGTCTACATAAATCAAGATTATCTTAAACCAATATATTATGGAATTATGAGAAGTGTTAATAATAATATCATAATCCACTGACCAGAAATGTACCAAATATGTAAATGTTTCATAATTTCCCCAAAAGTTGGTAAAACTACATACAGTATTAAGAAATACAAATTTCAAACTAAATTTGTAGATAATTAAATTCCGATGAAATTGATTAAATTTATATGTTAATATGTAATTTTACAAACTTACGTGAAAAAAATATTAATACACATTTCTGGATTTTCCTTTACATTACATTCTAGTTCAGGGATCAAGGTATATTAAAGAGGTCAAGTAGATATAAGAGTACGATATAAAAATTTACATTTTGCATAAAGGAAGATGTGATGCTCGCTCCGCCATATTGACAAAATGATGGATTAAAATGATTTTTCAATATATCTCATTACAGTGCACCCTAGAGTAAAAACAACTATTATAAAAATTACAGAAAGAGGGGATTTCCGACAAATTATGTCCTATGCATTTTTCATCTGAAATGATAATCTTAGACATAGCAGTTGAATAAAGTTAACCATATACATTTAGCTTTATTTAACAGTTTGTTACGACAATCCAAAGTTAAGAAAGCACTTGCTACGCCCCACACAACTTTACTGATAATGTCGCGAAAATAATTCTCATTTCCCCCTCCCTCTTTTTTTCCCCCATTACTGTTGAGACCGATGGTTCTTGGTGGAATTCCATGTTTAAAGATAATAAAACACAATTTTTTATTTTGTAATATCCACTTTGTATTAGTCTAGCCGACCAATGGTTTCGCCTGCTAAGGCATTGACGTGGCTGTATTACAGACTGAAGAAAAAAGAAAAAAACAGAAAACCTTAAAACTAGAGGGTGGGAGTTAGGATACAATGAATGGAAGATTGGGGAAATACCCGGCCTGGGCAATGACGATAGTAACAATACATAATGGGAAAACTAGTTGATTGTTCTAAGTACAAATAACTTTTAAAGGTTTTACTAATGGAGAGTTATACAATGACCAATGGCGAAACCATTGGTCGGCTAGACTAATACAAAGTGGATATTACAAAATAAAGAATTGTGTTTTATTATAATTAATAATTCTCATCTCTATAATCATCTACTACATGTTCCATGAACAACTAATGTGTTAAGTGCTCTTAAAAATTTTATTTTCCTGTTTTTGTACTAGAATTTAAAAAAAAAGTTAATATTGGTATAATTAAAGAGTACAGAATTATAAATCGATAACATCTCACTGAGATTGAAAAATAAGTGGATGTTTTTTAGTTTGAAATTACACAACTCTTGCCAACAGTACGCTCTGATTTTTACAATTTAATAGAGACACAAATAAAATGACTGTACTATAGATTAGATATCTGCTTTTTCTTAAATGTTTAAAGGCAAAAACCTTTAAATCATTGCCTTAGAGCATAAAATACTCCTTAGACCTTGTATACTCTAAAAGCGCCACAAAAGAAGAAGAGTTAGTCAAGAGAGACGTAATAAGGATGATAAAAGATAGGGATCTAAACCAAGACTACATGAAGAAAGCTGTACATCCCTTGCGATTACCAAACCCATACTTACTAAAGTGAATCCTTGAGTGAAGATATATTCTTATATAATAATGGAATGTAATAATGCTAAACACATTTTCCAAATTTATAACATTCTGATGCTTATTAAGATTCAAAATAATATAGATTAATTTTTACCCCTGTCAAATCTTTGACTGTATCCAACATTATCAGTACGTGAGCTGTTAAAGAGATATTTCTGTGACGAACACTATCTTGATCCCAGTTAAGTGAACTGTTCATTTTACGATCTGGCAACCAAGTAACTTCATAGAATGCTCCATCAATGGTCTGATGTTGAAGCACCCACCATACTGCTTTGCCAATCACCTAAAACAAAGTGTAAAATAGCTGTTTTTATTTATACATGAATTGTTGAATATTATATCCATTTTATATTTCTTACTATAGTTTATTGCAAGAATTTCAACAAGAACATCTTACAAGTTAAATATGGCCCTGCTGTTTTCGATTTTATTCTTAATATAAAAATGTATACAATTTTAAATACACCCCGCCAAGTTTTTAATGTAAGTTGGGAGGTTGGGTCATTAATCTTCACAATTTTATTAAAATTTGAACGTAACCGATAGAGTTGATTTTGAGAAATTATGCATTTTATGAGAAATGGTGACCAAAAAATATCTGGGTCCTTATAGATTACACTCTAGCAAAATTGTAAGAGCCAATTTTGAGAAAATTGTAATTTGTAGTTTTTTCTCAAAACAGCTCTCACCAAATTTTGAATTATGAATAACTCCTGATATATGGCCAAAATATATTCACATACCAGTTTTGATTAAAATTGGTAAACACATTTTGGCTGTAGAGCACAGCACATACAACAAACAGTCATCTGTACGTAAACATGATAGTGACCAAACAAATTATTACAGGAACATGAAATTTGTAGTGTGCTTATATAGAACTCTATTGAAATTCTGAAAAATTGAATTTAAAATATCATAATGGTGGCTATTTAAACATTTTATTACATATGTTATTCAAATTATAAAGCATTAAATTAGATAAAAATTTACAGATTTCAATTCTACACATAATGATATCAACCTGACCTCTCTACGATGACAAATATCAATAGAATTTAACATTTTCTACTAGGCCCTAGAAACCAATTTTTGGTCAATACACTTTAAGCATCTCTTTGCATTACATTGTATGATCAGGCTAAGTGGGGCCCCATCAAGAAGTTAACTTGGAGGAGCATAACTGCAGCATTCTTGGATAGAGAGTCAAAAATATAGACACTGTGAACAAAATGGACTTTAAACTTATAGAGGTAAAATAAATTCTACACCAAATTGTTATACACAAACAGAATAAAGACTCAACCAGACATTCTGTTAAAGAACTTAAAGCCAAAATTAACATTTTAAAAATAAACAAAATTAACCACGTTAAAAAAGGCCATCTTGCCAAAATTACTACTATGGTTATTCTTACCAAAGGATCAATGTATATATAATTTTCCCATTCGTAAAAGCTGGCTTCTTGGAAAATACGAGCACAAAATGCAGTGAGCCACACACTCGGTGATGACTGATTCCTGAAATCAATATAATTTACTTTGTTAGCTCTACTTTAATTTGAAAAAGAAAAATATACAAAATAATATCTGAATTACTAAGTAATTTGAAATAGCGATGTTCAAGTTACCAAGGGCAAAAATCATTGACTTCGAGTTATAGAGAACTCAATTTGACTGACCTTTATTCACTTCGGCAGTGTGTTTTGATTACATTTTTTTTTCCAGTAAAATAAGAAATAAGTGAAAGAAAACACCACAGTAGAAGTATTTTGTTTTAATAAAAATCGGCACAGTCATATAGACCTATAACAGTACAGTATAGTTGATAAGATATTTGGTGGGATTCTAAAGTTCTTTGGAAATTCATTTTTCCCTCGTCTACAGTTTTTAATAGGTTTTGTTTTTCCTCTACACTCAATGTCTCTTACATTTTCATTTCACTAACATACTGCACCACAAACTATTTCACAATCGTTTAAATAAAAAGCAAAACTTTAAAGAAATACAGAACGGTAGGCACATATGTACCAATTGAGGAAAATTCGAGGACACAGGAGAGGGGGGAGTTCATGTATTAAGAAGAAAATTTGACATTTCACATAGTATGACTATCCTAAACTTTGACCTACAAAGGTCTGCGGGCCAAAACTTCCAGTTATGTAGGTTTACCGACATGCCCAGGAAACCAACAAAATTTGTCTTAACGAGGTTCCTAAACTATTGAATTTATAAGGGGAAAATTAGAGTTGAGGGTTATAAAAGTTGAAGGGGAATTGCAAAAATTCAAGTTATGGAGGATTAAGTTATTAAGGTTTCACTGTAAATATTTTTTCTATATTTTCTGTATTTTCATCTCAATGTCATAATTAAGAAATAAAAATGTGTAATTAGTTTGACAAAAAAGTCATCTGTTTTTCAATGTATCATTGTATTATGTGAATCATAGCTAGACATTTCATGATAAAAAAAACATTTCAAGTAATGAAAAATTTCCCTTCATTAAAAGCCTGTTAATTTCGTTTTAATGTCAAGACAATATTTTTAATCAAATGGTAATAAAACAAAATCAAATGAGAAGATAAAAATAATATATCACCAAATGAATGAAAACATAATCTTCCGCTTTCTTTATGTATTACTAAGTCATCATCCTAAGTTGTTAAATGCATGCAAACCTTACTCGACTGTAGGAAACAATTGTAATGGTGTAACAACTGAGGATGATGACTTAATCATTGAAACAAGGTCTTATATAAATAACGTGGTTTCTGTGGAAGATTGTGTTTTCATTCAATGATTGAAGTTTCCACAAGGGTAATTTATTACAGTTAAATAAAAAGAATATATCTATTGGTTTTGAAATTTATATATATTTGTATTTGTCTTATCTATACAAAATGACATACTAACCAATCGCTACGAAACAAACTAAAAGATCCATCTTTATTCATGAATGATAATGTTCTTTGATATCCAATGTTCATGTGATGGAACGCTTCTTTTTCTATAGATCGGTTTCGTTGATTTGTGAGACGCATGTACTGAGTTGTATACAAGTTAGCAGCAAAACTAAATACTGTTTGTTCACCACAATCCTGCAAAACAAGGTGCATTTTCAATGAAATTAATTTTAATTACTACGATGACCGGGTACAGTTAATACACTAGGTGAATTTGTCCATGTGGAACTAAAAATATATTACATATCCATAATAATATTATGGTTTTGGTTTATATTATAAAATTAAAATATATTTTAACTCACTACGAATTTGTTTTAATTTTGAATTATGCGAGTCGGAATAGATTCGTCTTGATATATTTTCATGCACATCCTCCTACAAAAAGAAGGACCAAAAAATGCTGAATAGTTTTGGAAATTGTTCCATTTTTGTTTCAATCCAATTACTGGTGAGAAATACACCAACTAAGAAGGGGCTATCTTCAAATCCGCCTTTTAGTCAGGTGTTAGCCTTGAATTCCCTCTAAGAGTGTGTTTTGTGTTGATGTTTCTTTCATCATCTGGATGAAGATTAATTGATTGATCTAGGAAAAAGTTATTGCTGGAATTGAGAAAAGGTATCTTCTGTCCGGTACACTTCATGAGCACTATGATAGACTAAACGATAATATAATAAAAAGAAACTGTAGAATGAGTTGTGCCAAAAAGCTTCTTTTTTTCTATTCATTGTTGAACAATTCTTTTTTCCCCCTTTTCTCCAGGTATATGATTTAAAAAATGACTTTAACACGTGGTAAGAAGTGATGCCTGGAATTAAGAGCAATCAACTTTAAAAATAAATGACCTAATTAATCAGAGGTTAAAAAATCCATTGAAATTCCATGTGCATTCGTTAAATAATAAGTGTTTATCAACTTATATATTTACAAAAAAAAAAGAATTTTTTAAAGTGTATAAACGTTCAAATACCCATTTATAAATTATTAAAACAGGACTTTAACGCATATTATGAAGCAATGCTTCATTAATTAATATCTTAAATTTTAAGAAATAAATGATCTAACCCTGGTTAAAATAGCTGTTAAAATTCTATGTACCATCGTTAAATAATAAGTTAGTGTTAATCCACTATTTTTAAAAAATTTTTAAAGCGTATAAACATTCAAATACCCGTTTAAATTCCATATACAATAGTTAAATAGTTTGTTTTTATCAGGTATATGATTTTTTTTTTAAAAGGACTTTAACGTGTGGTAAGAAGTGATGCCTGAAATTAACAGCAATAAACTTTAAGAAATAATAACGTAATAGGATGTTAAGAAACTGGTAATACAATGTGTTCAAATACTTCACTGGTAAGTGTTTTCTTCCCTTTTATCTTCAAACACATTATCATCGATTACACTCGCTAAAATTAAATTTTCATGATATGCACAGATTTACTTTTCATCAGAAACTGAGTGAAGTAGGAGAATAGTGTGTTTTGAGTCTGCTGAGAGACAAAAAATTGGTTTAATAACCATTGAATCCTTCTATGTGAAAAGAAATAGGCTTGATTAACCTCTTAACTGCAAACAAAACTGATTATAGTATAACTGATTACACCATACTTTATAGTATATATTTTTACTAACAATAAATGTTTTACGATGGCAGTTTGGAAAATAAGTTCTATTTTGTTTAAAAAAAAATACAAATTAGAGGTTTTTTACGCAAATGAAAGTTACAACTCTTACCAATTTTTCTACATAATTTTCTGCTATATTAAGGTACTTGCCATACCAGTGAACATGTTATTTTAATTACCCTTATCATAAAATTTCCCCGTATAAAAGTTAAGGCATCCATTGACAATCTCCTTCAACTCCTCGTCATTTCTAAAAAACTTATAATCCTAGCCATTGTTTCATGTTAGGAAAAAAGTTATAAACATTAGAAGCTAATCAAGGTTGGTCAAACAACTCCAATTTGAAACTAACCAGTAGGCCTTCCGTGGGGCGCATCAGTATGTGGATGAGCATTGTTATGAAGAAAAAAATAATACCAGAACTAAACATTTCACGCCGTTGTTCTGTATGGCTTGCTTAAAGTGTCACAGTAAAATCCAGAATTTATTGTAGTACCTTTTCCTATAAAATCCACCAGAAGTTCACCTTTTCTATCCCTAAAGACAGTTGTCATGACTTTTCTTGCAGAAAATGTATATATTTTCATGGTGAGCTAGTATGACCCCCACTCAATCGACTGATTTTTGTCTCCACTCTGACATACGATACCCTAGTCTCATCGCCTGACACGATAAGATTGAGGAAATCATCACCTTTTGTATTATAACAAATAAAACACAATTTTTCTTTTATAAAATTCTATAATTTATTTGGTCTAGCCGACCATGGTTTCGCCAGTTACGGCATTGACGAGGCTCTTACAAGACTAAATACAATGCACACCATAACTATTATAAAAGGTTGAGAAAGGCCGTAACTGGCGAAACCATGGTCGGCTAGACCAAATAAATTATAGAATTTTACAAAAGAAAAATTGTGTTTTATTTGTTAAAATGGAGTTCTATCAAGTACCGTCGGCCATCAGTGTAAACAATATTTTGTATTATAGCACAAAAAGAAAGTTTTCACCATATTTATCCTCTTGGTTTCGTGGTAATCAGTGAGACATTTTGGTATTCAGTGGGTACAAAAGTTATAGTAGCCTAGCTTGTCAGTTACCCACTCATACAAAAATGTTTATGATACCTACTTAAAGGAAAAGGTATGTTATTTCCATAATTTTGAAACACCGATTTTTTTTTAACTATCTCATTCACCTTTTCAACAAGTTCATCTGTCCACAAAAGATGGTCATCTACTTCTTTCTTCAACATGGACGTTAGTCCTTAAATTCTGGAACAAACGGCATCATTTTCTACCAGTATTATCTCACTTATAATGTTTGTTCCACACACTGCACAAAGTTCATGATAAAAGTCCACTGTCGTTCTTTGACCCAGGAATCAAATAACAACAGTTCTTCACAAGCTGTAGAATTTTCAATGGTAGCGGCCATATTGATCGACAGTTGGCACAAGAACAGGCTAAAAAAACCTTCCCAATAGCACTCCATGACTCATGCTGAGCCAGACTACACAATTATACAAAGATCACGCCACTACCCCCATTCCTTTATGTGCCAGACAGAAACATAACTTACTTTTCGAACAGAAGAAATAGGCTTTGATTTTGTAAAGTCAAGAGTTAAGTATTATCATGTTTGTTAAAATAATCCTTAAAACAAGAGTGCAGAGAAAGTGACATAATAAACTTATTTCTTTTTTTCATTAATAATAAAATCTGCATTTTTTATTTTGTTATAGGGCCTAAGTAAGTTTTTATCTGAAGAACATGACTTCTAGTTTAACATTATAGTAACTCACCATTGGTAAATTCAGCATAGTGGTTGCATTTACAGGCATAGTTGGGAATATAGGTCCCACAACATCTCCTACGATTGAAACAAATGCTTTGTTTGATCCGAATATATAATATCTGTTTTCATCATAAGGTATAATAGGAGTCTCTGTGATGTTGACATGCATGTATTGAAAGATGTAAGCTCGATTACTCAAATCTAACAGTATAGACTGGTGTCGATATTGTGGCAAACCATCAGCCTGAAAAAATCAATATTGTTTCTATTAAATGACTATACATTCATTGCACAATACAACATTACTTACAACAGAAATAAATAAATGGTGTAAAAACATTATGCAATTTTTCTCAGTCACCCATCTGCAAAACCCAACCAAAACTAATCTCCACCAAATATATATTTAACTAAGGACTTAAACTTGCTTTTCATGAGTAATAAATATGTCCTCAGCGTAAATCATATTTTATTAAAATTGAACTTTTAATGATGCTGTAAATGTTCATTTTGTGTTTGCCAATTATTAATGAAATAAAATATTTTTACTTGCAATTTTGCACACAAGACAGGGTCATCGATCTTTAAATTACACTAAAATTTCAACAAAATCAATAGAGCCAATTTAGAGTAATTACATATTTTGTAACAGCCTCATGACCGATTTTTTTGGTTTTTTACCTATAACTCACAAACCAACATATCTGGAGAGATAGCAATTAATATGTTTCGTTTAGATCTTTAGAGGCTTCAATTAAGCAAAATTTCATAAAAATTGTTAAGAACGGATGAACATAATATATAATTGATGATATAACACAACTGATCATAAATCCAAATAAGAATACACCAATAACAAGTGACATATGCATTAACAACCGATAGTGTTAGGTATGCTTTAACAAATGAATACTGTAAATAATAGTGCCGTAATTTTGTTGTGCAGACGTGAAAAAAGTTGTGCACTGCACAGCTCACGCTGTTACAGTGATCACTTTGTCAATAATGTCAATAAAGCAAATTCAAAGGTAAACGTCTATAATTACTTGGGATATTAAATAAACTATACTAAATATATGATATAAAAAATGTATACTATAGGTATAGGCATATATTTCATAAGGCCTTGTGATAAAAAACTATTGTAAATTAACTCCTGTATAGACTAAATTTTTAGATCCAAATTAATATTACTAGCACAGACTGGATAGTCAAGACTCATTGTACTTTTGAAAATATCATGTATCATAAATATCAAAATATCATTATATATATAATACCAATATAATTTAAATATTATAGGTGATTGCTTTAATTTATATCTGACGCTCTATTCTATGTGCTGCTAGCACTCCATGGTGACAGAAAATAGTGTATCAGATTTCTAAATATCCATGTTCTTTTAAAAAACAAAACTTCGTCTATACTAAAAATATGTGAAAATGAAAACAACACAGGTGAGTACAACCTCAGTTACATAAGCATGATAAGCACTTTGCAACAAATATATAATATCCATATAGTAAATGTAGTTTTTAAATTTAGTTAATGAACTAAAATATTTAGGAGAATGAAGGTGTTCACAGTACAATTTAAAATTTAATTCTTTTTTCTCTTATCTAAGTAGAATCATAATATAGCAGTGTTACCAAGACGTGAAGTGTTCTGGTGACAGAATCTCTACCAATAAGTGTTGAAGCCATGAGTGTAACAGATATATCACCAAGTCTAATAGGCACTATCGGAACGTGTACTGTAGCAGCGTCGTGAGCTTTAATGTAGATGAAGAACTGATGTTCACCAAATGAAGTGCGTGGATTGTATGATCGCACCTGTTAACAAAATAGAATAAATATAAACCTCTTTTTAAAAAAAATCTATATCCTTAATAAAATTAATTATATTAGATTATTATTTATTTGCCTCATTAAGTATTCTTCTGTAAATTATACAAAAAAACAATCTTTCACACTATCTTATATAATGTATCTATATTAAATAACGATAAAGTCCAATACTCACAATGCCGTTCATTTCCACATGAACAAATTTGTAACTGTCTGATCCAGCAAGTACAACAGTAGCTTCAATATCATTTGTCATGTAATTAAAAACAGTGACACGAATACCAACTTGTTCACCTTGATGACTGACAGTTGGCATTTCTACATTTATGAAGAATGGTAAGACTCCAACGTACTGAAATCATTACGAAAATCTTTAATCAGTGTTAAGTTAACAAATAATTTTTAAGCTAGTTAAAACTAATTAATATACATTCATTACATACAAAATTTCCATAATCAATCGTGAGATTAGACAAACATTTTACCAAATTCATTTAGTACAAATCTTACTGAGAAAAGGAAAAACAGTTTTTTTCCACAGAATTCATCTTTTCACTATAAAAATTAAAAATTAAAAGTATCAAATTCATATAAAAATAAATTAAATCTATGGAATGCTGTCACTGAACTAATTACATATGACGAGCTACTAATTCTGTAACCATTGGAGATCTCCAACCAATAATAAATAAATACGTTTTCATGAGAATGTTATTGTTTTAGTTCATAATTAGTTTATAATAAATAGGTAATTAGTTATAAAGTAAGTGTTGTTATTTTAAAAGGACATATTAAATACAAAGATTGCATAAACTCATGTAAGTGAATGTGCATAATTGTGTTAACGAAAATTGGTTGAAATCAGAAATTCGTAATAATAGAAAGTATTGTGTCATAAAAATGTTAGAAGATTCTGGAAAGGCGGGAAATTGATTATGGTATGATGTCTCCCAAAAAGGACATGTTATTTACGATTGAACAAAAGTGTGGAAGGGGTTACATATTTCTAAGAATTCTAGACAGGCGTGAACTAACAGCGATAGTGCGGGCGAGTCCGACCTTCAGAGTGAACAGACATATATCTACGTGTGGTAGGACAGATGATATGGTCCTCCAGAAAGAATGTTTATTTAATCAGGACTAACTAATATTTAGAAAACAAATAAGAATTTAAACTATGTAATGACAAAATTAAAAAGTCGTAAATACTTTAAAATGGCGATTGGCAGTTAAAAATATTTTCAACAAATGCAATCTTTAAGAAACAATAAGTTTAAACGAATTTTATTAATCACAAATTAATAATATTAATGAGTCCTTGTTAGACTAAGTTTTGAATAAGATTATTTTTTTAATGATGTTTAATAACAATATAATTTTTAAACAAAATTGTTAAAATGTATATGTAAATATTTATTGAGTGAACCCGTTCATTCAATGCTGCAATGTGTGATTCGAATTGTGATACAGAGTTAAATCAAGAATCCTGGTAAGTAAAACGGGCTTTAAACTTACAAATTAACAACCGAACAGGTCATAACTCACAGTTATTACACAATAAAGTGAGTATCAACTAATATACATTATTGATCAGAGTAACTGCGCATACATAATATGACTTTTGACAACAATTTTACTTTGCCATGAAATAGGAAATGACATAAAATAAGTTGACTAATTTATGTAACTTGTCTTTTTTGTTGAAGACAGGTTTAGAATAAAGGTGATATCTATTAATATAAATCAAACTATGATTTATATGAAATGCTATTTATATACGATATTAAATTAATTATCAAATGAACTACTACTCATAAGATAAAGGTGGTTCATTCATGTTCATACACGGTTTATCGATGAATCTTGATATTAGGTGTTGTTTACATTGATGGTTATACCCTGTCTCTCTTGACCAACTCTTGTTCTTTTCTAACACTCATGATATTAGAGTATTCGAGAGCTAGGGGGTTTTTTATAGTGCAATGATAACTGGGAGGTTTTTTGCCTTTAAACAACAAGGAAAAAAATTAATTTGTCATATTTTCTTATTTATTTTCATGATTTATATACCAAATTATGAACATTTTGTGAATTTTCAAACCAAATTTATCCTTTGTACTACTTCAAAACACAGCATGTAAAATATTATATTGAAATATATGGTTCAAACCATTACATGCATGAAGTAAGTTTTATATAAGTTAAGTACAAATTTTCTCTCTTCTTAAATGATTTTACCTATCAAATGTTCCTAAATTTTAAATACACTTAAACAAATTAGGTAGACTAGTTTTGAAAATAAATTTACTCATACCACTTTTAATAAACTAAAATTGGTTATGATTTAATCCTTAAATACAGTAAACGGAACATTCCACCTGCCTTAATTTGCCCGAAATGACAACAGAATTTTAATTTCATAGTTAAGGTTAGATTATAAATAATTACCTCAATAGGTTTAGGTATCATGCCAAATCCTAATCTCGGGCTCATACTAAAAGCTGTGACCATCCAATGAGCAGGTCTATGTGGTACAGGTACTTCAAATATATACCTTCCATGAGGGCCAATGTTTATATCTTTCCAAAGCCAGACATTTTCGTACAAACGCTGTATACGATTGAAACGGAACTTGCGAAAATGAAGTAGTTCTGTTTGATTCAAATGAGGACCTAAAATATAAAAATAACAATGAATTTTACCGATGTTTAAGCAGAAAAATTAATCTAAACTAATCTTATTCAGCTGACAGGCAATAAATGAGCTGTTTGCTGAGCTTGTTTTTAATATTTACTACTCTAAACATATTAAAAAGATTGATGTTTAAAAATGGACAAACATATACAACATCTTAATCATAATACTAAATTAGTTTAGATACTTAAAGAATCTTCTTAAACTTTTAATTTAAAATTTGAAATATGCTAGACTTTTGAATTTAAAGCACACTGAACTTCATCAATAATGCATTCATATACTGGTGTGAAACAGTTAATTTCTACAACACACAATTTTCCAACTTCATATATTCTATATCTTTAGTTGTTTTACAAATAGGATTAATATAAAGATATATTATATTATTATTCTTTATTAATGAAATAATGTTCTTTTTAGCTACACCCACTTTATAGAAATACATGTGTATTCCTCTTCAATCCTATTTTCTGTTTAGTTGTCTTACAGCAGTCAAAAAACAGTTAAACCAAAAATACACTGGCAAAAACTATCGTCAAAATTAAAATACACAATAGGACAGTGGTAACAAAAACACAACTGTTTAATGTTTAACAAAATTTTAAACATGTCAGAAACTGTCTTTAGATGGTTGTGGTAAGGGCGTGTTACATTATATTATTACTAAGTAAGAGTAACATTTCAGATTAGTAAATTTTTGACTACCTCAAGCCTAATCCAAATTAACCTAACCAAATCTATTTGACTTATTATTTTAAATTTATACTGTTAAAAGTTGGTGCTCCAAAAATAGACAAAAAATATAAAATTGAAATAGTCAGACTACTTGACTTTTAAGAAATAATTTGTAAATTACTATTAACGCAGCTACGTTATTACTGGAAATCTAATTCTTAGACCTACAAGTTGGAAACACTCTTACACACCCGAACTCGGATCTACATCCTGTTCTGGAAGTCATACTTGGGACAAAACATCGCACAAAACAGATTTATCATGTTTTTTTGTAATTTTAACCCTTAGCACGCTGAATAACAATTTAGGCTATTTACTCATAACGTGCTATTAGGGAAAAAAAAACTTTTTGTAATTGTTTAAAGTTCTATTTGATTTTGGGTTCTTACAGATATATTTGGTAAAAAAAAAAAATGTAGATTGGCCTTAAAAATTATTTTTTAATTTTTTTTATAGATTAAAACAAGAAAAAATACTTAATTTCGCATTTTTGACCGCCCTATGAAACAGATTAATATTTTTTTTATATTTACAAACAAATCATATTAATTTTTTTTTATATAAAAGTAGGCCTACTATTTAATTCAAAATAACCTGAATTTCATCAAACAAATAAATTTTACTAAAAAAAGATTTTGAGAAAAATCAACATACCATATCAAAAATATCTTTCTACTGCTCATAATAATTACCTACATTCAGGACATCAAAAAAATTACTGATATAGACTAAATATACATGTAAACAATAATACGGCCTAAACAAATCAACAATGAACAGCTATAGCAGTTATAACGCTGACACAAAACATTTCACAACTGATAGTCGTAGTAGAACGAGAAATCACGTTATATGCGCTAGGGCAGTAACCAAATAAAGACCAACGACAGGTGATCGAGAACAAATACTGTAGTGGGAGTGTCACATTATACCAATAGGACATTTTCCTGCACTCTATTGGACTTTAAATGAATTAAAAAACCTACAGAAGTCAAATAGTGTTGAATCGAGATATCTCGCCATACGCGTTACCAGTCAAGTTGAGGGTTACGTGAAATCCCGTCATACGCGTGCTAAGGGTTAATAACCAAAGTGAAATCTTTTACAGACTAATTGTAGTGATACTTACAGGCTGCTTCATCCGTGCCATCTTCACAATCCTTTCGACCATCACATTTTGCTGAAAGTTTATAACAACGTCCATTCAAACATTCAGCAAAGCCTTGGGTTTCATTGCACAGGTCAATTCTTCGAGATACTATGATGTCAGTGAAGACAACTAATCCTGAAAACCTAAACAGATTTATAAATAATATTATTCCATAAGGTGAGTATAAACTCCTTAGTATAGACTATATTAAATCTTCAAAAATATATCAGCGTTATACAATCATTGTTGAAAATTTAATATTATATAAAAAGTGAGTATTCTATGAAGAATTTTATTCTCTTTTCAACAGAATTAAATATCATAGCTCAGCTTAGTATAATTTGTTGATGTCTTGTAACGTTGTTTTTTTTTTTAAAGGAAGAAAAGAGAAAACATTACATCAAGTTAGAATAAAATACTACATAATGCCTTCCTTCAAATATACTAAATTAATCTAGTCTGATTACCGAT
Organism: Aphrophora alni; assembly: GCA_963513935.1. Classification (NCBI taxonomy): domain Eukaryota; kingdom Metazoa; phylum Arthropoda; class Insecta; order Hemiptera; family Aphrophoridae; genus Aphrophora; species Aphrophora alni. The sequence continues at coordinate 117,737,105 of OY740770.1, forward strand.
CAGTAATTATATTCAGTTTAACAGCTTGAGTGCAGCATAGATCAGAGTTCATCTAAGGCCCATTGGCAAATTATATTGATAGTTAAGGACTTAAGAGCATCTTAGTTTGATCAGCTCATGACACAAAATACGTTCCTCGGTTATTATTTAAGATCCATTCCTTACAATAACTAATTTACTATTAACCTAATCTACAAGGTCAAAATTCATTAGGTTTACCAAAAAATAAACTTTGCAACAAACTTTCTCACAATTATATACACAAAACTAAATAGTAAACAATCTCCTCAAAAGTAACAGTTTAAGAGTTCTGTCAAAAAATAAACATTTAATACAATCGTAGAAGGTTGAATATTTCAAAATAAGTTCTACACTGATTTTAATTAAATTTTTAGTGACCTGTGAAGTTTTATTAACCCAAACCAATGTACTAAAACTACTAGAAAACTATTTAAAAATTTGGAAAATACTAAATGAACCCAACGGCAATCGAAGTTAATTTATTATTTTGTACACTGAACATACAAAATTTTTTTAATGGGTCAAATAAATTAATATTAACTTTTTTTTTTTAAATGTCCATTTATTATATTGCAACTTCAAAAAAGTGGAGTTTTTTAATGCCACTGTATTCAACAATACAGTGAGTTCAGTCCAAACAGGTTATGCTATGAGATATTGAAATTGAAAATAGGGTCATAATACATTGGGTTTATAGTAAAAAAATATAATTATTATGTTCATATTCTCTTGGTAGAGAAATAGGAAGATTTAATTACTTTATAACTTAATATGATAAGAACCGAGAAGTGCTATTATGTATATGTTTTTTATAATAAATAGTGTATACAAAGAGGGGAAATTGTATGATAAATTTTTTTAATAAAAAGGAATGAATAATGAACTTATAATTAAACATTCTGAGAATGTTGGAAATTTAAAGATAAACTTATTCTTTTATGATAATTTGATGAACTCTTTTGTTTCATGGTTTTTAAGTACGGGTTTTGTATATATAGATTAACGATGTCTGTAAATTAAAATTGCTAGAGTATGTTTTTCTTTTAATAAAAAAAAACCAAAGATATTCTAAGAAAGAAAATGTGATTGATTATTTTAGATTCATAACAACTTTCTATTGTTATAGCACTTAACAAAAGTTCGAATTAATGAGCCTAAACTCCATTTGAAAATATTAATTACAAAATTTCTGTGGATGTTTAAGAAATTCTTGGATGTAACTTGTATTAATAAGAAAAATAGAATTTTTGTAAGTTTCTTGTAAATTACTATTTTGCCAACTATTTTGTGATTTAATTGTATTTTTAATTAATTACAAGGTAGATCGATTATTTTTTTCTTCTTAAACTTATCTCCAACAATTTTGATAAAATTGTATTAAAAAATAATGCTTAAAGACTTTCACTAACATACTGGGTCACAATCTTCTAGAAAATTTGATTTGGGAGTTATCGAGCAAAAAAATAAAAAAGAACCAAATATCTGAACATCAGCTGAAGCTGGTTCCATTAAATTTTGATCAAATGTAAATGTTTACCAATTTTGCAAGTAAATTGGGAAATACTAAAATGAACAAGTTATTGTTTTTCTTCTCTATTTAGCCACAAATTTGCTATTAATAACATAGCTGTTGATAGAGTGTATATTACTTACTCGAATGTCCTATTGGCATCAATGCCAAAAGTAGATGAAGGGAAGTAAACAATTTCTTCAGCATTGCCTTCATGAGAGAACCATGTATGTGTAAATGTTCCATTTGTTTCTTCATCATATGTTGCCATGTTTTTAAGTACCTAAGAATAAAAATAAATTTGTATAGAGAGTGATACACAGTTAAGGCAATATTTTGGAAGCTAATTCAAGAGCTAATAATGAGAAAAATTATTTAAACATAGCTGTGGAAATGTTTTGTTTTCCGTGTTGGTCATTTTAAAATTTTATTTTTACAATAATAGAAACTTTTATTTTGGTTTTGACTTATAATACCAACCTTTGCATATGAAAGTTCATTTCCTGCTTGCATGGTGTAGAATGCTCTATCAATACCTGACAGTCCCACATAAACTCCAGGTTCTCCATAAATAGCCACTTCTACTCGTTCCCCTGTCCTTGCTTTGCGATTGTTAACAAATACGGTGAACTGGACAAAACAAATTAAAATAGTTTTTTCTCCAACCCAACTTTATTCATTAAACATATTCATACAAATCTAATCTGTAATATTTTAGCATTTAAAAGAAATATAAACATCTGACAAAAATGCCATTTTTATTATAAATTAAAATAACAAAACCGACAGAACTATGACTTGACTCTATCAGTTTAAGTAAATAGAATCACCGACTTCATCTTAAGTCTCCATTTGGCAAAACTATTTCCATGGAGTAATGACTTAATTCTCATTAAAATGAAGTATGAAGTAGACAGAATAGGTTTAGAAATATTTATATTAAAAAAGTAAATTTAAAAAAGTTGATTGGTGCTCTCAATAAACCAGCCCTATCATATAAATTTATTACAATGTCCAAAAGTAGATATAGGAATAACCTCGTAATTGTGTATAACGCTACTTTCTTTGGATTGGCTAGCCACTAATGGGTTCATAATTATATATATATTTTAAAAAATCTTGTCTTGCTTCACTCGTGTAAATGTCTCTGCTCTGATAGGTCTGAAAATTGTATATATGTGAAAGAGCCACCACTCGCTACGCTCATGTCTGTGATGCGACCCTGCCAAATCTTGTAACTATACAAATATCACATTTTCTTAGGTCAGTGTTCGAAATTATATTTTTTTAAATAACTTCGCTGTGTCATCATAAAGAGGTGGGGGTTGGTACCAGTATATACAAAATTGTATCTAATTTAGTGTGTTATAATTTGAACAACACACCAGATATGAACAAAAATTGTTTAAAACATACAACAACAACAAACAGACGGCATGTCAAAAATTACTTTTTGGCTTCCTGAAGCGATGATTATACCAAAAGGTCATCAAATTTTTTGACGATTACCAAACTTACCCTATACTCCATATAATGGGTAAATAAAATTCGTACAAATTTTATAGAGTAACTATTAATAACAATTTTAAAAATACATTTTTTAATTTCAGATTCTATAAACATTTGTGTAAATCTTAAATTTTGTCTGTTATTCCTGTATTTTCTCTTCCATATATAGTATTATAGTAGTAGTAATTTGTGAATTGAGTTATGTAATATTAAAGATCTAATTTCTTTAGAGAATTTAAACAAACAAAACTTTTACCACCAAATATTGTTTTTTGTATTTTAGTACTTTCGTTGGTATCTACTTGCTATTAATTGTCAGTACAGATCACCACAAAACATCTGCAGGAATGACACAAGCGTATTCACTTTTGAAAATGTATTTAATTGTGACATTATATTAAACTTTCTAACATCAATTGTTGGTATTTTATTTGTGGTTTGGGAATTACTTCTCTTATATCGTTCTTAACCACAAGCTTCAATGGATGTTTGTACTTGTAAATAGATGAAACAATTTAATTTAGTTGACAAATTTTAAAATACTATTTCTATAAGTATTTTTGTCGTGTCTTTGACAATCTCATATTTAACCCTTTTAGAACCTCTGTCAAATTGACTGTTTTCAGAGGTCTTTATTGCAACTTATTTATTTATTAATAATTGCAATATTTTGTTTACCAATTTGCTAATAAATTTATAGGCCTTTATGATAGTGACAACTAAAAAAAAAAAAAAAAAAAAAGTTATTGTCGGAAATTAGTTAAATTCATTCTAGAACATGTTTTATAAATAGACACCAATTTTGGGCTTGTTAGGGAATTTCAATTATTTTTGTTTTATCATATCTACAAATAAAACTTACAAAATTGGTGTTTTATGTGCAATTTGTTTCAAACCAATTCCACCATATGCACACCACCAACCATGGTTTATGTATAATGTGACCTCCACCACCATAATACACAGGTTTGGAGTGAAACAAACTGCACACAATAAACCTTGTGTCGTGATGGGATTCAAATCCACAACCTTTAGCACAAATATTTAATCAAAGGATAGTTGATGGTTGGTCTGTTTTACTACTATTGTATTATTCTAAGACTGGTCCACAAAGGGTCCACTAAATATATCTCCACTTCAGATATAAGTACTAAACTGAATACTAACATTATTACGTGAAATTCCATTAACAGGAAATGTAAGACTATCAGCAACGACGACTCCAGTACGTTCTATATTATAGACCACAACTGTAGCAATAGGTGCCATTTCAGCACTGAGTGATACTGCAAAGGTTCTAATAGAGTCTTGCATGTTTTCTTGTCCTGCCAGTAATATTGTACCTTTAGCCATGATTACATAATTAAATGTCTCCATAAAAAAATTGCTTTGTACATGGAAAATGATGTATTCTCCAACCTGAAACAGTAAATATTTTATTAGGTAAAATTAAGTAATCTTTTTTTCTGTGTTTAAAGGCAAAAAAATCTCAGTTGTATAAAAAAAGGAATACAATAAATAAAAAATACTCTCGAATACTCTAATAATGTCAGAATTGTGAGACAGTAGTTCAAGAAAGAACTAGGGGAGATGGGAGGGATTTAAACTAAGTCTACATCATGAGAAAGATATATATTAATGGCAAAAAAAAAGAAAAGTTAATACAGTAAATATGAGTATTTATCATTTACAAAAACATTTTCTATTATTCTTTCGCTTTAAAGATGATTATATTGTGATATGAAATAATTAACAATTAAACAAATCTCTGTTAGTTTTCATAACACATTTCCAAATTCAACAAATACTCCTAATTATAGTACAGAATTTCTTTCTTCAATTTCATGTGGAAATGACTTTAAATTAACAATTTCACCTAACGATATGAAAGCGTAAATTGCAAGATTTGATCAAATAAAAAACGTGGACCGCTTTTTTCTTTTACTTAACGGTTTTCCAAAACCTTGATACTCGGTTGAAATGGATAATCGAATTAATCGGTTTCAAATGATTTCAATACTCGTATTATTATTTCAAAATCGAGTATCTGCGCAAAATGATTTTGCACATCGGATTCGAACTCAACTTTATCAATCAGCGAGTTACTAACGAATATTATATCGTCTCCTTGTTCCTAGTTACGAATATTTTATTCCGAAATCGAGGATTTTAATAATCGGAACGTTCAGAGGATTTTGATACTCGGATTCACCGAGTATTTTAATTTGAACTCGTGCATCACTAATATGGAGACTCCATGTGCTAAACCCCAAATTTAAGGACTCAGTGCAATCATATTATGTCTTTCCTCCATGTTAACTTTTGAAGACATTTCTTCACAATTGACCACTACAATCTAAGTGGATATGCTTAATGGATTCTTCTTCTTTATTGTAAACCTTACAGACAGATAAATTGGTAAAGTGATATCTGCTCAAATAGCTCTCTATAACTAAATGCCCAATTCTTGTTCTTGTCTCAAACATCTAACTTGATCATTTGATGTTTTGAATTATATTTCTTAACCCTCCAACTGTTAAAGGCCCAAAACCGTACCCATTCTCCGGACAAGTTGGCTATAAAACACATATTTTGCAATTCAACATTTCGCCCACTTAGAATCGTCCTATTGCAATAAAAAAAAATAGTGTTGGAAAGCTAATTATCCGTAGATACATAATCATGCAAAAAAAATACCACAAAAGTTATAAATAATATTCCAAAAATTGCTGAATTTCACGCATTTTTGATGTGTAACGTCAAATATTTGCGGTAACAATTTGTAAACAAAACTAACGTCATGTTTGTCTAATATTCTTAATTTGACATTTCTGTCAAATTGATCAAACATAACACTGTTCCATAGATCGTTTCTTTCTCATCCAATCTGTGGTTTTCATTTGTTTCTAGGTGAAATAGTTTTTATTATATAAAAATTAAACAAAATCAAGAACTTTAACTCCTTTTTACACGCTAAAAATTACATTTTTTGCAATTCAACTTTTATCCTAGTAGATATTATATTATCGAAATGTATTCTATACCATTGAAAATGTAATTTTTTAATCTTTCATAACCAAGTTTAGAAAATTTTATATAGCTTATAGTAGAGAAATAAGACTAGACTGAAGTTTACCTTGTTAGCGCTAGATTGCGACAGTTTCTCGCGGCAAGTTTTATATAGAAAATATCACCTATATGTTCATATATTTTTTCGAAATGGTAAAACTTGTCCAAATGTTACAAGTTGACAATATTATATAGTATTTTTTTTCCTCTTTCGAACTATGAAGACGAAATCATCCTAATTTATATAGTTTACGAGTTATATCCATTCTAGGAAATGATCCTCTGAACTTTCAGACCGGTTTGCGATATTCAGTGTCTAGACAGTCTTGAAGAATCCGATCTTTATTTTTATACAATCTTGTCGTTTTTGATATAACTGTAAAGAGGAGGTTTCAATGTTTAACCTTGTATTTGAAACACATCTGTACAAGGAAAAATACAAAGGCTGTAGTACTTTATAAAACGTAGAATAACCTCAAATTTGTTACTTCGATCTCGCAAGATTTTTGCCGATGTGGAAATTTCAATGTGCAATAGCTTTGTGTTTTTATAGTGAATATAAGTTTCACTAAGTGATTTTTTTATTATAATTTGTTTATACAACTTAAAATAAATGTGTCAATGTTTGTAGAGTGTAGTTATGAGTGATAATTCATATTTTCGGCCTAGTCTAGCCAAATCTAGTACTAGTCAGGCCTAGTTCTAGATTTGCTATTGGAACTTTTAGTTTCAAGAAACCATTAATATGTATATACATAATATATAAATGTATATACAACTTATAATAAATGTGTCAATGTTTGTAGAGTGTATTTATTAGTGATATTTCATATTTTTGGTTTTTTTTTCACAGCCCTAACCTCAACGTCTAGGCTATTGTGAAGGTAGATTTTTATCATAAATGACCCATGTCTAATGAAAATTTTCAAAATTGATTTTTCTTTTTAGCAACTTTTATCCACAAATATGTCACAAATATGTAGTAACTGTTAAAAATATTAAAAAAAAATTTTTGTAGGATTTACATTACCATTTCTGTGAAATTCTTGCCTGCGTTACTCTCGGATTTTTTGGTATTTCACATATAAACTCCAAATGTTTTACATCTAACTTTTTTTCCACTAGACAGCTAAATTATATGCACCTTTCTAAATATAATAATATATAGAATTTGTGTTTTCCATACATATTACTATTTTTGGTAAATTTTTGAAAAGAAAAGAATAAAGTTACCTTTTTTTAAAAAAATGATAATTTTTTTTTGAAAATGTAACAAATGTTTTTTTTCCCTTCTAAATATGTTCACAAATATATTACAAACCTGTTTTTATAGTTGAAAAAATTCCAAAATTTTTTTTATTATGGTGTACATTACCATTTCTGTGAAATTCTTGCCTACGCTACTTTCCGATTTTTGGTTATTTTACATAAAAACTACAAATGTTTTACATCTAACTTTTTTTTTCACTACACACCTAAAATCTATGCACCTTTCTGAATATAATGACTTATAGAAGTTCTGTATAAAATATATTTTACTATTTTTAATGTTTTTTTGAAAAAATAAAGAGAAAATTCAGTTTTTACGTAAATTATTTTTTTAAATTTTAAAAATATAACAATTTTTTTTTTCCCTAAATATATTCACAAATAGTACACAAAACTTTTGTATATCTTAGAAAAAGGTGGTAAGCTTTTGATTTTGGATTAATCAGCTTTTTCTTGAAAAATGATAACGTCGTTTTTGACATGTAACATACTTACTCCAAAACAGTTACAAAAAAAATTTTTTTTTTACATAGATGGATTCTATGCATCTTTCTGAGAAAAATGATGTCTTATAAGTTAGGTTTTGTGTAAAATTAATATTTTTTATTAATTTTTTAAGAAAATAAAACCTTTAACATTGAACAGTTGGAGGGTTAAAGTCATTCGGTACTTTCTGTACGTTGAAGAGATGTAGAACTATAGTCTCTTGACTCCTGTTGTTTTGTTCATAAACTTTTGAATTTTGTTTTAATTTTCGACAAACAACTTTGAAATCACTCTAAGCTATTTCTCAGCTGTCTCATTAATAAAACCAGGGATCCACTGGATGGTTATTGTTTAAGTTGAAGTTGATTCATCCTAGTACATCCCTTCGGATAGCATTTAATTTTGCTGCAAAATAAGATATTTGAAAAGAAAACAGCACTTTTCAAAACCAAATTGTAAATAAATGCAAATACAAAAATAAGGGTTAAAGTAATAATTTGGACAACTTTCTAAACATGTTTGTTTAATGATCAGATAATCCGAACTTTTATTAATCTCAACAGATGTCGATCTAATTAGTAAGGATTATATAAAAAAATCAGAAGTGAAATGAAAGTACCCTTACCTTTGCATCTTTAGTAGAAGTGATGATTTTAATGTGATGATTGGTAGGGGAATAGTGAGCTAACAGTAACAGATCAGCTGTTACTCTTTCAGTTTCATAGTCCTTGAAGTTTGCAGTGATTCTCATTGCTTCAATTTCATTTAAGGATTCCACCCCATTTCTTGTTTCTGCTAAACCTGTTCAAATATTAAATTATTACATATCTATTCTTGTATGTAACTATATTATACTAATTTGTTAATAATATAACAGAATAATGAAACTTTACGCGCCACTGAAAAACCTGTAAAATACGAGTTCACAGTCTTCTTTTATTTTAAAACTTGTTTCATTCCTCTTAAAATTAGTTTCTTTCTGGTTTATTGGGTTATAAGAAATAAGAAAATCAGTTTTTGTCTATTATTTTTTTCCTTAAAAAATATATTAGGCTTAAATTTATATAAATGTTGCAAAAACATCTCTTATCACTTCTGATAATTATATAGTACTAAAATTTGTTACTGTAAATAGGTATTATTTACGTGGTATTCAAATATCTGAACAATTTTTAAATATATATATATTATATACTTGTAAAAAATACCCTTTAAAATGCTTTTATTTTATTTAATCTTTTGTTAGACAATACAAAATCGTATAAGATATGTTCTTTATTAATTTTTTTCCAATAATAGAAGAAATAAATATTCCTTTAACATATTCAATAAAATAATATTTAAAATGACTAGGCCCTGGCAATGATGAAAAGCAGTCCACACACATCACAGATAATTTTATTTATAACAACAGTTTTAATAATTAACTTTTAACTTAAAATATTTAATAAATAACATGACATAAATTAATAAGAATTTAAATATTACAATATATATGAAAACATAATATTAACAACCATTAAAACATCAGAAAACACAAAGTGGTACGACGACTGTCTCTGCTAAGTCACGGAAGGAGATCAACTCGACTACTCAAAAATTCTACATCTATTATTTTGTTAAAAATTAGAAAATACGAGATATTGCTTGGTAATCATTTTTTTTCCCCTTTTACTTCATATTTATGATTTATGAAAAAAAGGCCACTAGGAATGTAAAGTAGAAGAAATCAAAATTTTAATTGTCAGGATCAGTCATGATAAAGTAATGATAATCAATGTTCAATATTACTCAAAACTACCCATTTACACATAAAAAACTATATGAAGTAATTAAAAATAACAAATAAAAATACAGAAAAACATTATAAAGAATACAGAACGTTTCAGAGTTCACTATGCATAGTGTTTCTAGGTTACTAAAGAGCGAGGATAGCAGCTGAGCGCAACCACATCATTTGCATAGTGAAACTGTCGCTAACCTGAGATCATTGTCATACAAATCATTCAGCATCAGCTTCAAAATAAGTTACTCTATTGGATGATTCTTGAACTACATACTAAGCAATATATTAAAATGAGTCTTTTCGTGAATCCAGGTTTATGGAGTTTGAATCAATGTCAAAGGCATGCAAAGGGTTAATTTTACTCTTCAAATAAAAACAACAAATTATAAACTAGTCTCGAAAATAACGATCATGGTTACTGAGTACAATCCGACATGAAACAAATATTTTAAAATACCTAAACTATCCTTAAGGTCTATTTTGAGCTCCCATATTCCTTCATTTTCAGACGACATTCTCAAAGGTTGAGATTCAAGGCTTCTTCTACCTCCACCTCTCATGATTACATCTGCATTTACATCCATCCGTCCATTCAGAAGCCTTTTTATTTCAAGGGGCGATCCATTTTGGTGAGACACTGCTAACTATAAAAAAAAAAATACACTTTGGATATAGAAGAAACAAATTGTCATACTTATGACATATTTAGGTTAGAGTTTAATAAACCACATAGCCTATTATTTTAGAAAGTGGTCTTTGGTATTACCTAGTAGTACAGAAATAGAAAACACACAAATTCTGAAATATTTCATATACAGTGTTTTATTGTATATTTACCAAGGACCACTTTCCAAAGTAAGCCTGTGACTCCTATCCATACAAAATCTGAACATTAGGACATATTTAGTTTAAATTTAAATGTCAACTGTAAATACATAACATTTTTTCTGTAATTTACAAGTTTCATAATAATTATTATTATACAATTTATTCTTCAAATATTGAGATAATATTAAAAATATTAAATAAATAACTAGAGTGGTAAATATTGTGCACTATATGTTTAGATCTGGTTAGCTTGATAGTATCCACAAGAAGAGCAGATGAGAATTAAGAAAGCTAAAATCTGGATTTGTACAATTTTAAAAAAATTTGGAAGAGACAGGCTCAAATACATAATTATACATATATATATATATATATATATATATATAACAGGCTTACCTTGGAAAGTGGTCCTTGGTATTACCTAATAGTACACAAGTAAGAAAACATTAAAGTTCTGAAATATTTCGTAAACACTGTTCACTTTCTCAATCAGTAGAGTTAAGAAGAGGACTGAATTGTTTTGATCTAGGATGGATCTGTGCTGAGCGTTGAACCACATATTATTATTTATTAATTATTATATTATATTATTTTATTTATTTATTTTTGTAAACCCTGTTGGGAAAGGGAAAAGGATGATTCATCTAAGGTAAGATTAGGGGGTTCTCTTGATTTTGTGACCCATTGATTTATTTATTTATTTATTTTTTTGAATAAATTTTTGCATGTTTTTACCTAAAAAGTGCATCCAAAATAAAACTACACAGTCTATGTAGGTAAATGACTCCATAGTAGGCATATAATATTAAGAAATAATTCAGAAACTGTGGAGAAGAAATTCTAGATTGGAATGAATAAGTTACAAGGTTTGGAGACCAAGAATAATGTGGAGGTTTAAGAATAAAAAGGAGGAAAATGAGAGGGGAAAGTCGTTGGGTAGAGTGAAGACTACGGCAACCAATAGGGTCAAATATCGCTGTTTTGTAGAGTCATACCAGAGAACCGTAAAGAATTAATTCAAAGTAGGTCAGCAGTGACTTTTTAATAAAGGACAATCAGAGAGAAAACGATAATTTGTTACCAGGGTGATTTTGTAAATACAGTAGAGTCTCGCAAACTCGGCACTCGATAACCCGGCAGTCCGGATTACTCAACGACCCCGACGGGAAAAAAAATATATTTCTAAAAACAGCGATGTTCATAAAAGTTCGGCTGATCCCAAAGCGGGCATTAACTTCGATCGCTCGAATCATTGATGGTACTTTTCCCACGTTAAACTCGTCACAAAGCTTTTTTTACAGATTCCCCTCTGTCAAGTCTTTTTAACACATTTAACCGCATCTCAAACGAAACCAACACACGCTTCCGGTTTCGTAACTCGCTCATTTTTATTTACTGTATATACTGTGCTTACCTGTCAAAGAAAACTGAAAAGAAATGTTATATTTTCTATAATGTATACTAAATTGATTCGTGGAAAAAAAGCGGCCCATCAAACGTTTTTGCAGGTGTATGTCTGCTATATCGACGGGTGCCAATGCCGCGGTGTTATTATGCCGCCGACAATGGGATACCGCTATCGACAAAGTCGTTTGATATCGCCGTCGCTTTGGTTCCGCGGTGTTTTTACGTCGCCGACAATAGGATACCGCTATCGACAAAGTCGTTTGATATCGCCGCCCGCCGCTTTGGTGCCACGGTGTTTTTACGTCGCCGACAATGGGATACCGCTATCGACAAAGTCGTTTGATATCGCTGCCGCTTTGGTGCCGCGGTGTTTTTACACTGCCTACAATGGGATACCGCTATCGACAAAGTCGTTTGATATCGCCGCTGCTTTGGTGTTTCAATTACAATTTATTTTTGCCCTTATTCCCGATAACCCGGTATTTCACAAACTCGGCACACTTCCTGTCCACATTACTCTGAGTTTGCGGGACTCTACTGTATATATATATATATAGTGTAGTGAACTGTGATAAACACTGAATATTGTAAATATATATAATATTTTTAATTATGTTAATAATTCATTTGAACTGTTTATGTACTTATTCATAATTTTAATTTAAACAATTTCTGAGATACCAGGAGGCAGAGTAAAAGCTCGAAGATCTAAGAAGGACTGATCAAGAATAGAATGGAATGAGGCCACAATGCCTCAGAGTTGTAGCCCCAGAGGGACAGGATAATTTGACTTTGACAAATTGATTGTATTCTATACAAAATCCATATTGACTTTGTATAATCAAGTCTGACTTGTACAACATTAACCTATAAAAGAAGATTTTCAAGAATGAACACAATAAATAATATACTTACATAGCAAACGAAAGGCATGGTAGGTTTAAAAACTTGAGGTGTTCCACCTAAGAATGAGATCTTCATGGTAGAATTAAACAATCTCACTGTAGAATACCCTTCTATAACTTCATCCAAGAATCTGTCTCCGACTATAGCAGTAACAGTAACTTCCATTCCATCCAAAGAGGGTACAAACTGTTCTAGTTCAACGAGAGGGTATTTGAAATGATAAACTCCGTAGAACTATAAAAAAATGAGTTCATGTTACTATAGGTATATTGTTTATTCTACAAGTCATTAAATATAAATTAGTTATAAACATTAATTGGAATATAAATATTAAGTTAGAGATAATAAAACCACAAACTAGATCAATTTAAATTGCAAGTATGTTTTCAGTTTTGTCAGACAACTCGGAACTTAACAATTTTTTCACAAACACTGCCTTTTCTAAAAAAAAAAAGCAAATCCAGATCCCTTCCTACTGAAATTCAAATCACCATCTAACCGAGATCTCCCACCACTACCTCTCACCTAATAGAACTATTTATAAAAATATACAATGAAAATTTTAACAGAACCGCCATTTTTAAATACCCTAAAAACAAAACCTAACCTTACCAGGTCTGAAAAAGGAACAATACATTCCCTAATAACTAACGAAAACATCATGATCCTACCAGCAGACAAAAGATCAACCACAGTGGTCATGAACAAAGCTAACAAACAACAATACTTACCAACCACTAATGGCCAACCTAACAGCAAAATACAATAAATTACTTTCAGAAGCTACAATATGAAGCACTTTTACAAAACATTTCAGATTCCTCTCTCAAACTCCTATACAATTAAAACTGTACAACTCTCCAGTTCTATAAGTTACCTACAATTCACAAAAACATTAATCCTCCACTTGGTAGGCTTATAATTGCTGGCTGTAATTCAGCAAAAGAGAGGATTTCAACTTTCCTAGATGTAGATCTACAGCCATTAGTAAACCTTAGAAAAGATCTATAGCCATTAAATCTTCTAACTCTCACATACATCCAAGAAACCAATCACTTCATAGACAGGCTATCTTCAATACCACAACCCCTGTCTTCAAACATAACTCTTAAATAAACACAATATAAATATTAGGTTAGATTAATGTTAATGTTAATAATACTAAAACATAAAGAGTTTATATTCAATTAGTAAAAATATATTAAAATTTTAAATAAGTAACAAATCTTTCCGAAATAAAACAAAAAACAAAAACTAAATACACAACATGTCTCTAGAAAACCTATTTAAAAAACGTTCAATGATTTCAAAACATCAGTTTTTGAAATTATTATAACAAATACTAACAAAACCTTATATAATAATATAAATCCAACCACAAGAAAACGGATATCAAAATTTCTTAAAAATAAACAGCTGAAACAATTAAAACCAAAATTGAAAAACTGTGAAAAAATATAATTAATTATTGACTCCATGTTTGTTCTTTTAATGATAAAAACGTGGTTTTAAAATTGTACATCAAAAAATAAAATGTTTGTAATATTTTTGCCTTTTTTTAACACTCATAGTCAATTACTAATTACCAACAATAATATTTCATTTATTTTCTGAGCTATAAAAAAAAACAAAAACATATTAGTGTTTACAATTAAAATGCAAAATTGAGTATTTTGTCAGTATTTCAGAATATCTTTTTGAAGTAATTGATATAAATTTATTTCTCCCATTTTAAGATAATTATTTGGTAAACTATAACTATTAGTTGAAACTATTAGTTTGAGCTTCAGTACAAAATTTAGGATTCATTAGTCAGATATTAAAATTGTAATTCAAAACACAGAAAAACAAAGAAGATAGAATAGTATTAATGTGTTATAAATATTAATTTTAATCAAAAAATATGACAGCCATAAATTATCACCATAACATCACACACAGATTAGTTTCCTGACAGATTTTACCATCAATAAAACAAGTTTTCTTAGTTTCGAGAGGATCTTGGAAAAGTGTAAAATCAAGGTTTCACTCTATATACTTACATATTTAAGATGTGGATTTCTTGAAGTAGTCTCAGGTGCAGGGAACCAGAATGGAAATGACTCGTCCTTTTCAAACAAATGCAACATTGAACATGCATGATCAAAATAAAAATAATTTAAAGTAAAATATGAATAAAAATAATAATGCACACATTTTTTTTACAATAGGGTGGCCACATTGAGATGACTGGGAAATCAATAAAGAACAAAACCTGTTATAAAGTAAAAAATTTTAGTAATAATTTACCATTCAAACATTGTACTTGTTCAAAACATTCCTGCAACATCGTATGTATCACTACACTTTCATCTTACATCTCGACAATAGAAATAAATTAATACTAGTGCTATTATTGAAGGTATTCAATAAAATTTACTTTATTAACAAACATTAAGTACTTTAGACGAGATAGTGCTCTTCATATTAATTCTTTTATGGGCGAGGAATAAAATTGAAGGAATAGGGTATAGTGCTCAGAAATTAGAGGCTCTAGTGCTGCCATCTAATGAGCATATGCTCTAATCCCTACACTAGTACATTCTAAACATGAACTCACAAAAATACAACAGTTCAACCCGCATATAGAGCCTCTCATTATAGTATACTGAGATTTCTTCTTAGATATATTATTAATGGTTTTAGTTAAATTCCATAAATCAGTAAAGTGTGTCACTTGAATAAGTATCAAGATCCAACATTAATTATCTGATCTGGAAAAAAATTGTTCCGTACTTCTAAATGGTCAAGGAGACAATACCTGAGTCATGAATCGATCAATAAACAAATTAAATGATGAATATTTGAATACACCGCACATTGAACAATTCAAGGATGTTTTCATGCATCTAGAATATTTCACAAATGATAGAAAATATAGGCTGCAATAATTTCTGTTGTTGCTAACACCATGGATGCAATAATTTCTGTTATTGCTAACACCATGGATTGATTGTACTATTTGACAAAAATGCCATGAACAGATATCAAACCGATAATAGTTATAATTCTTAGTTTGTTCTTAGAAGCCCAAAATATTCAAAAACGAGTTTGTTTAAAACCAGTTGTTACACAGGTTTTCTGAACCTTATAATTGTATAATATATCACTACATATCACGTTAGATAAGCCTTAATAGACCTTGTATAGATGGGTACATATTAAGAAGTTTCTACTTGTTTCACTCATCTCATGTCTTGGCCCTGGTGGGCACCGAACTTGTATATTTGTGAAGGCTATGCTCGTGTTGATGATTTTGCTCTCCTGAATCTTGTAAATATATGAATATCACATTTTCTTGGTGGATAATAATTTGAAATTATATTTTTGAAAATAAGTTCACTGTTTGTCATAGAAGAAAGGTGGGTTTGGTACATACAGAGTAGAAATTTGAATTTTTTAAAATATTATATTAGTGTGTTTTAATTTGAATAACACACGAGATATGAACAAAAAATTGCTTAAAATGTTTGTCATTTTGACACATTCAATTAGATTTTCTGGATTTCAATAGGGACAATATAAGACAATATAGTTCACTATACCAAATTTTATGTTCCTTTCTTAAATTTTGTGGCCGCTACCATTCCTACATACAGATGAAGACGACGGACATCATGTTGAAATTACTTTTTCGGATTCTTGAGACCATGACGTAAAGATTAGTTAAAAAAAGCGGATGTCAAAATATTTTCCAATTACCAAACTTACAACATACTTCATAAAATGGGTAAGTAATAGGTAGTTTGATACTTCTGGACATCGCCAGGAAGACCTGTAGGCTTCATAAACTTCCTGACAAGTTTGACTTGATGGACTGTCTGTCCCTTTGTCAAAGATCCGAAGGTCTTCATCCATTCTCTGCTGTGAAACTCACCAACAGTGTTATAGAATGCAAAGGGTTAAATGTCTTATTTTTAACAAAAGAAAAACATAGTTTGATGACTAAATTCCTGATTAATGAAAGTCATGCTTCCCTCTAATTAATTAAGTGGTCACCCTCAACTAAATACAATCTTATCAATCATTACGGAACTTTCTTGCATGCTATAACATTCCTAGCATTGACATACCTACAATTACACGAAGAAAGTAACAAACATTACAATTCATGATACAAATGGAAAGAGAATGATTTAGACGATTTTTATGTAAACTTTGTAAAAAAAGTTTTATTTACCATTTGAAAAACAATGATAAGGGACATCTAAAGAAGTCAAAAGTTTTAGTTAAACTTTGTTAAGAAATGTTATATTTCCTGTTTAAAAAAAAAAATCCACAGTAACTCAAGACTCATTTGATATACAAACTTTAAATTTTCATATGGATGTAATTTTTCATATTTTATTACACTCGGTTTCAAGAGGGAAACTATCTTGAAATTGTGCAAATTTGAACGTTCTTGTTTTTATTTTTATAAAACTAACAGTTTTCAAGTATTTCCCACTCTACAGCTACTTTTGTAGCTAGAACTAGTCATTGTTACCCAACTGTAGCTACACAGTTTCAATTATCAAACTGTAGAATGGGATGATGTGGAGACATTGGAGCATACTTTTCGAATGCACTGCTTCAACACAACTAACTTACTGAAGAAACTGATTGGGAATAGCAGAACTATAAGGGCCATTCGGAAACTAACCTCTGTTTTCATGCAGAGCAAGAAGTAGTGGGGATAGCATAGCCCCTCCTGCTGTAATGTGTTTAATTGTGATTGGTAATGAAACTTGAAAACACCAGGCAAACCAAGAAAAACCCCGGCAAACTTTCACTGCCATAAAGGTTATAGCAACTGTGTTTTGGAGTGCAAAAGGTGTACTACTTGTAGAGTTTATGAAACACGAAATAATCATCAATTCTAATGTCTAATGTGAAACTAAAAAAACTAAGACAGGCCATTCAAAACAAATACTGTGGTTTGCTGACTTCTAGTTGATGTTTTTACAAGACTGTTGCATCAATTCAAATGATATGTTTATTATGATCCGCAATATGCCTCATTTATAGTGCTCAGTTATTTTCACCTACTCATGCTCACGAAGAACTTCAAGAAGATGTGACAAGCTAAAATCACATGATGCAGAATTTTATGATGAAGGAATTTCTAAACAGGCTGAATAGATTTTGAACGATAGACTTCTACGGTCACAAACATCATTATGATCTTGTTCTTCGGGGTTCGACCGCGTCAATATTGTCTGCACGTTGAGTACATTTGTTAAGCCTTGAGAATGGAAATCTGTAAAGTGCCCGAAACGTCGGCTGTACTCAACGTGCAGACAATATTGACGCGGTCGAACCCCGAAGAACAAGATCATAATGAGGCTGAATAGAGGCCGTCTAAAACAAGTTATGGCATTACTTACTGGACACACCCACTTCAGGAAACATTTGCTAACCCTCAGTATTACCAATAGTGATCCCACATAAAAGTCTATAAGCAGGATCATTATTGGTGATCCTGGGTAAACGGTCTGATGAGACTGCTAGGCATATCATTTTGGAATGAGAGAGGCTTGAGGTTAAAAGTAGATCCATTTGGGTCTCTACAACCGGGTGATGACTTCGATACTAGCATAGGACAGAAGCACCTAAGCCTCGCTGGTTGAGGGCACAGGTATCGGCTTGCCTTACTAGTAGGTTCTTAGGGTGTACAAGAAGCTTAGTTTGATGTACAAGGATCTTGAGTCCTCATACCCCAATAATATAATATAATCTAAACAGGTCCATTACTACAATGTTTAAATTTAAATGGTGAATATGTAGAAAACTAGTGGAAAGCTATAGTTTTAAGATGTATATAATAAAGTTTCTGTATCTATGCCTCTGTTTTATAACAATAAGTTACTCTTCGAACGACCCTCATATTATAACCATCCTCACAAACTAGCTCTGGAGAATGGCAATGGATATCAAGGTGTTGGTATTAATTGATGCTGGATGCATGACGCATGTATCTGTTACTTAACACATGCATCCAGCATCAAGTAATGCTAACAGCTTGATATCCATTGCCACTCTCCAAAGCTAGTTGTGAGGAAAGTTATAATATGAGGGTCGTTCGAAGAGTAATTTATATTTATAAAACAGAGACATCGATACAGAAACTTCATTATATACATCTTAATATACATGTTTATGAAGTATGATATTGAAATTAGACATATGAAACAACCAAAATGTTGAAAAGGTTAAATTGATTGTAATAGTATTTTAGATATTAATATTTTATATTACACAAAATTAGAAATTTACATCTGAAACGGATTTTGAGTTATAGTGAATTTTTTGGGAAATACATAAAGTCGGAAATAAAACATTTTTTAACAAAGTGTATATGAAACTTTTTATATTCATTATTTACTTTCCAAATTATTTAGCTTTCCATTTGAAACAGTCTTTATATTTTATCAATAAACAAACATATAATACTTATAAATAAAAATAAATTTAAGAGATAGAGTATTTATGATATTTTGGTAACATGATTTATATTGTGTTTAACTTTTATACTCACAATTTAATGTTATCTTCATATATAAATGGATATTTTCCACATCCTCAAAATAATTAGACATAAAATATATCGAATAAACGTCTACAATTTATAGAGTTTTGTCAATTATGGATTAGGCCAGTTATACCATTTACGAGGCAGCTTGAAAAATACTAATTTGATTACATATTGTGTTTTTCTTTCATTTAAAAAGTTCTACCATGTATGTTTGGTTGTTAGTAGAAATCAAAAAAATAAAACTGTTGGGCAAATCTAAAAAGTTACCTCTTTAAGGGTTTTTAACTGTACAGGTGAATCTCCTTCCTATTTAATGAGGGATTTACTTTGACTGGCCTAAATCATAAGTGCACTAAATCATAAAGACCCCATACATCGAAGAAAATGTAATCAAATAAAAACATGTTAATAAAAAGTTTTTACAATAAATATTGAAATTGGATTGCTGAACTGCATGGCCAAAGTTTGAACCATATTTGAATAGTCTTTTTCAAAGCTTTCTTGAGGAGTCCGATAATTGTGAAAACTGGTGAAGACCATTGAAATATGAGTGAAACATCAGCAAGTAAAACCAAAAAATGTTCCAGTGTACAATCAAAAAAATTTAATACTGATTACAATCGCTGCAAAAGTGTGAAGTCAATAATAATAAATTTAAAATTGTTGGGCAAAGTATGATAAAACAGGACAAAAATGCCAATCGACAGATCACGTGAAATAGCTTACAAAAACAGGACTGTCCCCATTCAAAATGGGACTTATATCACTCTGGCTATGATGAAAAGGTCTAGTTAAAAAATGAAGATATTACACTCCTTGGTGAGTTAAATTAGGTAACCCATCATTCAAAAGTAATAAGTCATGAAAAAACACTGCTATGAGCAAGAACATGATTGTCAACCAATAGCCATGAGAAGAAGAATAACAGATTTATTTTAAAATGGGTTTGTTTTTAGATTAGGGAATATTACAGTATTGGCAGCTAATAGTTTAATGCGATAGATAGTAAACTGTGCGAATATCATAGTTTACTGTTGGTATTTTTGTGATATATTTACAGCATTTGATTGTGTAGTACGCAATATTTTGATGGATAAAATTGCCTATTTTGGGAAAAAACAGAGAGCTATTGTATTTAAAAATGTTATAAAATACATTCCTTCCTGGAAGGCAGAAAAATGTGGTGTTCCTCAAAGATCAATTTTAGGACAATTTCTATTGATTATTTACCTTGCACCATAGGTCTTAATATTGTCCATATGTAGTTGATACTACTGGGATTGTTACAGCTAAGAATTTGAACTCTCAGATTGGTTTGCTCCAAATGGGTTGAAACTAAATGGTTAAAAAAAACTGCCAGAGTAAGTAACCAACAGAATTAAATGTTAATTTTTATAGCACATAACGTTTTAAGTACAACCATCAGGGATTAACTGTAATGAGTATGAGCTTGACAATCCCAAGGGTCCCAGCTGGATCTATACCTTTTTTCATATCTTGGGTTAGATCCCTCTCTTTCATATTTCCTATCAGGCTTATTTTTCCCCTTAACCAACTTTTGATCTCTTCCAAAACTGACAATATTAGAGTCTTCGATGGTTAGGAGTCTTTATTTAAGGCGATAATGACAGAGAGGTTTTTTGCCTTTAAAAAACAAGAAAAGCCCGATTTCAAATGTCCATATTAAGGAGTACACTAAATGAATTATTACTAATCATGGAATCTTTTGTTCCGTTATGCAATATGATATCTTATTGTGGAGTTCTGCAGTTAAGTTAATTTATTTTTTTAAATACAAACATAAAGTTGTATTTCCCTACACAACTTTTATTTAAGAAGTTAGAAATATTAAATCTTCTTTTCTTGTTATTTAAAGACAAAATATCCCACAGTCATCATCGCCTTTTACAAAAAGGTAAACAAATAACATAAAATAAAGACTCCTAGTCACTCCAAACTGCATCAGAGTCTGAAGAGAATAAACTATAAGAAAGATGACAGAGAGGGATCTAACCCAAGACTATAACGAAAAAAGTAGCTGTATATATTTTATACAGCTAGAATTCCTTGGAATTGCCATGCTTGTACTCAATATATTGATACTTACATCCATCATTACATATTTACAATATATTTCATTTGTAAAAATTCAATATACTGATTTGTACAATAGGGAAAAATTCATCAGTAAAAAAAAAGGAAAACTTTTAGTTACCAAAGAATCACCTCAAAACATAAATCTTAAAATTCTTGATTTTATGGGTAAAATATGTTTATTAAAGTTTCATTATGTTAAAAATGTTGAAATTGCAGGTTTTTAATAAAGTGCTAGTAGATATTTAACTAATAAAATTATGTTCATTCTTTTTATTAAAGCTTTGTATTGTGTTTTGGATTTGTATACCTAGGGTTGTAGGTATTGTATTATTTATAAATAAATTTGATTTTGACAATGTCACCCATTTTATATATTGGTATCCTGTAATAAAACGCAATAAAATAAAGTGTAAATTTGACTTGTCAAATGGTCTATTGTCATGACCTACATGCCATTTAAACTTGTCATATCTCACATTCACATCCTAAAACATAACTTCACAAAACAAATCTGTCATTCACAAAGTCATATTGAACATTCGGATCATGCTGCTACTTAAATTAAAACTTACAAAATTAAAATATTTAACAACTTCTTCTGGCATTCCAACATTTCGGTAAGAAGGCTTTGTAGGTCGAATAGTAGCTTTAAGTGTGAGGTTTCCATGGACTGGAGCTCCGCTGGTATAGTTGGCCATGACTACACCTGACAAATATCTGTCTGTATCTAAGATGAAAGCAGGCATCGTGACGTTCACCTATAATACAAAATAAAGTAATGAATATAATATATTTATGAAATTAGTGCAACTTACTTTGTCTACTAATTAAAGTACAAATTATTAATCCTTTGCATACCACTAAAAAAATCTGTAAAATATAAATTTGTACTCTTTTTGTTTCAAAATTTTCCCTTTCCTCTTAAAAGTTATGTTTTTTTTACTATTTTATAGGCTAGTGTTATAAAAAATTTAAAAAATAAATTTTGTCTATTTTTATTTCTATGTACATTCTAACACATTAGGGTTTCGTTTGTATAAATGTTGCAAAAATAAGGTTTATCTCTTCCTATATGTGGGACTACAAATTGTTTCTTGTATTTACTATTAGGCTTATACGTTTGGTAATTAAAATACTGAAAAAGTTTTAAATATATGTAATTATAAAAATGTACACTTTCAAATACTCTATTATTTGGCTCACTTTGTTAAAAAAATCAGGGAACAACATTGTTTAAATCCAATACCTTGAATCCATATCAAAGAATAAGTTATAATACTAGTCATACACAATCAATCGGGAATAATTTATAGTTTTACACAAAACTTCAGTTTTGAAACTGTAGACCACTGGACAGAAAACGTTTAAAACTATTATTACCATTTAAGCTTAATGCATTCAATACCCTACATTTTCTTCTTTTATATGTTATCCGGAAGTAAACTATAAAGCTTTTAAACACCACTTAGTATTCTATAAGGCTGGAAGTGGTTATTAGACTATGAGTCAACATAAACAATAATAATGCCCCCCCACCCCAACAGACACATTTGTCAAACTATAAGTGATTTAAAAATTATGACCAATATAACACACTGTCTATATAATATACCATCATTGTTCAGTGTTGGAGGAAACTTGGTAGGAAGAAACTATTTTAGGTTCTAGGGTGATATGGTTTGAAAATTATATTTGAATGTGTTAACCAAATTTAACGTAAGTTTTTTGTTTGTGTTTTTTGTATAATTTTATGTAAAAATTATTATCTTATGTGCACTCTTATTAATTTTATGGTTATAAAGTAATGTCTATAAAATAATAACCCTATATTTTATGCATAATTCTAGTTTAAACAAACTAATGACTGAACATACGAATTACTAGTGGTAAAAATCATCTGGTGATAACAACATATTTTAAAACCCTAAAGTTGTAATGAGTCTATATAACTATTTATGCTAGAGACCGTAGGTACTTGGTGGTATTCCATTTTAAATAAAATTAAAACAACAAATTTTTTAGTATCAACCACAATGTTTTAATAGAAACACTTTCTTTTTTAATAGAAATACTTTCTTGTATAAGTCCTTGACAATGCTTTAACTAGCGAAACCATGGTCGGCAAGTTTCTATTAAAACATTGTGGTTGATACTAAAAAATTTGTTGTTTTAATTTTATTGAGTCTATATATATATATATATATTCAATATAATATATTTTTTTATACGATTTTATGTACATAACTGTGTGCAAGCCGTGACTTACAAAAAAATCTGAATATCTGATTTACTAGAAATTATATCAAATGATTTTTCCAACATTCACATAAATTTTGTTTAATTTCTGTAATAAACTTTTTTAATTAGAGTTTATGGTAAAGCCAAATTCCAGCTCTGTCTGTCTTCTATGTATCGTCACTATTCATATGTTAAAGTGTCACCAGACTAGATTTCAACTGCTCATAGAATCAGTCTTACTCTACTAACGCATAGATGATATACTACAAGTTCTCATTTATCTTATCGTAACTATGTCACTTATATTTTACACTTTCAACAATATGTTATAATTTGTACATCTTTCTTTCATATTTTAAACATCACAATAACATAACCTAGACTTTCCAATACATTATAACTATATTAAATATTTTTGTGAATATTCTTTTATTATTTATTTAATCTCAATAACAATAAATTTACACAAAATGCAATTATTTATGAAATAGATTTTTTTTAAATTTTTATTATGTACCTAACCTCTAGTGATTCCATTCTTGTTTTCAATACTGCATGTGTAATATAATGAATTAACTTTATGAATGGGGCTAGGTCAGACCAGCCCTCTTGTGAATGTGCATGCATGAGAGAGGTACTTACTGGTAGGTAGAGATCTAGATGTAGCTCGCATGAATGAATGGACATAGTTATAGATTATTGGGTATGTTGGTGTTTTTCACTTTTTGTGTGTGCTCTATAACTTAATAACAGGAGCTGATTTATACTCTCGAAACGTTGTGTATTAGTTTTTATATACAAATGAAGAGAAATATTCGATTAAACCATATTAATAGTAACGGAAAGTACTAAAACTGTTGTTATAAACTACACAGTATAAAGCAAGTGCACAAGATTACCAGAGGTGAAGTAATATGGCCTGGAATAGAAAATAGTATGTCATATCATTAAAGTAAGAACCATTTTGTTGTAGTCCACAGAAAATCTTTATATAAAAAAAAAGAAAATAAACTGTTATACAAACAACTGAAATATTTTTTAAAAAATTTCCCCAAATTCCCAGCCCTTTTTGAGACATAGCAGAAGTCACTTCTTCATAAAAGTCTGCCAACTATTCATTTAGCGGGTCATCATCTGATTTTCACCAATTCATCATCATTAGTTTTCACACAAAAACATTATTTTGTATTTTCTACAGGAACAATCTCATAAATTACAGATCTTGAAGTGCCTGTTTTCACGAATATGGTTTTTGACTTTGTCACATCCTCGGTGATGATAGTTGGCTATCTGGATTGTTACTCATTATGAACGATAGTTCTTACTTCCATTTATACATACACTCTCGATCATTACGTCTTCCTATACGCTTTCATACGTTGATACATTTTAGCAGGGTTAAATATTGTATTAAAAAATCTAACCATACAGCTTACTTTACAGTAGGTAACGATCGACATAGTAGAGTACCTAACCTTGAAATTGTTCTGTTATGCAGCTTGTACAGTTACACTGTGGAAACAATTCTTACTTAAAAATGATCTTTATACATAAAAGAATAAATGAATCAAAAGAAGAAATTCTGTAGATAATAGCTTACCTCAAACCTGGTCTGATAGTATTCTTCAACTCTGAAACTATATTCTTCCGTCTGTCCTTGAGCTATGACTTGAATAGTCCAATCTCCAAACACAGGTTGATCCGACAGTTGATAATTCAAACTTACAGTTCCCACATTAGACTATAACATACAAACATTACCATAGTAAGAAGAAAAAAATTAAACCTAAAAATAAGCAGCCTAGAGATTAAGGCCGGGGTATAAAATGTTTAAAACATCCGACTTATTTATGGTTTTTAAAACGCCCACTAAGCTATATTGAGCATTGCACCATACTAATTAAATTTCAGAGATATTTTGGAAATTATTGCAGATTTTAAATATCCAGAGAGTTCTGAAATTCAAATTCAATGAGTTTTCATATATTCTAATTTCAAATGTATATTTCTGTATTTTTCAATATACATTTAATTTCTAATTCACAATAATTAGATTTTATTCCATCATAGAGTTTTCATTTGCTTTTGTAGAATTTCTTTTTGAATTGCTGGTCATAAAGTAAATGAGAGTCTACTCGCTGGTCAAATGTGTACATCGTTGAAAATGTGTCTTGCGCTTAGATCCGTTTACCTATGAACTAATTACGACTTCCGTACGAAGTTAAATGTATTTTTTGCTTGAATATATGTTTTAATTGTGTTTTTATTACCCTGATGATGGACGAATGCCTGAAACTACAGTAGGTAATTAGATAATAGATACGTGAAAAAAAGGATTAGGTGAAGTATATTATACCAAATTGAATTTTCACAAGCCGTGGGCTACGACAATAGAATTAAAGTAGTAATATCATAATATTACCAGAAAAATAACTTATTAGGCCAACATTTTTAACCGCATGTAAAATAAGAATAAACAAAAACAAATAAAAAAGACTAACAAAATGTTTATAAAAGTGAAAATTTTGATAATTTAAACTGGACAATGCACATGCTAGTTAACACTGAAAGTATTTACAAGATATCAAAGGAAATGTAGGTTAGCCAACAAGTAAGTAAATTTGTAACCTTTTTATAACTAACTGTCAATATTTACAATCATTAACTCATCAACAGAAATGATAGTGTATCTCTCATATTTGCATTTAGTTATAAATATTGTTTACACAAATAAAACAAAAGATTATGTTTGTTCTACATTAAACAATATACAATTGACCACTTTGAATAAACAAACACTTATGAATATTATCCTGTCATTTCCATGCAACAGAAGATTTATGTGCTTATTTTACAAAACTTTATTATTTTTATGGTACTTGGTGATTTAACTTTATTTCTATGATGTCATTTCTGATTATTTACAGTTGTTAGATGTATGTTTTCTAAAATTAGCTTGTGTAAATTTATTCAAGGATGCATTTCTACATTTTTACAAGATTTATAAATTTTTCTTGTAGTATGATGTTATTGGTATTTCAATTATTCGCCACCAGAATTTACTACCTATACCACTCACCAAAAATAAAATAAAAGTGTAACTTCATTTTTAGGCCCTTCTCTATTTTTACAATGTGTGTGATCATTATTTAAAAGTAACAATGAATGTGTATATATTAAATGTACCGTTTCAAACACATAACCACGTATGTATCCACATATTATAGGAGAAACTATGACCAACCTGTCTGGACAGCCATCTCCGCATTATATATCTATTAGGATCCAGCATGAAAACATCTACAGCATTTTCAAAAGCTCGGAGCTCTGTGTTGATTGGAATTGTACGGAATCTTACTGAAACAAAAATTAATTTAAAATTAGCTCTCTGGGAAAATAAATATTATTTAATGTTTTATTAAACACCATAGTGGTTAGAATGTACAATTATAATATTAATGTAAATAACATACTTTAACATTGCTACTATTCTATAAATAAATTTTAAATGTAACCAATCTCATAGCATCAACACAATGAACACAATAAATAAAGTAAACACTAGCAATAAATTACACGGGGGAAAATGACAAGAAATAATTAAAAGTATATCAACTAGTTACTTGGGGAAATGGGAAGAAGGGGGGATTTAACCCTTACAATTCTCTTGTCAGCTGTTATTGAATATTATATTTGTTCTTGCAGGTATTTCATACGAAAATATTTTTCCTCGTGTTTTTTTAAAGGCAAAAACCTTTTGGTCTTCATTACCTTATAAAAAAGAAGAAAATAATATAAAATAGACACTCTTAGTCATCGAATACTCTAATAGCTTCAGGGTTGGAAAAGAACAATGGTTAGTCAAGAGAAACCGGACATGAAAGTTGAGAAGGATCTAACCAAGACGACAGCTACGTCCTCTTGGGTTTGCCAAGCCCGTACTCACCAAAGTGAGTCCCTGAGGGTCGCATATGAAATACTTGTGCTGCTATCTTTTCATTTTCCAATACTAATAATTTATATATTGCATTGGAAAAATGATGAAGTTAGTTTACGTATGTTATTGTTTAATTTTTTTGGCTACTATTTGTTGTGAAAGTGTTAAAAATAAAATTTTAAAACCTAATTTGTAGTGCACACCTAGATAATCCAGGGGAAAAGTTAGTGAAAACAGGACTAAAAATATGAGCGGTTTGGATTGCAGCGATTATTTATTCAGTATTTGTAACTTAATAATTTTTTGTACAATTTTAATCACAGAGAGTCTAAAATAAAAAGTTTTTTTTTTTTTAAATAATATTAAATGTTGCCAACAAAATTTGAAAAGCAAATATTTCTATCCCAATACTGATTTTAAAATATGAAAACTGTACAAATATTTTAATGTTAGCTGGGAGTCAAATAATATTTGTGAGTTGACATCTGCAAATCAATATGTTTATAGCTTCTATATGCATTTGATTAGTTGATTAACTTAGTTGTAAGCCTTGAATCTGCTCTATTTCTCATAAGTGACATAGTGAAATATTATTTTTATTAAAAAATAAGGTAACATGAAATGTTTTCCTTTTTACTTTCATAAATATATAGTAATGAAAGTTATCAACAAATCAATATTGAGTTTCACGGACATATCTATTTTGAGATTCCCTGAGTCCGAAAATTAATAATTTTTTGACTGGCATCTGTACAGAATTATATA
The DNA here is from genome assembly GCA_963513935.1 of Aphrophora alni. Classification (NCBI taxonomy): domain Eukaryota; kingdom Metazoa; phylum Arthropoda; class Insecta; order Hemiptera; family Aphrophoridae; genus Aphrophora; species Aphrophora alni. The sequence continues at coordinate 117,765,486 of OY740770.1, forward strand.
GCCCAAATAAGTGAACTAATTTTAAACAAATTTGATATGTGGGCATAATCTTGATTTTTTTTTTTTATTTACTCAAAATTTGGTCCCAAATAAGACAAAAACATACAAACTTTCTATAAATCAGCTTCAACAATCTAAATTTATTTTTGCCTTTTAAGAATTCAAACAGAAAACATCTTCCCAAAAATGTCAGTTCATAACTGAGAAAAAAAAATGGAGAAAAAAAATGGACTGGTTAGAGATTTAATTTATCAAAATGGTTATAACAAATTGATTCAAATTTTGATGAAATGTGAAAATTTAAAGACTCAAATCAGTATCAAAATCACAAATAAAAACAACATACGGCATATAATAATTTTTAATAAACCATGACCTCTATTAAAATCTTGATTTATATCAAATAAGATTTATAGTTGCTTTTTTATGGCAGAAGCAAAATAAAGTTTAGGTTAGGTTATTTTATAAAAGTTATGTTATATTCGATTCATCGTATTTATCTATTCCAACTTATTCAGTCTATAGCAATTCATCACCCTTAAGAATTACATTGATTGGGAAAGAATTGGGTAATGAAGTTAAATTATATTTTTGTTGTTAGTATTTGGTTTTGTACGCTGATCTGAGAGAATGTTACTGCAATAAAAACTAATAAATATTAGTGGTTTATAAAAAGGAAAACATTAGGGTCCACGTGTTTAAAAAAAATAATTAAATAGGCAATAGATAATTCCAAGATGAAAAAAAACCAAAAACATCATTATAAAAATTTTGGTGTAGGGATTTAGAAAACTCATCACCCACTGGACTGCCATTGCAAACAGCCTTCTCAGAACTTTACTCTTCATTGTTCTGTGGCCTTTCTTGTGACCTGCACTACTTCCTACACCTGTGCAGGTGTATCTTTCTTGATCTATTACCAACTTCTCCCTTACAATACATTTACCCACCCTTCTTTTAATTCTGTTTTCAGCCCAACCCTAACGTACAAAGCAACCCATATTGATAGAAAGGCACCAGGCAAAAAGTGTCCCATATGAAGCCTATGGGATACTTGGTGACCTCCCATGATAGTTAGCGTTACTCGATCAAGCGAGGTTCAGACTGGTTACATAATCCTTTCTCTACCTGCTCGTGGTAAAAACACGGAGAGAAAAATATGATGCTTGATGGAGAGAAGCTTGGGGGATGTTAACATACAACTCAACATGCTGATAAAATAGAGCATACCCTCATGATGACTTTCAGTATAGACAATCCTCTGCTTCATCAAGACCACTTTGACAACATGGAGATAATAAACCTAGTAGAGAAAGATCAAATAAACATCAAACAAAGCATGGAAGACAGGCCAGAAAGGTTTCAGAAACATGGAAGAAGGAACATCTCATTACCACCGTTAGGAAATAATCTGGCGGGTTAAATGACTCACTGAGATGACGCCTTAGTGGGGCAGGAGTAAGGTAGACCTCAGGGTTCACCCTAAAAGGGTCGCTTTAGATTCTGCCAAGGAGGGGAAGAGATCACACATCATCATTAGTTGTATAAGGTGCAGTAATGCATAAATGTGCTAAAAGTCTAAAGGAGTTGTAGCTGGAGGGGCTTCTTATAGACGGTGGTTTCTCATCTTAGTCGAATGAGGAGGGTATATTCTCTTGAGGTTGCAGTGCATTTTACATACTACTACTACAAGAGTGAAGTTTAACATTATTAATATAGGTAATAAACACAATATGACAGTGGTGGAGCAGACACCTTAACAGCATAAAAATTGAATTATTATAATTATTACGAGTGACCATGTACTCAGCAATTTAAAGCATTATACAAAAATGTTTTAAACTCATTTACTTTATCAAAATATTCACTTATTCTCAAATTCTCATGCAATGAATAAGAATTCAAATTAGATTTTCTAAATTATACAAGTAAAAATAAAGAAGATTTACTTGTATCTCCTTGCATGTAAACAGGTTTATCTGTTTGTATAAATATCGTCATTGATCGCTGTGAAAATGTCAATTTGGTTTCGTTAACGAACGCAGAGCCTCCATTCAAACTATCGTATAATCCTTCAATACGAAGTTTATAGTCTCCAGGTACACTTGTTGGAGGTACCTGTAACATTAAATTAGGTAAATTAGGTATAAAATAGGAGCTTTACAATACTTTTGTAAGATCTTGTGGTATCAAAAACATCTGAAGACAATTTTATTTATTCATGTTACAAATCATTTGAAATGATTAGCAAAAACTATATAAAACTGGCAATATTGTCAACAAAACAAGAGTGGTTTAAATAAAACGAACTTATACTATTGATGTAAACAGAATATTTGAAATATCATGTAAAAATTACTTAACATTATAATAAGCTATCAAAATCTCATTTACACATTTTAAAAATACCTAATACTATTCATTTCTTTAAAATACAGAAATTGAACATTTCAATTCATTTCTTTATTGAACAGTTTTTACAAATATAGTTGTTAGTTTTCTTCACTATATTCCAGCAATGTTTTGGTAACTGGAAGTTATTTTATACCTGGTTTTATACTGGTGGAAATTTTGTTCACTCTTAGTTTTAACATAATATAATAATAGGCATTGTAAAATATACAATCATGGAAGTGTCAACAGTTTCATATCCTTCAAAATAGGATTTTTAACATTTTATTAATGCTGGTTAAAATTATGAAATTTAAAAATCCTGCTCTCCTATACAGATACAAAATAAATCAACTTAAAATTAAATTCAATCAATATAGGCTCATAAATAAATATAAACTAATAGGAAATAATACATCTTTTAAAAAAAATATATTTCAGTTATTCATATTCAAAATTTAGCAATATATTTGTTATTTTAATAAGGCAAATTAGTAAAACATATTAATAAATAAAGAAGTTACGATTATTTTCATAAAACATGAAAACAGTCAAACTGAAAGCGGTTCTAAAAGGGTTGAATAACTGATCAATAAAAAACTTCTCGTCAGCTTCTTCTCTCATTTAAATACAAATCTAAAATTACAACAAATATAAATCATAGGGTTTGAGTAAAACATGTAAGTTCATACATACTTAGTGACCTATTCAAAAGAAACAAATAAATTAAATTTTTACCAATTAAATCTACATTGCAAAGGTCATTCATTTCAAAGGTTGTTTACATATGTAATCAACAAAAATGAAACACTCACATTATTCACAATCAACAAAAACAATCTTTCCACGATCAAGTCATCATCCCCAGTTTTCAAACCATTTCAACACTATACTTTTTAATACATAATAAATCTTTCATAAAATTATTAATGATTTTTTCCTTGACGTTTAAAGGCAAAAAACCTCTCGCACATCATTTGGCTTATAAAAAGAAAGTATTAAATAAAGACACCTAATCCTTGAATTTTGAATAGCATCAATATCATAAGAGGTGGTAAAGAAAAAACCGATAAGAAAGAGAGCGATATAATCTAAAACAAGATGAAAAAAAGTGTAGATCCAGCTAGGAACCTCCAGATTACCCCACCCCTACTCACTATCAGAGTACCTGAGGGGTAAAGTTTAAAAATTAGGCTATTATTTTGTAAATATTAAATAAAGTATGATCGTCAGGTTCAGTATTAGAACAGAACTAATTGTCAAAATAATAATTATTGTAATACTTATATAGACAATGTGGCAGAGGGGAAAAAAATGATTGACCTGAGTCTTAATAAATGTTTGTTATTCCTTCCTATTTTTTCATACCATAATAATATATAACCTGTCCATTAAGAAAAATTATTAATCTTTGAAAGAATTTTTAAATCAGGGAAATAGTTCCAAAATTATCTTTAACAAGTATACAAACTCATAATATTCCAATAGATGAGTTTAAAAAGATAATATATCTGTAAACTCAAGATAAGTTTATTTATTACTTTTTACTTTACTCTATTGGGGTAGGGGTGTTTTATGTCAATAAGTATAAAATTGTCCACATAAACTGTACAACCTCTACACAAAAGATTATACAACTTACCCTCATAATGAGTGTTTCTGGAATGTTTTCTTTGGTCAGTTGACTGTCTGTGCTCAATTCCACACCATTTCGTTGTATGGAAGCTCTTACAATGATAGGATGTTTTGCTTTAAGAACATTTGCCGCTACCCTATATATCTGACCCGGTCGTACCATACGACTTGCTACTATGAAGTATGTGCTGAAATCAAAATATACAGATGTTAAATGTTTACAGAAAAGATACTAATGCAAAAGCAAATACATTTAGGAGTTTAAATTATGTAGTCGCTGAGCAGGTGAAATAATTCAATACTTATGTACTATAAGGACCATCCCTCCTCTTTATGTAAGTTCAAACTTTGAAACATCCGTTTGCATTATTTTTAAGTTCTGTTATCTGTTTACTGCCATAACAAACAAAAAAAACATAACTGTGACTTTCGTTCACCCCACTGTAATCAAGTTTGGCCATTCATCCAGTCTAGACCGTGCTACTACGAGATCAGTACTACTACAACACTCTTACGAGAATCATTCTTTATATTCAATAGCGATTTATTATGTTGGTTTTAAACTAAATAATTTCATAAATCTATTAGAATGTATAACATAAACTGGCCAAACCTAACCTATTTTAATTTTTGGTAAACAAAAATGTAGATCAGATTTGTGGTAGCAAGAATTACCACCAATATGTTAGCTTAAGTTATTATACTAAAATTACAGTATTATTTTAATTAGTTACGGTTTGATGTACAAAAAAAGAAGCGCCTGTATAATACAAAAGTACCCATTTTTTTATCGGCCCTAAAAGACTATTTAACCTCAAATTTTGTGTACAGTTATCGTTTTAAATATATATTTTTCTTGTTGTTTAAAGGAAGAAAAACCTCCTTTGTTATTAATTCAGGCTCGGGTGGGGGTTAATTTGTAATATATTAATAAAATCATCAATAACTAAAATTAGAAATTTACATAGTTATGCAAGTTCTTCCATAAATATATAATAATAATAAATAGACTCATGTTTACTATGTGTATCTGATGTTATGTAGGATTTATAGAAAATATGTTTCTCTCTTGTTATTTAAAATCATCTAGCCCTCGAATCCTCTAATAGCATCAGGTTCAGAAAAGAACAAATGTTGTTAAAGTGAGCCCTTGAGAGTTATAGAAATAACTCCTTAAATCTAAACAAATGTAACTGAATACTTAAAGAAAGCTTAATATTTAATATTATGAATAAGTATATTTAATTGATTCTTTTTCTCTAACATTACAAAGAAAGTGATACTTCTACAAAAGATTTAATACTTAAAACTTAAACATTTGTTATAAGTGATGCAAAGTTTTTTTCTTTCTTAAAAATTCGAAGTGATAAAAAAAGAAAAGAATGAGAACAAACAAACCCTACATTAAACAATGGCAAATACAGTTTAGATTATTAAAAATTATTCAAGTGAAAGGTTAGCCATCACAAAAGTTCACTAATGAGTTATGTGCTGCTGGATAAAGAAGTTGGAAGAAAGCCAAAATCTATCTAATTGTAGGGGAAAGTTGGCAAATCATTTGTAAGATCCACAAATTATTTAAAGAATATTCAGTGTTTTCGTGTGAACACTAAAATTTAAAACAGAAAAGTTTATTAACAACTATAATGATGTTTTGATAGCATCTTAAAATGTGACTTTAATTAACCAGATATAATAAATTACACAGATAGAACCCAATTTTAAAATTTACGGTTTAAAAAAAAGAAGAAGGAAATATATACTGTAATATTATAATTTTACTTATCCAGTACACAAAGTAATACGGTAAGTTTTGTAAACACAAAAAAAATTCGACCTCCTTTTTTGAAGGATCTTCCCTTTTCATGGGATTAGGAAATTTTGTTTCTTATAAATCTTTTTTAATGTTAATAGTTTTTGACATATTTGACATTAAACATTTTAAATATCTGCCTTTTGAAAATGTACAAAATAAAATCATGGTTTTGTAGTATACTGGTAAAACGTGTGACATAGATAATGTGTATAACAAATCTATACTCTATATCATATCTACTTAAAAAGATGTTTTTCTTTTGTTGTAAAAACACAAAATGGGCGATAGACAGAAAACAAGGTATTTCTGGACCAATGTTTATGTAAAAATTTTACATTGCACAGAGTGCAATTTTGAATCACTCAGTGTATTGTGATCTAAAAATGTTGTCATATTGTCCTACATTAAATTAAAATAAATTAATTAAAACTTACGCTTCTCGAATAATCGTACTGTCTCCTGCAGCGACAGGACTAGAAGTCCATGGATTATTATTCTGCTGCTGCTGCTGTTGTTGTTGTTGTAGTATTTGCCATGAAGGTTGTATTGATGTTGGTGTTGTCGTCATCTGAGGTAAGGATATGCCAACACTTAGTATTAATATTAGAATAGAAGTTCTCCAAAGGTTAGGCCTGACACTGCACCTACAACACAAAGGTAAAAGTGAATTAAATAATGTAATTTAAACTTTGATTATGTAAAATATTTTATACACATACTTTCTCACTTACATATACACTCAGAAATACACTAAAAATTGTCTAGTTTTTTTATATTTTGTAGAACAGAATGTTGCCATAGTTCTCAATTTAACCTTCACTTGTTAAAATTGTTTTCTTTACAAGCCTCATACTAGTTTAAATCAAAATTTGGGTGGAATGTGGCAAACTTACCAAAACAACAATTTAATTTATCAGCTATCGTGCAAAATTTGTGAAAAAGAGTACATTGGAGAACAAACCAGTAATTAAGAATTAGAATGACTGATAATACTCGTAGTTTCGATGTAATACACAAAAATTACAACAGGTCAGTTCCTGCATTTAGAATTACAAGTGCAAATACACAGTAAAAAAATTTAAATCTTTCTTAACCTCAAAAATATCCAACAAGTCAATCAAATTCCAACGTTGAACTAAACACATATAATTTGAGAAATGTTGAGCTTGCAAACTAATTCTCAAATCACGTGGATTGAATTTAAGATAGTAACTTGTGATTTAAAATCCACTGCGCAAGTTAAGCTATTCATAATTCAAATTTGACTACTATGCACAGAAGAATATTGATCCAAAGTAAAACAGTTCGAGGTGATTCAATGGCTGGCGCTGCAATTTATGCTTTTATAAATATCAAACCACTGGAGATGGAGTACAGATGTATGATGCAAATTTGATATGAAAAACTAACGCATAGAAAATATGCCACTAATCTTCGTTCAATTTTATATAAACCTTGACTGGATACAGCCAATCAATAGATCTGAAGATCTCCCTTCTATAGTCAATCGGATGACGATTGATATCATAAATATGCTTTATCCAAATGATAGATGGACCAGAATTTACACAGATGGAATGAAGTTAAAAGGTGAGACAGGAGCAGGCATACACAGTGAATACTTCTCCCACTAGTTTTAACTAAATTCAGATGTTACAGTGTTTGAAATTGAGTTAGTTGCAATTGATGAGACCCATGGCTCAGAAATAGATATAAGTAAAAATAACATTGTCTCTGGATACTGTCACACAGAGGATTGGAAGGCACAAGTTGAGGGCCTCTATAAAACAGAAACCTTCAAGACTCAGTACAATGAATGGAAGGATTAAACAATTAAAATAATAATATCAAACTTCTTTCTACCACAGAATGAAAGAAGACTTCATTAGTTAACCATTTGGAAACATATCAAGCGTCTACATTAGAAGAGTAAACCTCCAAGGAGATCATGGGTTGCCAATTTCCGCTTAGCTATTGGACACAATTGCTTGGCATAGCACCTTAGCAAGATGAACACCCTACCTTCTGAGTTGACCATACTTTGCAAATACTTTCACAGCAAGGTGGACGAGGACCGATTCATGATCTGTGAAAAATTGGATGCAGATAGAAAATGGAAAAGAGCTGCTTGGTTTTTACGGAAAGATAGATCAAGAATGGTGTAGGCCAAGATTGAGCCATTAGAAACAAGTTATTCATAATAATCAGCTGTAGTATTTAAAAATATATTTATTTATTATAAAAACATTATTGTATTATTCAGTCAAATTTGTACTTTTTTCTTTTTTTGACAAAGGTATTTTTATCAAAATATACCAAATAAATAGATTTATATGCATTATTATTATCTGTTATTTATAGCCTATGTTCATCTGTTGGTGAAATCATATATCATATTGAAGCCCTTTGGCAAATTCTCAAGAATAATTATATTTTATTTATTATTATAAATAGCAATGCACTTTGTTAAAAACAAAAGGCCAATATAACTTTAGATTTATAGTGAACTACCGACAGTGCCAAATTAGTCCTACAGGGAGGGTTGGTGGATATTTAATGGTATTGGATATTAATGTTTTCACCAGAGAACAAAAAGTCAATATTTGTATACTAGAATGCATTAATAGTTATAAAAAGCATTAAAAAATATTCCATTAAAAACGTTGATGGATGCCATTATAGTACTTACTCAGCCCCATCATACAATGTAATACAAGCAGATAAATGTAATGCCCAAAATTTCGTTTCTTTGACCTTGTAGGAAATGATAAATTAAATTGATAGTTCAAAAATTCTTATCCCATAGAGTTAAGTTAGTTTAAAACAGTTGTTACACGGCTTTTCTGATCTTCATAATAATTGACATCGGCATGGCCCTAACAAGACTCGTAGATGTGTATATATTAAAATTTTTCCACTTGCTTTGTCAGCGTCTCAATCCTGGCAAGGCTCGATGCTATACATACATATGTGAAAGTATATGTTCACATATGTCAGGGTATATGTGGAGGTAGCCTCCACTCGCTATGTTCTTTTCGGTGACTTGGCCCTACTGGGATCTCGTAACTATATGAATATTATATCACATGGGAGTTTAGGGTTTGAAATTGTAATTTTCACAATTTGTGTTCATGAGAACAATAGATCCAGATTTTTTGACATAGCTTACACATTATTTAAAAAAATTTAACAACATGTTTTGTCCAAGACAACACTGATGTATGATTTAAATACAAATAATTGGGATAGAAATATTTTTTAAATCAGTGCAGTAGTTATTAAGTTAACATTTTTTTGTTAGCGATTAAGTTGACATAATCGTTTTAACATTAAAGCGATAATATATATTTTATCAATAACTAAGTTGCTACATAATTAAAATGATTCCCTGAGACTCTCACTAAAAGTGAAAACGAGTGTGGCAAACACGAGGAACCTAGTTGGATCTACATCTTTCTTCACATAGTCTTGGATTAGATCACTCTCTTTTTAGTCATTCCTATCAGGTCTCTTTAGACCAAGTCTTGTTCTTTTGCAACCCTGATGCTATTAGAGTTATTGAGAGCTAGCCGTCTTTATTTTATGCTCTTCTCTTCTTATATTTATAAGGTCATGGATGATGACCGAAAGGTTTTTCGCCTTTAAAAGATAAAAACTGAACAATATATTTAAAAAAAATTGTCTCAAAATTACATGTGGGTTTAGTTTGACACCGCAGTATGAAAAGACTTGTGTGAAATCTCAACTTCTAAGCGGGCGAAAACTAGGGATATGACTAGTCTCAGGTAAGAAACTTTTCTCTGTACAAAACACACACACCCAGATACACGTGCATTACAAGTTTTGGTTAAAACAATTATTCATTAAATGTGTGTGGTTAGAAGTACAAGAAATGGGGGAGTTTGAAAACCACTGACCACAGTCGGCAGTTGGTTGTTATTACAACTGAGTAAATTACAAATGTAGCCCTAATTTGTTTAATGTTATTTAGGCCAAGTAATTTAATTTCAAAAAACATACCACAATTTTGTTCAATGTTATTAATTAAATGATATTCGGGCAATGTACAAAGTAATAACTTAAATGCTGCTACTAGAGTTGTTATGGGTTATTTAAGTTACTATTGCTTTCTATAACATCATTAATGCTACAGTACTTTTAGTGGCCTAGTTTTATTTTCCTAAAAAATGTGATTCTCTGCAAGAAAGAGTTGCAATAGTCGAAGTTTATGTGTGTTCAGGATCCTTCAAGGAAACAGGATATTTGTTTATAGGTTTACTACTTCAAACATTCCAATAAATTAGTAGCATTCAGATATGGTTAAAAATTACTACTACAGGATTTATAACAAATGCAGCAGGTTGATGAGTGATATTATAGTATTTACCCAGACCCATTATACAAGCAGATCCTATAAATGTAATTCCCAAAACTTGATTTCTTGGGCCTATTAGGAAATGTTAAAATGTACTGATAGATCAAAGGGTCTTCTTTATTTGGGTATGTTTTGATGTGAGCTAGCCCCTGAAGTGTCTTGTAGTTGTCATATGTGAAGGAGCCTCCACTTACTAAGTTTATGTCAGGAACTTGTCCCTAAATATCATATTTTCTGGAGAGGTCAGGATCCGAAATTAAATTTCTTGTAATAACTTCTCTATTTTTTGTGCATTTCAAATTTGAAAAAGGTCTTGAATAAAATTGTGACCTTTAAACCATTTACTAAGAAATAAATTTAATGTGGTCACAAATTATTCCAATTTCATGATCTCAGATACCAAAGTTTGACAATCCCAAAGGACCCCAGTTTGATCAATAATTTTTTGCATGTAGTCTTGAGATAGATATTCTTTCATATTTTCTATCAGCTCTACCTTAACCAATTCTTATTCTTTTCCAACCCTAGAGCTATTAGAGTATTCAAAGGTTAGGAGATGTTTTTAACGTTCCTTTCTTCATTTTATTACAAGGTGATGATGATCGAGAGGTTTTCGTTTTTTAAAATAAGGGAAAAACACAAATAGGCCCAAATATTATCTCAAACATTGTTTGAAATATTCCAAACTTTTGTACTACCTGTTAGTTTCTATTCACCATTGCATTTCATGGCTAAAAACTTATTGTATTGTTTTTGTTTGTTTTTTTGATAGATAACAATTGAACAATGTATCTAATATTCCAGATGTTTTCAAATTCTACTTACTCTTATAATACGTTTCTTAAGTCACCAAAATGCATAAAACAACAGATGTCCTGGTAAACCTATAGAAAACAATATATTGCAGTTCCCTGAGGATAAAGGATTAGGCTTCCCCTCATTCCATTGTCCAACAAATCCCCTGATAACGACCAACTTTTTCCATTAAATTTCCCATATCAGACTAGTATGCCGTAATGGTTTCTTATGAATATTGAACAGGAGGTTAGAAAATTGTTTTGTAAAGTTTTTAAATTAAATATTTGGTGTATTTGAATCGTTTATATTATATAATATAGGTGCGGAGTTATTCATGCTATTTACATTAGTTTTTTCTTTTCTTATTGCATTACTTTTTCAAGTATACATAGTAAATAGAAAGTTATGTGAGGGGTCAAAAAAATCTATATTCGTTTTGAAGTCCTCTGAGTCGAAAAGAGTGGTTTTTTGAATGATGTCTGTCAGTCTGACAGCCATCTTGTACACCCCAAACGAAGGGAGTGAATTTAATGAAATTTGGTATGTGGACATACTTGACCATATCTGTGAACTTATTATAATTTTTTTTTTTATAGCTCAAAACTTGTCGGTAATTGCCATAAAAAAATACACAAAATTACGATTTTATCAAAATCGGCTGTAATGATTTCTGTAAGTTATTTATTTAAAAAATCAGCCATGAAACTGTTATAAAATACGTAATTTCTCAAAATCAGTTTAACAATTTATGAGAAATGTTAAGTTTATTGACCAAAATCTATGCGCAAAATCTCAATCTCACTCCTTTTTTGAGATATTTTTCACCTTTAATCAAGAGGAAAATTAGCTAGTATAATTAATATAGGCTATTAAAAATATGAATAATGTTTTATTACTCGGTAAATAATTTTTTTTTTTTTGTAAATTTCGCTTGGGAGATAAAAAAGTTCAGCATTTAACAATATATACAGAGCACCAAGTTGCACGAAAAAGTTAGTTACAACACATTTTTCCCCTTTTTTCAGATCATTGATGTTTTGAAAATTTTTAATATTAAATCCCAACTTTGAATAGTTTTCACTAAAAATAAGAATAATTTTATTTACAGTAATATAATAAACCTCAAACCATAATTTTATATTTTTCATTTAGTTCTGAATCTGTGAATCAGCTGTTTAAAACTGCTCAACTACCACAAGATTTACCACAACACCACATCTAATATTAATTATTTTTTTTTTTTTTTAAATTTAAATCCTCAGCACTTGTGGAACCTAGATCTGCTAGGTGGCGTATCTTTGCATAAATATCTTTAAATGCCTCTTGCATAGGCCTACACATACAATAAAGTCCAATTCAAATTCAGCTCTCCAAAATATTAAATATGACAACTATAAAAAGTGATCACAAATTATGGTTTGACCACTATTTTAAGGTAAAAAAATTGACCTTAAGTGATTTTGTCAAAAAATTTAATAAATCTGTGGAACACTCGCAGCACACTATGAAAGTGGGGATGTTTAAAACTATTTTATCAGAAAAAAAACTAATGCTATTATTTAATAACAAGTGACATACAACTATTTCACAATAAGAATGATTTCATATTCAGTAATAAAATTTGAAATTTCATATTTGAAAAATTCTCATGACTTGGAAAAACTGAGTCACACGAAAAGGTAAGTTTATTTTGACAAATGGATGTACCACGAAACACGTTTTCTTATTTGTACTTATTCAAAAGCTATTACAGATATGCTGGAACTTTGTCAGACCTTCTATAAACCAAGAAGTATTTATTTTTATAAATATATTTTATCAAAAATCTAATCAATCTGTAAAACATATACAGTAGACTATGAAATTAAGCATTTATACAACATTTTATCTTTAAAAAATATGATAATATTTAAAAACAAGTGTCATACAACTACTTTACATTAAGAACTTATTTCATAATCAGTGATAAAATCTGTAACTTTATATTTGAAAAATTACCACGACTATTGAAAACTGAGTTACATGAAAAAAGAAGTTTTTTTTTTTTTTAATAAAGTTTTCCTAATTTTATTTCTTCAAAAAGCATTAAAGGTTATTGGAACTTTTTTCACAGCTATTAAATTTATAAATAGATTTTGTCAAAAATTTAATAAATCCGTAGAACGTATGCAAGCACACTATAAAACTGAAAATATTGAAATTACATTTTATCTCAAAAACAAATTCAATTTTAAAACAAATGCGGTATAACTATTTTAAAATAATAATAATTGATTTACTATTCTGAGATAAAATCTGTAATTTTATATTTAAAACATTGTCATGATTAGAAAAAATTGCTTCACAAGAGAAGACAAGTTTATTTTGACAAGTCACAAAACAAGTTTACCTATTTTTATTTGTTCAAAAGCTATTAAAAGTATACATGAACTTTGTCATACCCTGTCCTGTATAAGTTATAAATCAACAACTATAAATAAATATATAAACAGATTTTGTCAAAAAAACTAATCAATCCGTAGAAATATGCAGCACACTATAGAATTGGAAATCTTTAAAACCATTTTATCACAAAAAATGATAATATTATTTTTAAACAAGCGCCATATAACTACAGCATTTTAAAATAATTTATTTCATATTCTGAGATAAAATCTGAAATTTCATATTTGAAAAATATTCCTGACCAGTGAAACCGGTTTCACATGAAAACAAGCTTTCCTATTTTTATTGTTCGAAATGTATTAAAGGTGTAGAGGAACTTGTAACACCCCTGTAAATAAGAAATAACTGTAAATATAAATTTACCTGATCATAGTGGAGAAGCTAACTGCATTTGAAGTTCAGCAAAGTAACAATAATTGTTACATAACTGACAGCCTATATGACTCAATTGTCAATAATTTATTGCTCTTAAATGGCACTATAAATACAATTATGTAAAGTATGGCCATTTAATATTCAAGTTACATCAAAATTCTTCCGATTATCTATTTATAATCACTCACTGCATTTACTTTCTGTTGTCATGAATTTTCTTTATACAGTATGAAACATTGGTTTAGTATTTAAATCTTCACTTTTCATTAACATTTTATAAATTTTCTTGAACCAATTTGCAGACATTATACCTCAAAAAATAGCTTTCTTTTATTTCATTTTCACCGATATATTCTAAAACAACTATTTAGCATCGGAGGAACATTTATAATAGTAAATACGGGCTGGCCAATCCTGAGGGACCTTAGCTGGAACTACAACTAGTCTTGGGTTAGATCCATTTATTTTTCTTGACCAATTCTTGTTCATTTCCAACCATGACGCTATAGGTGTGGGTTAGTAATCCATATTTACATTTTTGAAGAGAAAACTTTCATTGAAGCGCTTGGTACGGGAGTAAACCTGTGTGTAATAATTAGCGTCAACAAAAATCGTCACTCTATGTTTATTTATTTGTTTTATAACATTTTCAGACTCCATACAATGTAGAAATATTGCACAAACTTTCTCACATACCCACCCATACATATTAAACTAAAATGCTACGAACCATATTGCACAAACTTTCTCACATACCCATACATATTAAACTAAAATGCTACGAACCATATTGCACAAACTTTCTCACATACCCACCCATACATATTAAACTAAAATGCTACGAACCATATTGCACAAACTTTCTCACATACCCACCCATACATATTAAACTAAAATGCTACGAACCATATTGCACAAACTTTCTCACATACCCATACATATTAAACTAAAATGCTACGAACCATATTGCACAAACTTTCTCACATACCCACCCATACATATTAAACTAAAATGCTACGAACCATATTGCACAAACTTTCTCACATACCCACCCATACATATTAAACTAAAATGCTACGAACCATATTGCACAAACTTTCTCACATACCCATACATATTAAACTAAAAACCTACAAACCATATTGCACAAACTTTCTCACATACCCATACATATTAAACTAAAAAGCTACAAACCATATTGCACAAACTTTCTCACATACCCATACATATTAAACTAAAAAGCTACAAACAATATTGCACAAACTTTCTCACATACCCATACATATTAAACTAAAAAGCTACAAACCATATTGCACAAACTTTCTCACATACCCATACATATTAAACTAAAATGCTACGAACAATATTGCACAAACTTTCTCACATACCCATACATATTAAACTAGAAAGCTACAAACAATATTGCACAAACTTTCTCACACATACATATTAAATTAAAAAGCTAAGAACAATATTGCACAAACTTTCTCACATACCCATACATATTAAACTAAAATGCTACAAACAATATTGCACAAACTTTCTCACATACCCATACATATTAAACTAAAATGCTACAAACAATATTACACAAACTTTCTCACACATACATATTAAATTAAAAAGCTAAGAACAATATTGCACAAACTTTCTCACATACCCATACATATTAAACTAAAATGCTACAAACAATATTGCACAAACTTTCTCACATACCCATACATATTAAACTAAAAAGCTACAAACAATATTACACAAACTTTCTCACATACCCATACATATTAAACTAAAATGCTACGAACAATATTGCACAAACTTTCTCACACATACATATTAAATTAAAAATCTAAGAACAATATTGCACAAACCCATACATATTAAACTAAAATGCTACGAACAATATTACACAAACTTTCTCACATACCCATACATATTAAACTAAAATGCTACGAACAATATTGCACAAACTTTCTCACATACACATAGGCCTACATATTAAATTAACAATATTGCACAAACTTTCTCACATACACATACATATTAAACTAAAAAGCTACAAACCATATTGCACAAACTTTCTCACATACCCATACATATTAAACTAAAATGCTACGAACAATATTGCACAAACTTTCTCACATACACATTAAACTAAAAAGCTACAAACCATATTGCACAAACTATCTCACATACACATACATATTAAACTAAAAAGCTACAAACCATATTGCACAAACTTTCTCACATACCCATACATATTAAACTAAAAAGCTACAAACAATATTGCACAAACTTTCTCACACATACATATTAAATTAAAAAGCTAAGAACAATATTGCACAAACTTTCTCACATACCCATACATATTAAACTAAAATGCTACGAACAATATTACACAAACTTTCTCACATACACATACATATTAAACTAAAAAGCTACCAACAATATTGCACACACTTTCTCACATACCCATACATATTAAACTAAAAAGCTACGAACAATATTGCACAAACTTTCTCAAAAACACATACATATTAAAACTAAAAAGCTACGAACCATATTGCACAAACTTTCTCACATACCCATACATATTAAACTAAAAAGCTACAAACAATATTGCACAAACTTTCTCACACATACATATTAAATTAAAAAGCTAAGAATAATATTGCACAAACTTTCTCACATACACATACATATTAAATTAAAAAGCTAAGAACAATATTGCACAAACTTTCTCACATACCCATACATATTAAATTAAAAAACTACAAACAATATTGCACAAACTTTCTCAAAAACACATACATATTAAAACTAAAAATCTTATGAAAAATATTGCACTAACTTTCTCACATACCCATACATATTAAATTAAAAAGCTACGAACCATATTGCACAAACTTTCTCACATACCCATACATATTAAAACTAAAAATCTATGAAAAATATAGCATTAACTTTATCAGACTCACGCACATAGTCAAACTAGTAATCAATGCAAAAATATTCCACAAACTTTCTCACATACCCATTGATATTAAAACTACAAATCTACGAAAAATATTACTCTAACTTTCTCAGACTTTAAAGTCAAACTAATAATCAATGCAAAAATGTTTGCACAAACTTTCTCACATACACATTAAAACTAAAAATCTACGAAAAATATTGCACTAACTTTCTGAGACTCCCATATATATAATTGAAAGTTTACAATTTTATTTATTTATTATTAATTTTTTTTCTTTCTTTCATTTACTCAGTACAGGGTAACTTTGGTAATCGTCAAAAATTTGACCACTGTTTATCTTCACTTTCACAGCTTAACTAAACCGAGTAAGTGATTTTTAACACACCGTCGTTGTCATATGTACTTATTGAAAATGTCAAAATGGCGACAATATTAAACAGTTCTTTGTAGGTACATCTGTTATTCAAGCTATCACACTAAATTAGATAAAAATTTTCAAATTTTAATGTATCAACCCCTCGTCTCTATGATGACAAATAGAAGTTATTGTCAAAAATGTAATTCTGAACCCTGATACCCAAAGAAAATATGACATTCGTATACATGTAGTTAGGAAGGTCTCGTCATCAACACGAGCATAGCGAGTGGATGGTCCTTCACCGACATAAGCACTAGGAGACTTAATATAGCTCTATCCGATTTCAAGAAAGAAAATAATAACATTTATCTTTTAGCTATTTAAAATAGTCGTCTTAAGTGATAAACTGGCGAACATATTTTTATTAAACGATGTTATAATTCTAAATTAAAAGAGTAATTTGTTTAAACTTGATGCAGAGAAGGATCATGAACTAATAAAGGACAATCAAGCTCAGCTAGATTTGCCCATTAGTAGTCATAAATTTAGACACGCAATGCTTACTATGCAAAGGTCATTAGTTTGGAATTGAAAACGGTATCACGAGATGGGAATATATATCAATGTATGAATAATGAACGTTGTGATTATATTAAAGTTATCTGTAGCTGTGTTCGTCCTGTCACCGGGTTTCTATCATAGTCTTATTGTTTAAGCTTGATTTACATATAAAATAGATATTATAAATCGTCCTGCTATAGGTCACCTTGCATTGAACCAGAAACAACCCTCAGAGGATCACTGGTGAGTATCAATGTGGCAGTCCCGACAGTTCTAGCTGGATCTACACTTTTTTCATGTAGTATTGGACTAAATCCCTCTCTTTCATCTTTCCTATCACATCTCTCTTGATTAACACTTGTCTGTATAAAAAATATAACTTCCATTTTGCTTAAGACTTGCTTAATAACAAATTATAATGTTTCAATGTTTCAATTTACGTCTTGCAGTCTTTGTTTTAGATATTTATTTTATTTTGTTATTACAGCTGTTTCGGTACCAGTAACATTAATCAGACGGCAATAACACACTCTAAACACTAATACAAAATGAACAAAAATATATTGGTAGTGCAGTCCACGTCAAAGTATAAATTGAGGGGTGTGGCACTATATAGTTGAGAGTATGAATTAAGGGTGTGTGACTACCACAAGAATAGGATGATGCCACGCCCCTCAATTTATACATTGACGTATACTGCAATACCCATATTATGTAATATATTTGTGTTTTGTATTAGTGTTTAATGTGTGTTAATGTCATCTGATGATGATACTAGTAGAAAAATAACTGTAATGACGAAATAAAACTTTATAATTTGAGGGGGGGGGATTACAATGTATGGAGCAAGTAATCTAAAAAGTATTTATAAAGCACTGAATAAAGGCAGATTTTGTTAAAAGTTAACTTTTGGGATTATATCAATGGGGGGGGGGGGTTGGACACCCCACTTCACCGCCTGGACCCCCCTGGGGTGGTTAAAAGCTGGGGCAAAACGGTTTTTTGTAAATACCTCAAAAATTAAGCAAGATATAAAACAGGTTTCATACAAAAGTTGTAACTGACTAAATTTCCCATCAAAATGGTCCTTAGTAATATTTTCGTCAGACGCACTGGAACGCGTAAAAATCTTTATTCACTTATACCCCGACTAGAATAACTACAACTCAAACTAATTTATTTATAAATATACAGGATTATTCTAAAAGAAGTATACACTTTTATTTGGCTAGAACATCAAATATATAATT
This sequence comes from Aphrophora alni, assembly GCA_963513935.1. Lineage (NCBI taxonomy): Eukaryota > Metazoa > Arthropoda > Insecta > Hemiptera > Aphrophoridae > Aphrophora > Aphrophora alni. The sequence continues at coordinate 117,784,464 of OY740770.1, forward strand.
AATAGAATAACAGGATTTACACAGCTAGAAAGAGTACATTTAAAAGTTTGATAAAACATTAAAGTTTTGATAATCGAGTTCTGTCCAAACTCTTTGAAGGTGTTGACACCAACACTGCGTACTGCTGCTGTTACAAGTTGTCTTAACTCCGAGAGGTTTGAGATCGGGGCTTCGATGCCAACGCAAGTGGCGTTCTCATCAGCTGCACGACCAATCCAGCGTTGCGGAAGATTTTCATAGCTTAGCCAGTGTGGCAGCACCCCATCTTGAAACCAAGTTAGGTTGTCACCGATTTCATTTAGTTTCAAATTTGAAATTTTATAGGGCTCAAGTGCCATTAACTCTTTAACAAATAGAGTTATTAAAAAATACCAAAGAATAAATAAAAATCTTAATATTTGGTGTACAATCAGAAAATACCATTATAAAATTGGTGTTTCCATCAAATATTTTAAGTTGGCTGCCATATTGAAAAATTTGGATGATGTATTTTTTAAATCCTATAATAATGTAACGAAGATCCCCCGTTTTTCAAAGGGTTAAAGTTTATGAAATACAGTAAGTTACCAATAGAAAATGAAACCCTGAAATATAGAATTAGAATGTTACACAGATTGTAACCTCTGCTATAGTAGTGAATACAACTTTGATTTCCAATACAAAATTGCTAATAAGAACAATAATAGGCAATAAGAGAAGTATATAATTATAACCATTAAAGTTCTGCCTACTGTATGGTGGTGGGGGGGGGGTTGAGAAGGGAATGACATTCTACGCAGGTGAACGTAATAAGCAACACGCAACATACGTCCACCTGTCCTCCCCTACCCTTGTGTAAATACATAATCTGCATCACGATAAAGTAGATATTGAAGTATTACCTTGACCTTGGTAATGATGTATGTAGATCGATAATCTGCACAAAACAAAATATTACATAAGATACATAGGAACGAAAAGTCGGTCCATTTTGAAATTTCGCGGCAGTTTTTCCCAATCGTGTTCAATGAATAATAAAATCTAGTGTATATTTGACTAAATACAAATTAATTAATGTTGAAATTCTGAGGTTGTTTTAACAATTTAATTTTTTACAAATTATTTTACTTTTGATCACATAAAACACGTTTGGTCACACGATCGTAACCATATTGACTTAGATACAGACCGAGACTGTTTAACACCACCTCATCTGGTATTACATTGTATCATTGGCTGCGTAAGTAACATGAAGACGTTCATCAACTTCTGTTACAAGACACTAAAGACAATACGTTACGGGTTTAAATATTAGTATATAAAAACTGAGAGGTGTTTTATTCAATTCTTTATCAGAATTTTATAAATCAAATAAAAATGAGTTGTATAATTATTTTCAACACAGTACTCCTCGTAATTTGATTTTAAAATTAACTTGCGGAAAGAACAAAAGTTATCAATGGAACTACCTGATAGGAAAGATAAAAGACAGAGATCTAACCCAATAAAAAAAAAGTCGATACAGCAAGGATCCCTCCGGATTGCCACGCTCCGTCCGTACTCACAAAAGTGAGCCCCTAATTGTTATTTATAATAAGGAACCAGGAATGGAACGTTGGCTTTAGTCAGGGATAACCCTGTTATCCAGAAATGTTTGGGAAACGTTGCACAATAGAAAACGTGTTTTAAGTTTTGTTTTAAAAGACAGCTTGCAAAATAAAGTGGACTATAAAATGTTTATGTGCAATATAAACAAAGGATATTGTATCATTAATAGCCTGCAGGGTAGGTGGAGGATTTAATATAATAATAGTCTGCGTTTATTGAATTAATATGAAATAGATTTTGTGATGGTTATCAAACTTTGATAAGTAATAAAATACTCGACATAAAACTGATTTGATAGGAGGTGAAAATATTCTTATTTACCCAGGATCTTCACGTGTTATGATCTCAGGAAACCTAAAATGCCGTACGTTTGTCGTCTGTACGGAAGCACGATGGATACAACCAAAATTCGACCTCCGTTTTTTGACTGATCTTCACATGTTATGATCTCAGGAAACCTAAAATGCCGTACGTTTGTCGTCTGTACGGAAGCACGATGGCGACAACAAAAATTAGACCTCCGTTTTTTGACTGATCTTCACGTGTTATGATCTCAGGAAACCTAAAATGCCGTACGTTTGTCGTCTGTACGGAAGCACGATGGCGACAACAAAAATTAGACCTCCGTTTCTTGACTGATCTTCACGTGTTATGGTCTCAGGAAACAGTAAAGGCCGTACGTTTGTCGTCTGTACGGAATCAGGATAGCGACCACAAAAATTAGACCTCCGTTGTTTGACTGATCTTCACGTGTTATGATCTCAGGAAACCGTAAAGGCCGTACGTTTGTCGTCTGTACGGAATCAGGATAGCGACAACAAAAATTAGACCTCCGTTTTTTGACTGATCTTCACGTGTTATGATCTCAGGAAACCGTAAAGGCCGTACGTTTGTCGTCTGTACGGAAGCACGATGGCGACAACAAAAATTAGACCTCCGTTTTTTGACTGATCTTCACGTGTTATGATCTCAGGAAACCGTAAAGGCCGTACGTTTGTCGTCTGTACGGAATCAGGATAGCGACCACAAAAATTAGACCTCCGTTGTTTGACTGATCTTCACGTGTTATGATCTCAGGAAACCGTAAAGGCCGTACGTTTGTCGTCTGTACGGAAGCACGATGGCGACTACAAAAATTAGACCTCCGTTTTTTGACTGATCTTCACGTGTTATGATCTCAGGAAACCGTAAAGGCCGTACGTTTGTCGTCTGTACGGAAGCACGATGGCGACCACAAAAATTAGACCTCCGTTTTTTGACTGATCTTCACGTGTTATGATCTCAGGAAACCTAAAATGCCGTACGTTTGTCGTCTGTACGGAAGCACGATGGCGACAACAAAAATTAGACCTCCGTTTCTTGACTGATCTTCACGTGTTATGGTCTCAGGAAACAGTAAAGGCCGTACGTTTGTCGTCTGTACGGAATCAGGATAGCGACCACAAAAATTAGACCTCCGTTGTTTGACTGATCTTCACGTGTTATGATCTCAGGAAACCGTAAAGGCCGTACGTTTGTCGTCTGTACGGAATCAGGATAGCGACAACAAAAATTAGACCTCCGTTTTTTGACTGATCTTCACGTGTTATGATCTCAGGAAACCGTAAAGGCCGTACGTTTGTCGTCTGTACGGAAGCACGATGGCGACAACAAAAATTAGACCTCCGTTTTTTGACTGATCTTCACGTGTTATGATCTCAGGAAACCGTAAAGGCCGTACGTTTGTCGTCTGTACGGAATCAGGATAGCGACCACAAAAATTAGACCTCCGTTGTTTGACTGATCTTCACGTGTTATGATCTCAGGAAACCGTAAAGGCCGTACGTTTGTCGTCTGTACGGAAGCACGATGGCGACTACAAAAATTAGACCTCCGTTTTTTGACTGATCTTCACGTGTTATGATCTCAGGAAACCGTAAAGGCCGTACGTTTGTCGTCTGTACGGAAGCACGATGGCGACCACAAAAATTAGACCTCCGTTTTTTGACTGATCTTCACGTGTTATGATCTCAGGAAACCGTAAAGGCCGTACGTTTGTCGTCTGTACGGAAGCACGATGGCGACCACAAAAATTAGACCTCCGTTTTTTGACTGATCTTCACGTGTTATGATCTCAGGAAACAGTAAAGGCCGTACGTTTGTCGTCTGTACGGAAGCACGATGGCGACCACAAAAATTCGACCTCCGTTTTTTGACTGATCTTCACGTGTTATGGTCTCAGGAAACCGTAAAGGCCGTACGTTTGTCGTCTGTACGGAAGCACGATGGCGACAACAAAAATTAAGAGAGCCATAAGAAATTTGATATAGTGAGTTCATCACGAAGCCTAATGTAATTCTTAAATATCAAATTAAAAATATCAAAATGGCGACCATTTAAAACAGGTTTTTGTTAATATCTCGAGTGTTATTCAACTTATAACACACTAAATTAGAAAAAGAATTAGACTTCAATTCTGTACGTATTGGTACCAACTTAACAATAATAAATAGTGAAGTTATTGTAAGAAATATGTTTAAAACTGTTCAATGACTGTTCTGAGTGAATGACAATAAAGGGCATAATATTATATTTAGTAAGGTGAATTATTTGAGTTTGATTGAACTTAATTAAATGTATGAATGAAAGGCCAATTGAATTGAAATGTATTTTAATTTAAAATAAATGTATTTTGTGGATATAATCACAGCCTGTCTGTCTGTTTGTTTGTATGTTGGTATGAATGGGATTTAATTAACATTTAAGATAGCTCCCGCACACGTATAAGGGTGTTTTATTGCTCTTCTGTGTGTGGTATGTTTTCCGCAGAGTTTTTTTACTTTATGTAACTTATACAATTTAAACTTTGACATGTTAACATTGTTTCACAAGCTTATTTTAAGTTCATTGGATAAAGATTAGTAGTTTTAAGTTTATTTTTAAGTTCTTATGTTGTATGATTATTATAAATATTTGTGGTTTGTATTCTGTGGAAAATAAAAATAAATAAAAAAAATAATAAATAAATAATTGTAATTTCGAACAATGAAATTTACATTATATTGACAATTTACATTGAAATTGACATTTAGTGGAAAAAATAAATAACGAACAATTAATCAAATAATTGTGTTTTATTTTAAAGTTTCCAGTGATTGTGGTTAGGGGTAAATTCGAATCATTATCATTGACTTCTCTAGTAAATGTGATATACCAACATTAGCGTAGTGCGTACAGACTTCTTTATATATACGTATGCACAGTTACCAGGCCCGCTAGACGCTAGAGTGAAGACACTAACACTAGAGAAGCGAGTGGAGACGGTTTAATATATATACATATCTAAGAAGTCCCTCATAGCCTAGCTGACGTCAAGAAAATAGTGATATAACAATTATGAGGTTATGTATAATTATGTACAAATTTACTCTCTTGAGCAAGTTACCATTGCCAACTTTTAGAGATTATACACATTGTATGATATGGCTGGGATCTTATTTAGACGAATTTCACATTTTCTTATGAGGTCAGAGTTATAAATTATATTTTATATCACAAATTCTTTAATTATCATGTAGAGAGGAATAATTACATGCAGAAGTGAAAAAGAATGTGTCCAATTTAGTAGAGTAGCACACGAGATATGAACAAAAACTGTTTAAAATCACCATTTATTCTAACCCCAACTTTTTTTTTTTAAAGATAAATTAAATATTAAAAAATATATGATAAATTATTCCAATCGAGCAGGTAACATGGTATGGTTCTAATTTCCGGTTTTCCCTTTCTTACTGTTTGAAGTCGAATAACCCCTCAGTTACCAACGCATTATTTAAAAAAAGAAAGTAATGAACATAAAATAAAGACCTTTAATACTCTAACAGAGTCAGGGTCAGGAAAAAACAAACGTTTGTCAAGAGAGAACCGATGGGAAAGATGACCTAATCCAAGATTACGTGAAAATGTGCAGCTCCAGCTAGGGCCCTCGGGATTGTCACATCACTACGTTCTAGCATATGCGGTTTCCAAAACAATAACTACATCAAACACACGGAATTAACCAAGTGGATTGCGAAAGAAAATATTCTATTACTAGAGGGTGTAGTTTTCTCATGGCGACTAGATTGGTGCAGTGATAAAGCTGGCCGACGTCTGACGTGTGCTCACACAAACACGCACCACCCTTACACGTTATCACTAGGTTGCAGTAAATAAATCCCTTATCGAAACATAATCTCAAACTAGTTAGGTTGATCTTAATGAACTAAAAAATCAGGAGCAGGTTTATTCAATCGGATAACAGCAGACAGCTTCTATGCTCCAACAAACTTTTGGGCTTCGATGTAGCTCTTGTATACTGTTTGACGACAAGAGAGCGGAACCTCTGTTTTCTCATCATCGAGTCAAGAGCAGTTATGGAGGTCCGAATAAGTTTCAATCCTTGCAACTTCTTAAGAATATCAAAACTGACGTCTCTCTACGAAGAATAAAAGCAAACAGTGTCCAATGGATCAAAAGCCACTGTGGTAAAACTGGAAATGAAAAAGTTGATGAATTAGCCAAACTTGCAAAGAATATGCCTCCAGCTCAAAGTACTCTCTGGTGTGTTGTAAGAAGGAGGGAGTGAAACTACCAAGGAGTGGATGAATCTATGTAAGACAGCACACATAGGTGGACACTTAAATGAGGTCCAAAAAGAGTCTGCAAAGATTGCATCACGAACATTGTCCAGACCAATACTTGTACCACTTCTACTTTAACGACTCTTCAACCTGCCAATTCTGTCAAAAAAGGACACTTCAGAAGAGATATTGTGGTGCGATGCATTACCCCCAACTCACTACGAGACTCTCTGAGGGCCATTGTTGGTGCTGATCAAGGTTTAATTAAGATACGGACAAGAACTACTGGGCACTCGCAGCTACGGTATATCGACATAGGACCGTCTAGTTCACTTGATTTTTAAAAGTTGTCGCAAGATAAAGTACTAGTAAGTTATATACAATTTTAGTATTATTAATAAACATAACATAACATAACCTAACTTATTTGGGAGGTGATTCTTGCTACTACAAATCTCATCTATAATTAGTTTGAGTAAAAACTGGAATAGGTTAGGTTAGTTGGTGTATATTAAAATAGAATTATGGAATTGTTTAGCTTAAAACCAAAATTAGTTAATAAAAGAGTAAACAACACAAACTGCTATTAAATACAAACAATGATTATCGTAAGAGTGTTGCAGTAGCACTGACTTTGTAGTGGCGCGGTCTAAACTGGATGGACGGCTGAACTTGAAAGGATTGCAGTTGTTATTTTTGTTTGTTATGGCAGTAGACAGGTGACAGAACCTAAAAATATTTCTAAAACGACGTTTAGAGTTATGAAATTACATTAAAAGGGGAGGAGTGTATAGTGCACAAGTAGCAAAAACTATCCGTCAACAAAATGTTTAGTTAAAAAGTAAAACATGGACAAGTTTAAACGACGGCGGTTCTTTAAAAAAAAATTTCTTTGGGCAAACGTTAACAGAATTACCAAAAAACTAAAAATTGAATTTATTTCTAAGAGTAAAAATAATTTCTCTAATTTGGTTCCGTTTGATATTTTAAAATTAAGAATTTTCGCTCCAATACAATGATTAATTCATAAGGTCTAAAAAAAGATGCGTAGATAAACTTATTAGAGTTGGGAAGGTTTTGTTTTTTGGCTAATTTTACCTGTTTTAGACAATTGGCAGGAAATTAAGATTTTTAATTTTTTGAAGTAAGTCGATTATCCATTTACTTACAGGGGGAAAAAACTGGTTTTGTTTGTTATTATAAAAGGAAATGTTCTGTTCTTGTAAAGTTAAAAGTTTCAAGCTATTCGACATTAAAATTTTTATGTATTTTATTCGTATTAAAATATACGAGATAAAGTTTTAGGTGTAGGCACACTTTTAAAAAGTAAAAAAAGACGTGTTTCAACTTGTATAAAATATGGCGATAGACTGAAAACTAAAAGTTTTCGAACCTTTACCTATATTCATACTCTCTTCTTTATTTTTGCAAGTAAAACACTTCCTGAAAGTTTCCCCGTCATCACCAATGGAAGTGAAAACGAAATAGATGCAATTAAAAACAAATAATAGACGTAATGATCTGATAAATTATAAATTAGAGTTTCCTTCAAAACATTGTCGTTGCAAACGTGTATCTAAAATTAAAAGTTAGATTGCCAGAAATATCATCAATATGTACGTACACGTATATTTTAGAGTCATGGAGCGTTATATCATTCCCCTACTAACCCTACTTAGTAGCCTAAGGGGTGATTTGTGCAAGGTCATACAGGCTGTATCAATCACATAATAATAGATCACGTCACGATGTATAATATATTACGTTTACATCTCTAAATATTTTACTGAATCACCAACCGATCTTGTCGTTTACACCCTCTTTCCTTATCTTCAATTGTGAACGAAAAGGTTATTATTTGAGATGTCGGCTTTAATGGATTTTTGAAATTTGTCCAGACAATGGCTATTTAATGGTTGGGTCGGAAATATGCCATTATTTTAATCACTTCTTTCTTCTCTTATACCAATAGCAATAGGTAGTATTACTGATTTTACAAAATAGATGGTATAACCATCAGAAGGTTACTATAGTGAGTACGGAAGTGACAATATCGAGGAACCCAACTGAATCTACACCTTTTCGCATGTAATCTCACTTGACTAACTCTTGTTCTTTTCCGACCCTAATACTATTAGCGAATTAGACTAGAGATGTTGATACTCGGGAGAAATGGATACTCGAATTACTCGGTTTCAAATGATTTCAATATTCGTATTATTTTTCGAAATCGAGTATCTGCGCAGAATGATTTTGCGCATCGGATTCTAACTTAGCTTTACTAATCAGATAGTTTTAGATAAACCTATACTTTTGCGTTCTATCTGTTAGACTGATCCACCAGGTATTTATTTTTTTACACAATATATGATTGACACTTGCAATACGTAATTAAATGTTATCCTGCCTCGACACAGATTCAGTAATTTAACGTAGGCCTAAGTACAATTATTATTACCAACATTAATAATTTACTTGTTATTTAAAATAAGTTAATTTATTATATTTTTTATAAAGATGGTAACCTATTAATATTTATTTAAATATAAATAATAACAATTAAATAATAATTTAATTTACTTTTTGTTAATGTGGAAATAAATGAATATTATTGTTCTTTTAAATTGAACTTGTTACCCAATCTAAATCATTTTAACTCAAAATCGTAATGTTTAATTAATGTGTAGTGGAAAATCAGCTTAAAAACTAATATAACCAAAGTAGAAACACCGAGCATTTTATTTGGAATTGACACAACACTAACGAATATCGTTGTCCCAGGATTTTATTTCGAATTCATACTCGCACATTACCTCCTCCTTGTTCCTAGTAACGAGGATTTTGTCCGAATATTTTAATACGAAACCGAGGATTTTAATACTCGGAATACTCGGATTCACCGAGTAATTGAACTCACACATCACTAAATTAGAAGGCCAAAAGTCTTTATTTCATGTTCTTTTCTTCCTATTTTCTTATACGACCATGATGACATAAATTAGGATAGTAACATTTTGTATATAGGACTAAGTTGAACTCATATAGAATCCCATTATTCAGAAAAATTTAATTAAAAAGTCAAATCTTTTGTGTATCTCTTATGTCTTATTCAATTTATAACACATTAAATTGGGTACATTTGTAGATTGACAATCCTGCACATAGTGGCACCAACCCGAACTATGAAAAACATCGTAGTTATTGTCAAAAATGTAATTTCGGACCCCCTGTCCTTGCGAGTGCGCTCCCATCACACATGGTCCTAGCTCCCTAGCGGTCATAGCTACGAGGTCCAGTCCTACGAGGTCACCGCTAAGACCCAGTCGACGTCAAGAAAGAAGAGATATACACAATTACGAGGTTTAGAAAACCTTTGCAACAACAGTTTTAAACACACCTTATTAGAAAAGAGTCCTTAATCTACCAATACAATATAACATTTCCTACAAGAGTTGAACAAAAACATTTTAGGGTGTTACATTTAGAGGATCTGCTTGGATTACATTGTATGGTGGGGCTGGATAAGTACAAAGATGGTGCCCATCAATTAATTTCATTAAACGATGATGACCGAGAGGTTTTAATCTTAGAAATTCAAGTTTAGAAATTAAATCTCTAGTACTTCTTGAAGCTTAGAAATCAGAACCTCTAATGCTTCAAACGGCCTACTTTAAAGACAGCATACGGTACTGATGGGTCCATTTGTCTGTGCGCGTGGCTTGCTATGGCGCGGCGGGGGAAAGGGGAGTGGTTATCGCTCATTTTCAAAAACATGTGGTCCCGCGCGGCGCGCCGGACGTAGATTATTCACCTGGCTTCAATGTAGCTTCGAGAGCATCAAGTCATTAGCAGAGGAAAAATTCAACCTCATTGGTGCAAAAGAATGGGAGAACAAGTGCGAGTATGTAAAAACTATTGAAAATAATTACGCTTCAGCTGAGCCGCGGATCGACGACCTCGTGGAATCAATGATCATATCAGTAGGAAACAGCGACAGCAGTGAGGAGGACGATGACGACGATGATTTGAGCAGCATTGAAGAGCTGGATTAAAATGTATGTAGACAATCAATAAATTTAATATTGTAAATCAACTTTTAGTATCAAATTTTTTAGATGTTACCTTTGCTAGTACTGATATTTTAAAGGACGTAAAACAATAAAATTTGTTTGTAAACATCATGTTTCTATGTGCACTACAAATATTGTAAACTGTAATTACAGTAATTAAAAAAGGTAGACAAACATAGTTTGGTGAGCGAGCCCTACTTTTACAGAACGGCTAGTAGCTTCAGAGCCGCGCGCACAGACCAATGGTCCCACCAGTATTGGGATCCTCTTCCTACTCTAGCGCACTCTGAAGTGAACCCACATAACTACAACTGTTCCAACACAGATATTAAAGCCTTGTAACATCGTATGGTATGGGACAATCTCTCTTAGATATAAATTCAGTGCTAGCATTTCTGTATTATAATAATTTCTATAATATAATTTCGCTGATAATCCAAAAATTGAGTACCTCTAGTGGAATTACACGAGTACAATTAACTATATAAATTCTCATTCTTTGTAAAATATTTAAGTCCACTGTGCCAAGGTAGTTGAAAGTATAGCTTATCACATAAACAGTAACGCTCCCTTAGTTGGGCGGATTCCAAATTGTTCTTCACATATTCTCCTAGTTACGAGACAGTCTACAGTTGTTCCAATTCTAAAATTATTTATTGGTCTGGATTTAGGCCTACTAGGACAACGTCTTTTATTTCTCAATGAACGTACATTTTAAAACCAGTGCTTATTTTCATTTTAAAGAAGCTGATTATCAAATTATGTAACATTATTGGTAAATAGTTACAGAGATTCTATGCGTAAAATATAGAGTTGAGAGGATAAAATGTGTATCGACCATGTCTCTAGAACAAATTTTGAAGGTCGGTTGAATACAAGACAAGTGTCCGTTCGCACGATAATTGTCCCAGAATTTGAAGAAATTTGTTAAACAATTTATTTATTATATATTGTATTTTTTTTTTAAACTTTTCTTGTTATTTTAAAGGGGTGGGGGAACAATCAGTTATCATGGCCTTATAAAAAAAGGAAGAAAAGAACATAAAATAAAGACCCTTAACCGACGAATACACTAATAGCGCCAGGGTCAGAAAAGAACCAGAGTTAGTCAAGAGAGACCTGATAGGAATAATGAGAGAGACGGATCGAACATAAACCATGACAAAACGGGTAGAAGCTAGGACCCTAGGGATTGCCAGGCCCTTACTCACTATTTGTGACCCGGCAATTTTATTAACGAAACAGTTACAAGTTTATTACAAGTTACTGTTTTCATCAAGTTGGTGTGAACCTGGAATTTTGTCATGAGTATAAAAAAAGAAAAAGAAGACAGCTAATGAGAAAAAGACTACTACTTGAAAATTTGAACTAAATTTTTTAATAAATGTCAACTAATATAAACAAATTAGAAAATTGTATTTCTATTATCGCATTACTTTCTACCACATGTATAAAAAAATTAAAACGGCGTGGGACTCTAATAACGCACAGTAAATGTGAATTAATCTTACATTATCTTTACCTAATGCCCAGTGGTGAGAGAGATAATAACCCTTACGTTTAAATAAAAGGCTCAATTAAACCCTTGCATAGCCAAAGTAAAGGGCTTAAAAATAAGACCGTAGCTTATAGGCCCGTAACATTTACAACCTGAGTATTATAATTTACAACACTTGTTATTTAAATAGCTGACGTAAAAACGGCACGACTGCAATTACTTTCGTAAAAACATTGCACAAACTTTTTCACTCACCCCATTCCCAAGACTATTCGTCATGGAAATTATATTTATGCACCTGTATATTAACATAAACGATGTACAAACATTGCACAAACTTCTCATTCAGCCATTCTTAAAAACCAACCGAAACTAATAGTTACAAAAAATGTAATTTAGGTAGTTGTCAAACAAAAAGTGAACTAAAGACGTCGTTTTTTAAACACAATATGTGTTTACTTAAATGTACTTCGCTTGTGCCATAAAATGATCCACAACATCTAGTTTTTAATGACTACGTCAAGGTTCATTTTTGTTTATAACCAATTATTCTCGAACTTTAATATAGTATTTTACTTCTACTTTTCATACGGGTTTGCAAATATGCGTCATTTTTCACTAAAATTTGAAAGACATGGGTAGAACCGATTTAGAAAAACGACATGTTTTAAAAGAGCTCTATGAATATTTTTATGGTTTTTTACAGATAACTCACAAGTAATTTTGGAGAGATGCCGACTAAACGTTTTGTATGGGTCCTTAGAGGTTACATTTGACCAAAATGTATTCAAAATCGTTAAGCCGAATTTGAGAAAATCGTATATATCTGGTTTTATATTTTATGAGAGTTTTCCCTAAATTATTAAATTATTGTGTCCCTAAATAGTTATTAAAAAAGAGTTCCGAGATATGGCCACATAGTCTACCAATTAGATTTATAGTCTGATTTTCGAAAAAATGTCCCTGGTGGAGCGGCCGCGCGGCGATCCAAATCTCGGTAAAAGAGTTTTAGTTAAAACGTTTTTATATATAAGAAAAATTAAAAAAAGAAATATTGTTTTAAAAAATGTATTTTTTTGATTTTACAGAAGGTAAGTGCATTAACGAAGGATCCGAGTTCAATTAAATTGCTAATTCATTGCTGATTTTGTAACTTTTTGAGAAATATTTAGAATAGAAACTGTTTACCAAGAATTAGATCGCCGCGCGTCCGCTCCGTCAGGGACATTTTTCTAAAATCAGACTATACACGTTTGGGTTGTAAAACAATGCACATACGAGAGACAGGCATAATTTCACAAACCACTCTTTGGACTCAATAGACCTCAAAACTGTTACATCCGCTAAACATTCGACATCTTTTTGTTGACCCATCACATAACTTTCTCCAGACTACGTATATACGAGAAACTAAAAACAATAAAATAATTAAATTTTCGTATATAAACAATAGCAACACTAATATGAAAATCGATTACAAAGTGATTCTACAGCGTGGGAGGGTTACTGACCACATGGTTAAAAGAAGCCTGACAAAGCGAAATGGTAAACGATCTTGCTACTGTAGCCGTAGGGTTCAGTACCGGATGCAACCAAGGTGGGGTCGTTCAGTCAACCATGGTTTCAGTTTAGGCCTACAATTACAGTTGAATATCAATATCAATTAAACGATTCACATCCTTACATCCTTCGTCCTTTGTCGTCTGATTGTAAAATTATAAATAATACAGATTTAACCAGGACTTCGTGGTGACATTGTTTCAATGTTCTTATCGCTGATATGGCAATCCTGAGGGATCTTTACTGGATACGCACTTTTTCATCTTTCCTCTGTCTTGACCAACTCTTGCCCTAACGTTATTGGAATATTCGTGGGGCTAGGTGACTTTCTTATCAGGCGATAATGACAGAGAGATACGAACTCCAAGTACAGTAACCGAGATGACAAGAATGCGAGCGTTGGGGGGACAAGTCTTCCCCGTACTCCACTTCAATCCTAGATTCACCTCACAATAGCTATAGCAACCTTGACACTTTGGTATTGAAATATAAAGATAAAGTGATGTTCATACAAATAAAAGCCGTGATTAGTTCATACACAACCAATCTATCACTTGTATAAAACACAAATTTAATTTGTCAATATTATTTGATGATATTTATATATGCACGGAGGGGGGACACAGTACTCTACTTGAAGTGGATGAAATGGAAATGACTTCCATTTTTATAAATTATAAACTGGAGTTTTCTTAAAAATGAACAGTGGAAAAATAATTTGTTTAAAGGCGAAAAACTTCTCGATCATCATCGCTTTATATATAAAAAGAAAGGAAATGAACATAAAATATCGACCCCTAGTCATAATAGCGATAAAAGAACAAGAAATGGTCAAGAAAACCTTGAGAAGAAATATGAAAGAGAGGGATCTAAACCAAGTCTACAAGAAAAAAGCTGTTCGTCCAGTTATGTCACTCATGATTACCAAGCCCGTACTCGCAGTAATGAGCCCTTGAGGGTCATAAACACACAATCTACCATTTGTAGAAAACATAAATTTTAATTGTAAATATTATTCGATGATATTCAAGCTGCACTAGATGAAAACAGTCAATTATTGTTATAACGATTTTATGTTATCAACGAATTTTATACATACCTATTTCATAAAAACTTGTAATTGTACAGATGTAACACTAAATATTAAGAGTTGCTAAACATGTTTAAAAATGTATCTACTTTTAAAATGTTCACTCTTCAGAAGATAGAAAAGAATAAGAAAGAAAAGAATAACGTAATGGGAACGAGATCAGAAATAATCTACTATAAAAATGTTTTTCGTTATGCACTTCCTATGGGATATAACAACTTTGATTGATTTTTATCTTTAGCTTACTTCGTTTGTATCATACACTCATCAAAGGTGTCAGAACGCTGATATTTATAAATGGGGTGGGGGAGAAACCGTCCTGAGGAGCTCACTACAGTGAGTAAGGAGGCTCCCTAACCCCAGGAAGGCTAACGTCCTCTTTTTCATCATTCTACCAGGTCTTCTTTGTGATGATGATTCATCTTTCACACCAGGTCTCTCTTGACCAACTCTATTTTCTTCTAACTCTGACGCTATTAGAGTGTATTTTATGAAGTGATGACGACCGTTAAACTGAATTAGATGAAAACAGTCACCCACCGCAATAGTTTTCTATGAACTATAAATTGGAGTTTTCTTGAAAATTTTCTTTCCAACGGTGGAAAAAAATTGCAAAAACTTCATTACGTACACAATGTGTATTTCTAATTTATTGTTAAGAATTATCATGACAATATGAATAATAAAGTTGTACATATTTGCCTGGCAATGTATAATCCATCCTCCTCCCTGGCTTCGCATCCATCAACATTATTTTAATAACTTTGCGCCCCTAAGGGAAAGAAACGGAAGCTCCTGAGGGTAATTTGCACGCTGATATTTGTCTAGTTTTTTACAATTATATTTCCATGAAAAAAATTAATCAAGCATAGAAATGAAACATTTCGCTAGAGAAGAAGGTAATTTTTCCATTTTAATTAAATGCATACAATATGTTCCCCCTATAACAAAGAAACGAAATATTTTTTATCCTGGAGAAAAATTGTCGGAATTTGCTTTGTATTTTTGTTTTTCTTTCCCACACACATATAATAAAAAGTTAGGGTTTAAAAAAATGAATGTTTAGTTTTACATCGAGATATCAATTTTTACTGTCACCGAGTAGAAAAAAGTAGGTTTTAGTATTTGAATTGAGCATTATTCTATATCCTAAACAATTATACAGATTTTAATTAAATTTGGTAAGTTGTGGTAATGATTTCCGCCTTTTAAATTTCCTTTTCATACATTTCTTCGATAGTTCCAAATTTAAGAGACGTCGACTTCCTTTTAGTTCGTTGAAAGTATCTTGCTTTAGCCCTACATTTTTTGTTGCGTTTAGGCACGTTGGAAAACCGTTACATTAAACCAAATTTTCTTTTCCAAATCGCGGTGCTGATTTTGTGATTTGCAAACTTTCATGAAAACGCTGTAACTTATTTTCATTTTTTAAAATGAGTCGGGTGGCCCTATCTTACCTATGTTAAATTTAACAACTCTTTATGTAACTTTTCTGAGGGACCATAAAAACTATCAACTGGGTTCTTTTAAATTGTAAATTATAATGACTACAAAATAATTGACTAGAAAATATTTATCCAACATTTTTCAAACGACACAAAACGGACAATATCCCCGATCCCCTGAGGACAAGACAATAACAATAACGGACAATAACCCGATCCCCTGAGGACAAGACATTAACAATAACCCAATCCCCTGAAGACAAGACAAGACAATAATAATAACTGACAATAACCCGATCCCCTGAGGACAAGACAATAACAATAACGGACAAAAACCCGATCCCCTGAGGACAAGACAAGACAATAATAATAACTAACAATAACCCGATCCCCTGAGGACAAGACAATAACAATAACGGACATTTATCCAATCCCCTGAAGACAAGACAAGACAATAATAATAACTGACAATAACTCGATCCACTGAGGACAAGACAATAACCATAACGGACAATAACCCGATCCCGAGGACAAGACAATAACAATAACCCAATCCCCTGAAGACAAGACAAGACAATAATAATAACTGACAATAACCCGATCCCCTGAGGACAAGACAATAACAATAACGGACATTAACCCAATCCCCTGAAGACAAGGCAAGACAATAATAATAACTGACAATAACCCGATCCCCTGAGGACAAGACAATAACAATAACGGACAATAACCCGATCCCCTGAGGACAAGACATTAACAATAACCCAATCCCCTGAAGACAAGACAAGACAATAATAATAACTGACAATAACCCGATCCCCTGAGGACAAGACAATAACAATAACGGACAATAACCCGATTCCCTGAGGACAAGTCAATAACATTAACGGACAATAACTTGATCCCCTGAGGACAAAACAATAATACTAACCCGATCCCCTGAGGACAAGACAATAACAATAACCCGATCCCCTGAGGACAAGACAATAATAATAACCCGATCCCCTGAGGACAAGACAAGACCTGAGGATTATCCCCCAACATCGCATACATGGAATTGGATAGGGCAAACGTTCTACGCAACCTCTCAAAGCAACACAGTCAATGAGGATGTGCTTAATTTACAACACATGATAAAATGGGCATTGTAGCGGATTCCAGTGTTCCATCAGAATTTCATGAGCGATCACGGAACGACCGATACGAACACGGGTAATCACTTCCTCTCGACGATAGGCATGGATGGATGTGTTACATGGACTGGCAGTGTCTTTTACTTCCTTTAGGTTATTGGACTATATTCCTCTGCTTGTTCAAAACTAATTTAAGAGTCAATACAAAGTCAGATACCATAACACGCTGACCAGGTACCCAGCAAAATGATACTCCGACGTCCCGTAGCTGAAGTCTGCGTATCACACTATAGCCCCCTGTATCAAATTACGACGGAAGGCATATCGAAAATCATTTTTTAGTTTCCTGAGGACAAATTTTTTTACGACTACAAAACTTACCCTATACTCTGTAAAATCTAAATAATTTAGTGAACTATTTCGAAGGTCAATTAAACACCCTTGCATTCGCTTTTAGATATCACGACACACTCTACATCGACAATTATTTTACAAACCTGGCGCATTGCCACTTCTGAAAAGTAAAATGGTGTCTAGAAGCACTCGACAACGCGAGAACATATTTAATCCGTTGTGTGATACGTGTTCAAGAACTTAAAAGGAATTTATAATCCTACAAGGATTAAGGATTGACAATCCTTATCTATCCAGAAACGTGCGTTCAGATTATATACGAAATGATTGAAATAATTGATATTATTTTTAACGTATTCCTAATATAGAAAAACCAGCTATTATTCCCCTTTATGAAATGTCCACCAATCCTAATATGGTGTAAGCACACATTTGGCTGACTATACAGGATGAATGAAACACAGGTGTGACCGCTGTTTTAGTACACAAGATACAACAAAAAACTTCACAAATTAACACCCCAGGATGTTTTAAGTTGAAACTAGAGGTTTTACCAAATTTTACATATTACCCACAATTTTTCCAATATGGCGGTGAGTACTGAATGTTTTTATAGGAATCCCTCTTATTTATGACGATCGTGGATAAAACTTATTATTTAATAATTAAGTATTGTTTTTACATTTCCAACAGTTTAGGAGCTACAGGCACATAAATGTTTACAAAATTCGTAAATAGACCACTGAATAAAGATTTAACTGGACTAAAATTGTCCAGACAAGAAGTTTGGTGAAAAGTTAGGTTTTGGGGTTACTTCAATGGGGGGGAAATCGGACACTCCACCTCACCGCAAAACTTTTTTAGTAAATATCTCAAAAATAAGCAAGATGTCAAAAAAGTGTGATACAAAAGTTGTAGCTGACTAAATTTCTGATCAAAATGGTCCTTAGTAATGTTTTCAGCTGTAATATTTCAACACAAAGATTAGGTTAGGCCTAGTGTGAAACAATATAACCAATATAATAATACACACTCCATCAGCTTTAATGATTCAACACAATACTAAGTTAGCCCTAGCCTAGACCAGTGTGAAACATAGCAACCAATATAATAATATACTTTTAAAACAGCTGATTATATCCATCAGCTTTAAATGATTCAACACAATACTAAGTTAGCCCTAGCCTAGACCAGTGTGAAACATAGCAACCAATATAATAATATACTTTTAAAACAGCTGATTATATCCATCAGCTTTAAATGATTCAACACAATACTAAGTTAGCCCTAGCCTAGACCAGTGTGAAACATAGCAACCAATATAATATTACACACTTAAAACAGCTGATTAGATCCATCACCTTTAATAATTCAACACAAAGCTAGGTTAGACCTAGCCTAAATCAATGTCTAACATTTTAAAAAGTGTTACTAACTTGATTTTCACCTAAAATTTTGAAATTATTCAAATCTGATTCAATGAATTGGCTTCTATAATTTCATATTGTTTTCACTTACATCGTGTGGTTGTAAACACGCGACTTTTTTTGACGTTAATCTCAGAAACTACTGGGCCGATTTTTATAAAATTTCTTAGGTTGTAAGAAGCTTAGGTTAGCAGTGGGGTTTACGACTTTCTTTCTCCTCTGGAAAAAATTAGTCGTTACTGCCTTTAAATTTCAAAATATTTCCCATAAGTTTACATTATGCCTAATATTTGATAAAAAATCAATTTAAACTGAACGTACAAAGGTCTTGCAAATTTTTGGTTTTGCAATAACAGTTTTATTATATCTACTGTAGTTTCGAAATAATGGAAATGGTTCAGTTTAGTGAAACCTTTGACTATACAACTCAACCTATTTTGTAATTTGAAAAAGTAAGTTCTTTATTCGTGTCGGTATTTAGGCCTAAACGTCGTCTTTGGAAACCAAGAACATAATATTTTGTATGGTACAATATTAAACAAGAAAAGTTTACATTACAAACTATAAACTGTCCAACATACACCAATTAACGAGACACCTTTCCTTATTCCAACCACGTAGATATAAATATATTATCGACGTGCTGACGTAGTGTCTCCTACACTAAATACCTCCGCAACGTACGTGATACGTGCTCAATAGCTGATCATGTTTTAGTCCATTGTTTATTACCTCTGTAACAACCGATGGTAAATCTGACGAGACACAACATAATAGTATATTTCATCACTAGTACCGAAAGTGGAAATTCGCATAACACTTTAGGTACGAGTTATGAACGATACTTTTCATCACACTGTAAACAAAAATAATAACAAAAGAAGTATAATTTATCAACATAATGTAATTACTCAAAAAAGTGTAACTTTTTAAATAAACATTTACAAATATTAAAGGTTATAATATCTATATTTTTAATAATTAAGTACTTCCGTTATTTTACTTAATAAACTACAGTATATGATAATTCCAATGGATCATTTAAATCTTTGTCAGATATTTAAATAGTGACAACACTAGTGATTTTTGTACAGGATTTTGAACAAATAAAAAGATTACTACTTTCGCGATCAGCTGATTATTTCAGCAAAACATTATTTGATTTTTATAAAATGTTAGACATAATGTTAAAGTTATAAGAAATATTTTGAATTTTAAATCAGTAACAACAAATTTTTCCCAGAGGAGAAAGAAAGTGGTAAACCACCACTCCTTAAAGCTTAAGAAATTTCATAAAAATCGGCCTAGTAGTTTCTGAGATTAACGCTAAAAAAGTCGCGCGTGTTTACAACTACACGATGGAAGTGAAAACAATATGAAATTATAGAGGCCTATTCATTGAATCAGATTTGAATAATTTCAAAATTTTAATTATTGATGCTGATGAACTCAATCAGCTGTTTTATCTGTTATTTTATGAACAGTTGCTAAGGTGTTAAAGTTTAAAATGACTACAAATCGGCATGTGTAAAGCTTTGATTAAAATTTAAAAACTATTTATCTACTCCTTAAATCAACATTTCGCAAAATCCTTTCTTAGTGAGCATCTAAGATCCCATAAGAATATATCTATAAATTAGCAGATCATTATTTTCAGTAGTTTTAGCTCTACGTTGATTATGGATCAGTCAATCCAAATATTCAGGACTTCATATTTTGTAGATATTGATAATAATTTAAGTGAAAGGTGTTGCAACTTTGTTGAACATTACGTTTCTTGTTATAAATCCAGTGTACATATTACACAGTACCAGCGACATTTAATGTCATGTGATAACATTTGCAATAGTTGAGATGAATATTAAAGCAGACAAGCCAATGTAGCGGTGAGGGTGTGGGATCGTAAATACAGAGATATATATCAGTAGGCATTGTATCTGGGATACATACATTTTGTACGAGTTTGGCATCAAATCAAGTTTAAACTAATTTACTTGTGTTAGTATCAACCATATTTACAGCTGATTTAGTTTAAAAGTGATTTCACTTAAAATAACATATTTTCTTCTTCTTAGTCATATTATTTGTGTTAATAACGGTTTTCAATTTAAATAAATTATAAAAAAAAAAAAAAAATAGATCATCTTATTATTTGTTGGCTTGTAAACTTGTTTTTCATTTTGAGGTTGGTATTTCTCTAAGTTATTTCATTGCTCCAATTATGTTAATTAAAACAGTTTAGGGCGTTAAATACAATTACTGTAGTATTATTTTTATTAATCACATTTTAAAAGGAAAATTTAAGAGTTGTAAAAGAATTATAGTAATATGCGACGCAGTTTTTTTTTTTGTTATTTTGAACCACGATTTTGCGTGTTCGCTCATTTGACTGACGATAACTTAAAAAACGGATTTAGTTATCAAAAACGGATTTGACCATTGTTTTATTTCGTAAAATTTTACATTGAAATTACGTATCACACGGCTACATTCCCATTAAAAAAATAATAAAGTCATTTCAAGATGGCGAATCCAAGATGGCGGGAAAAAATTATCGAGAGAATTAAGAAAAATTCTTGGAAATCCCAAGGGATCTTAGCTGGATCTACACATTTCCGCCTTATATTGGGTTATTCATCTCTTCCATCTTTCCTATCACTTTTCTCTTGATTAACAATTGTTCTCTTTCGACCCTGACACTATTAAAGTATTGCTAAGGTTAGGGCATTGAGTGTCCTAATGAGGTTTTCATCTTTTCTTTTTTTTCTTTCTCTCCTCTCTCTCCTCTCTCTCTCTCTCTCTCCTCTCTCTCTCTCTCTCTCTCTCTCTCTCTCTCTCTCTCTCTCCTCCCTCCCTCCCTCCCTCCCTCCCTCCCCCCTCTCTCTCTCTCTCTCTCTCTCTCTCTCTCTCTCTCTCTCTCTCTCTCTCTCTCTCCTCTCTCCCTCTCTCCCTCTCTCTCTCTCTCTCTCTCTCTCTCTCTCTCTCTCTCTCTCTCTCTCTCTCTCTCTCTCTCTCTCTCACTCTCACTATATATATATATATATATATATATATATCCCTCTTTCTAAAAACTGATATTTCCACGTAAATAAAAATACAAATATGTTGACCCCAACTACAACATTCAATATAGCCTAAGTATATTTAAAAATAAAAACAAATTGAAAAACTAAATTCTAACAATTTTCCTTTAGATCAAAATACGAGTAAAACAATAATTCAAGCGTAGTATTTTTATAACTTAAAACTTATTTTATTGCATTTCATTAAAATGGAAAAAAAAAATTCTTAAAATGTAATGTATCAGGTTGAAAATTGATTACTTTTTCGTTTTCTTAGGTTTCATCAAAACTAGACGAATATCAGCATGCAATTTACCCTCAGGAGCTTCCGTTTCTTTCCTTTAGTGGCGCAATGTTATTAAAATAATGTTGATGGATGCGAAGCCAGGGAAGGGGGTGGATTATACATTGCCAGGCAAATATGTACAACTTAATATTTCATATTGTTATGTTAATTTACAACTATAAATAGGGCGTACACATTGGTTTAGTAGACAACAGATGACAATGAAATGGATATGATGCTTCCTTATATGTTAGCGAACGATTGTATTTACTTCCAGTATGTTTGAAGTTAATCGATTTTGGCAAACTCCAAAATATGCAAGGAACGAAGATACAAATTAAAATAGCCGACGTCAAGAAAATATTGAGATATATATCAAGAAACCAACTTTTGGGCATTATTTTTAGTGAATCTCTGCTTGAATTTAATTGTACGACGGGACAAGATACCCTGCATCAACTTGTTTGCATACCATGAATGTACTTGCCGCAAATCTAAGAAGGAAATAATTGAAGGTCATTTAGATGAGCAATGACGTGAATCATGTCGCGATTGTGCAATGTTTGTACATAGGCTACACCTTAGAGTAATTAACAATAAAGTAAATATGCATTATAAACATCACTATAGACTAAACACCTTTATGGTATAAATTCGATAAACAAAGGTGTAAGATTACCGCCAGTTATTATATTGCCCAGTATACGAAGTCCTAATACGACCTAATAAGGTATACGACCTTAGTAAGTTCGCTAATATTTCGACCTCTGTTTGACTGATCTTTACGTTAGGTGTATGTAAGCACGATAGCATCCACACAAAATAAGGTACTTTTTCGGGAAATGCCCACCTTAATGTTTGGTATTTTGTACGATGGTTACAAGTAAAATTAGGCACGAGAAATGGATTGGTTAGGTTAGGTTGAGAAAAGTTAAATATACCGAAATTCTGAAGATGGAACAAAGATTCCGAAACGCGTAACGCACAGTTACAAGTAAGTCACATGAGGTGGAATGATACCTAACCTAACAAACCCACTTCTAATTTCACTTTTAACCTTAATTTTGTGTCAAAATATAAACATCTATCGTAAAAAATACCAAATATTTCAACAATTTATTTTTAGGAAATCGATATTGAGTAGATGAGGACAGTGGGAATATTATATTTTGTGGTAATATACTTCAAGTAAGGAATTATTAAAGACAAAAGTTCACCGAAATAACAATGAAAATATTGATATAGGCTAATCTGAAAATAATAGAAAAATTTGCAAATTCCCACTGTCCCTACCTAATTTTTGAAATGTTATAAATACGCATTTCTCTTCCACTATTTCAACTTTAAAACGTATTTTTTTATAACAATTCAAAAAGAATCATGTAAAAAAAATTTGTGTTGGGCATTTTCCGAAAAAGTACTGAAAATAAAATATCAACATGAAATTCGGTAAAGGGGACTATATTGTGCTGTAAAAATTTGTGTTGGGCATTTTCCGAAAAAGTACTGAAAATAAAATATCAACATGAAATTCGGTAAAGGGGACTATAATGTGCACACATAGAACCCTATTGAAATTCAAAAAAATCAAATTGAAAATTTCAAAATGGCATCATTTTTAAATAGCTTTTGTTCATATCTCGTGTGTTATACAACATAACACACTTAGATAAATTTTGTAATAGTACTAACCACCAACCCTACCTCTTCTACGAAGACAAATAGTGAAATTATTATCAAAAATGTAATTTTGAACCGTGACCACCCGACTATCCTGTTAGTGCCGGATCTTGACATGAGCGAAGCGAGTGAAAACATTAAAAATATACATCTAC
This sequence comes from Aphrophora alni, assembly GCA_963513935.1. Taxonomy (NCBI): domain Eukaryota; kingdom Metazoa; phylum Arthropoda; class Insecta; order Hemiptera; family Aphrophoridae; genus Aphrophora; species Aphrophora alni. The sequence continues at coordinate 117,808,412 of OY740770.1, forward strand.
GATGTCGTTACGGCCTTGCCCACGTCAAGAAAGTAGTGATACACAATTAAAAGGTTAAAAGCAACCTGTGTAACAACTGTTTTAAACAAACTTACCCTACAGGACAAGACTCTTGGATCTACCAATACAAGGTACAAAAAAAAACTTTTGGACATAACATTTAGAGGATCTGCTTGTTGTAGGATGATGCTGGGTAAAGTACTCTCAAGTCACAATGGCGCCTATTAGTTTCTTTCGACAGTAGCCTAAATTTCAAGAATTTTAAAATCCACTCACTGGAGCCGACGCTGGGCAAGATCCTATTACAGGACGCAGTTTACATCAATGATTTATAAAGAGGTTGCTAAATTATTAGCACTACACGTCTGAGAAGGGATATTTGTGGGACAAAATATATCTTAGGCAGATAAAAAATTCAAGATCTTCGAATGTTGGAAACAGAATTTATGGGGTTGACTGGAGACGGATGGACTAGTAGTGAAGGAATCCTAGACTGAGAAGATGGACGAAGGAGATAAATCTAAATGACATTTTTATAAGATATCTGTTGCAATGTAGACTATGAACATAACTCATTCTGTATAAAATAACAAGACAGTAGTGAAATTCGAGAACTAGTATTCTACTATATCCTACAGGAGAAATGAAAACAACGTTTGTTAAGGAAATCGATTATTTTATTTGTTCAGGTAATTTGTTCGGTAGTTATTGAAATCGATAAGTAACTGATACGCTTTCAGATACGACGCGATTATTTATTTATTTAAATTCTCCACAAACAGCATATACAGGGCAGAAATCCAATGCCAGATGGCTTGCCAAAGATTAATAAAACCAAACAACAATAATCAAAGCAAGAACTTAATACTAACAACATTAATACAAACATTACAGCACAACTCCAGAAAATGAGTACAATTCTAAAATGACACACCAAAGTCGAAAATATATACACAATTACGAGGTTCAGAAAACCTGCATAATAACTGTTTAAAAAATCACCCTACTGCACTGGATAAGATGTCTTGGTATATTTAAGATTTCCCACAAGGACGAAGAAACCAACTTTTGGACATTACATTTAGAATTGGTGCTAGATTGTAACTTGATTGTTGGCTGGGTGTGTGAGAAAGTGAGTGCATTGTTTAACACAGTTTATTTGATCTTAAGTTTGAAATGTTAAATTTCAACTTCCACCTAAAATTACCTTACAAATTTAATACAAAACTAACATTTGGCTGTGTGCAGATTTAAATAAATCCAACACAGATCAAATTCCAAACTATAATGTCCATACATTGTATTAGACAAAAGCCAGCAATAATCATATTCAACGTTCTATTTTTGTGCAAAGTTTTTAGATTCAATAAATAAAGCAAATAGTTTTAGTACCCCGCCCGTCGGGAATAATTCACGTTTTTGCAAGGAATAAAGGTGGGAGCCCAAACATATTAAGCATTGTCCCTATCTATTGTACACGGAAAGCATTGTATATAACGCCTTAAAACAATGCTAGAAGCTAACGTGAGAACGTACGGCCAAGCTAATGCTCTTGGGAAATTTATGTTTAGGCTTTCTCTACGGGAGAGATTTGATTTGTTAAACCATTCGATAAGCGGATTATTTGTGTGTGAACAATGAGCTTTGGGTGTTCCAACCATTAAATGAGAACATAACGGCATGACCACATGAATAATAAAGGACCCAAATATCTTCAGAATATTTCTGAACGATTCTTGCAATTTTCTGGTGTTTGGTCCACCAACCCACTAACCCAACTTCAAAATTTGTAATAAGAACCTACAGCTTGTGATACCTAGAATTACATATAATTAAAATGTTTTATTTTTTTTAAACACAATAAAACTAAAATCAGCCCATCTGTTTGCTCACTACCATTCTCAAAAATGTACAGCCATTTTTTTCAGAATTTTAGAATCGTAAACGATACCGTAGTATTAAAAGATGAACAATGAGCACTGTGGTGAATTTAACAATAATTGTAAACACTATCCTCCCTAGTCCCCTACCACAAGTTGTAGGTAGCTCCCCTTAACTTGTGGTAGGGTACTTGGTGTTAACAATTGAGTGTGTTAAATGATGAATTTTTTGTAAAATATTTTGAATTAAAAATGAAAATTTTAAACCACTAATATGTTGAAATTTGTCAAAAACTCAATCTTTTTTAATAGGACGATATAGCTAGAGACCCATCGTTGAAAAGCTTTTAGTTTGACAAGTAATTTGGTATTAAAACATCTCAAATATGGACCCATAACGGTAATGCAGTATACATTATCGCATTTTTATCTGGACTTAACTTGAAATCTTGATAAACCAAAAAATTAATTTCTTTGCTCTATTATTGTGTATTATTAAAATTATGCAGTATAACTTTCTTCTTTACTACCTGACTATTTTGAAATACAATAGTTCTTATGATATAAAGGTTGAAATTAAAAGGTTGATGGGCAAAGATTTGCTAGTTGAGTTTGGTTTGCTAAACTGTGGAAGACTACCGTTATTGGGCATGGGCGAGAATTTCCCTTTGCGCTGTTTTTTCATATTTCAAAATGGCGGCTATTTAAATATAACAAATATTTTAAATAAGTGAAAAAGTTCCTATGAACATTAAAAAGATTAGTTTTTCATTTGTCTGCCATTTTGTATTTTACACAAAAAACATTACATTTTTGAAAATAAATTAAATATTGTGTTCAAATGAAATATACATATTTTATTAGTGATTTTTTATCGATGTACCAAAATTCAATACTTTGTTTTATTTTTAAAATGGCGGCCGTTGAAATTTTGTGTGGTTTGTTATATATTCGACATTAAAAATTTTAAACGGGTGCCACATAGAAAACATACAAAACAAAGTTTTGTTTTAGGTATGTATATTGATAAAATATCACATTAAAAATATCTATACCAAATTTGGACTCGATATCAATTTTATTTCCATAAAAAACACGCTTTTCTCTAAAAATCACAAAATAGCTGACATGCGGAAAACTAAACATTTTAGAACATATGTTCATGGAAACCTTTTTACTTATTTTGACCCAAGGAACCATATCCTGAAGTTTTGGAATGGACTTTGGAAATACACTATTTAAAAGAGAAAATTTTCGTTATCAAAAAACACGGAGTCTCTCCTCATTACAGTCTGACAATTTTTAAATGAATATTTTACGAATCAATGGATTGGGATAAGAGAATCAATTGATTGACCACAAAGATCAAGATGAAAATTGTAGTAGAAAATATTTGTGTGCTAATGCACAGAATCAACACGTTTGCAGTAAATCTACTTTTAATGATGTCACATTACCCTCCCCCCCCCCTTTCCTTCCTTTTCCTTTCCTTTAACAAAAAGAAAGTTTTTTTTTTTAACGTTTTAGTTGTATGTGTAATTGTAGTGTAAAGTAGTTTTTGATTGTTTGTTTTGTAACTCTATTTTGAACAAACTGTGTAGTTTAAATTTTTTAATTTTACTGTAATTCAAAATAAGTGGTAAAATTACATTTAATTTGTACATTGGCAGCGTTGTAAATAGTTTAAAAAGTTTAACTCCATCGTTAAATTACGATTTTAAAATTTTGTAAAATATGTTGTAAAAAAAAACATGATTTTAGTGTAGGAAGTTAACAGACGGGCTGATTTCAGTTTCTTAAAAAAAATTCTACATTTTTTTTTAAATAATCTTTTATTTGAAACAAACAAGCTAACGTTGCAATCACAAATTTTAAAGTTTGCGTTAGTGGTGGCTAGCTACACTATTTTTCAAAATATTTCGTAATTTCTCTCCCTTATGGATAATAACCATTAACGCAACTAAAATCATTGTAAATCGTAGTCTATGGATTGTCAGCAGTAAATGTAGAATGTTTTTAAATGAACACCCTGTATATTGAAAAGTCTCGACTCGCTTCGCTTGTGTCAGTACCTCGGCCCTACCGGAACAAGAAACTGTAAATATGTGAGTTTCCACTCGCAACATGTCGGTGACTCAACTATACGAATATCACCTTTTCTAGGGAGGTGATGTTGGTACCATGACATACAGGTTCGAGTTGAGTTTCAAAATAGAACTAGTCACTAGAACTAGAAGGGCGGCGTTACTAATGCCTTTTCGGCTTACCACCAACCCCCACTCAAAAGAAGAGTAACTGGGTGTAATCTCACCACTAACACCCCACTGCCACCACGAAACCATTCCTCAACGCACGCTCCCAAAAGCCGAAGCTTCTGGACAGGCCAAGCATGCTCCCATGGTACTCATGTCAGCAAGATTACTCAAGCCACGTTTGATGAGTCACCGTCGGGTCGCTTACGCGATACCCTCCCTCACGCACTCACCTACTAAAGGCGGCGCCCGTTACCTACATACGTAGGATTGGGTGGCCTTCCCCTAGTTTTCTTGGGCCGGCACCGTGAGGTAAAATACACGACCCGAGTGTAGATGACACCCATGTTCACCTATTCTCATGTTAGCAAGGTTCCCCAAGCAACGTTGGATGAGTCACCGTCAGGTCGCTCACGCGTCCCTTACCTCACAATTATTCCGAAGGCGGCATCCATTACCCATATTCATGGGATAGGGCAGCCAACCCCCGGTTCTAGGGGCCAGTGACGTGAGGTACACCACTGACCCAGTACCATGACATACAAAACAAAAATCTGACATTTTAAAATTATTTAGTGTAAAGTTGAATAACACCCGAGTTATATACACAAATACTGTTTAAAATGGCCGCCTTTTTTAAATTTTTAATAGGGTTCTGTAACGACACACTATACCCGACATGCCCTATATCAAATACGTTCCTATCTTAATATGTGTGGACGCTATCGTGCTTACGTATATACGACATTGACAATGACTGTTTCAAAATGAGGTAGAATACTTTACTGGGTAAAGAAAAACGACCTGATAAGAAAGAGGGATTTAACTCAGGACTACACGAAAGAAGGTGACCAAGCTAGGATCCCTCGGAATTGCCAACCGAGCCCCCCGAGGGCAAAGTGAAGGAACGGTGGATTTATCATAGTCTCAGACATTAGTATTTCCATAATGAAGATTCCATTAGTCTATACATTACCCGAAATGTACTAAAACAAATGATAACACTGTCATACTGTGTAACAATATGTAAACTCAATACAATACTATCATGTTTGAGTGGGGATGTGAAATGCAGTGGGGGAGGGGGAGTGTGTGGCTGGAAGACAACTCCTTTCCACTTTCAGGATTTACGCTACAGCAATCTGCGTTGTACGTTTCCCTTCCTACTTGAGATAATAATAGTGTCATATCTTTAGATGACAATATCTACACAAATAAACTCTAATGGTGGACACAGAGTGTTATCAACAAAACAGGAAATGGAACAATAAATAATAAATTTTTTAGTGATTTGTATCACGCCAAAAATAGCTGTGATCAAAATTGTCTGCGACAAGTTTATTCGTAGAAGGTATTTAAAATGACGGTCCAAAAACTTTCTCACTAACCTATCCCCAAAAACGTAACAACATGATTCGTCACCAAAGCAACTGTGTATCAATAAATGAAATAAACCATGTAGCCTACGCCCCCTTTGAAAAATAACTAATATTTTTAATTTGTGCTTAAACTCGTTTCGCTTCTGCTATAAACCGCGCCCCCAACGTAAATATTATCTAATTAAAAACTAACTTTTAATGACAGCGGTCAAGGTAATTTTTGATTTTTAGCAATTATTTCTAAACCGTAATATATATTTTTTTGCTTGCGATTTTCCACACGAATGGATATTTATCTTTACGTTTCAATCAAATTTGTTCGAAATCTGTAGGGTTTATTTTGAAAAATTACTTTTTTACATCTCTGAATCCAATTTGTTTTTTATTGATAACACTTCAGGGACTCACTTTACTTGACATCCCGAGGGAACCTAGCTGGATCTACACAGATTTTAAAATAATCTTGGGTTAGAACCCTCACTTTCATCTTCCCTATACGGTTTCTTTTGACCAACTCTTGTTATTTTCCGACCCTGACGCTATTAGAGTATTCGAGGATTAGGGGTCTTTATTTTATGCTGTTTTTGTCCACTTTTTAAAGACGATGGTGACTATAACCAAGAAAAAAACTAAAGAACCAGGATTTTTGGAGAGATGGGAGAAAATGAAAAAAAAAAATAGTCTCAAAAATTGGTCAAAATATATGCACATCCCAAATTTATTAAAATCAGTCTTCACGTTTGGACTGTGGCTACACGACTACCGACACATACAGTCAATGTCCAAAAACACCTTTTTTGGGTTTAAGGAATCTCAATTTTTCACTTCTTGTCTTTTAAAGACAAAAAAACCTCTCGGTCATCATCGTCTTATAAAATAAATTCAATAGATTTATTTTTCACATGGTTAGAGAAATGTAAAAACAAAAAAATCTAGATAATATTAACATAAAGAAACTGTTAATTGAAAAACTACATAAGGAAAAAAATAACACTTCTTACACAACAAATCAAAAGTTAACAAAAATCATAATATATAATAATAAAAAACACAATTTAAAATCCTGTGAAAAATAGACACGCACACAAAAGGATGTAAAGTCCTCGAACGTGTGCGGGAGTTATCTAACATTCAATACACACACTCATACACACTCACCTAACAGACGGACGGACAGTTATTTTAATTGTCACATACAAATCTTTCGCAGCCTTATACAAAACTTGAATTAATTATCGACTTACACTGCTCATACTAAAATTCCACTTCCATACTCTAACACATCATACCATAAAAAAACCATAAGCACATTCCTCACACAAACAAACTTTAACTAAGGAAAAACTTGAACTAACATTTTAAAATTGTGTACATGTTTTCCAGTTCTATAAGATTCGAAGAAAGTAACCACAATTTTAGCTTCATTCTGAATTGTATCAATGTTTTAGCTCTAAGGGTTGTGATTATAAAATATGGCTTCCAGAAAGACAAAGTCTTTTGAAAAAACGTTTTTCCCCGTTTTGGTAACCGAATTAAGTTTTACCGGTAAGCCTTGTGGTAACCCTAGAGTCCAGTATAACTCCATCATTGCTACTAATTTTATACAATATTTCTAGAACTTTAAAACATAAAGGAACAATGAGGCAAAGCATGGAAGAGAACAGCGAAACCTACCTTTATTATACAAGAATCTAACATTTAAATTAACATTAACGATTTCTGAATATTAATTATAGATTCCCCCCCCCCCATACAGACGAGCCATAAGCTAATCTAGAGTGAATACCATGTGAAATAAAACAGTCGCTGTATCCGGTTCCGGCTATAAGGAAAGGAAGAAATGAACTTAAACCCCTAACCTTCGTCAAGGTCGGAAAAGAAGAAGAATTGGTTAAGAAAGACCTGACTGGAAAGATGAAATAAATATAACTTAAGAATACATGAAAAAACGTGTAGATTCAGCTAGAGTCCCTCAGGATTGCCAAGTCAACCTCTGATTCCTGATGAGTCAAGTAACTTCTAAACGTCATTAGGTATTAAGAAACAATAAAATACAAATATCTTATAGTTTTATAATTGCTATATGTTACACAAACCTACGCTTGCCGGGTATCTCACCCCAAATACAATCTAATCTAATCTAGACAAACATATAATTCTTGTAACAACCCACTTGATTTGATCCAATCACAATAATTTTTTCCTATACTGAGTGTGAGAATATAAAAACTTGGCTTGCGTGACATTAAAAGCGTCGTTGTCCTAACGAGCAAATTATTGTTTTAAACATTTTACATGGAGTAGAGTAGGGGGGATGAATATGGCGGGGGTCCGTCACACAACCCTTGTGCGCATTATTTATTGATTTAATTAGTTTTTATAACACAGGGTTTCACATAATATAGACCACTTTTACACCCAACATGGATTAGGGAAGAATATGGAGGTTCCTATTTTATTTCGTTATTTAAAATGTACATAGATTTTGCTCCACGTTGGTAACGTAAACAATCCGATTACCGACTCTAAAGTCGGGCTTTGTGTGCGTATCCATAAATTACCTTCGGCGCCATCTCCGTGAAATACACGTGATATTAACATTAAACGATAAAATGTTACCCCTTACAATAGTTAGGGTAGAGAAGAGAAAAAACGTTAGACAAATATTCAGACGCTCGCTGAAGTGAGTACGGGCTTGGCAATCCTGAGGAACTACCGGATCTCACGTAGTCATGGGTTAGATCCCTCTCTTTCATCTTTCCTATCTGGTCTCTCTTAACCAATTCTTGTTCTCTTCCGACCCTGGATTAGAGTATTTTCGAGAGCTAAAGGTTCTTATTTTATCTTCTTCTTTTTTAAGGCAATGATGATCGAGACGTTTTTCGTCTTCAAACAACGCAAGTTTACCACACACATGAGACTAATTAATACCTTCTTGTAGTTTGACCATTCGACGCAAGGGGTAGCTTTTGCTGCTGGAACACGCCACATATCCACGTGGAGAAACAGATGAACACAGTAAAATTGGCAACTACTGTCCTGATTTAAAAACAAACTAGTATTTAAATCATAAACCAATTTTGCCACTGACAATATGTTTACTCTTAGGGGCTCTTTTTTAGTGAGTATAAACTTTGCAATCCCGAGAAAACATAGGTCGATCTACACCTTTTTTTTATGTAGTCACCTGATGCGTATTAATGAAAAAAGCTATTGATTAAATATTTTTTACATAATTAACTTCAATGTTTCTATTCCATTTTGTATCTCAATAAACCTATTTCAACAATAACACAGCTGATTTCAACAAGTACTTAATTAACGCACACTGCCAACAAAAATCAGCTGATTTAAACACGAAAGAAGAAGTTCATATACAACTTTTAAGTGTTGTAAAAAGTTATGCGTACAATGAATCAATGTAGAATTTTGAAAGGTTTTTTATACCGATAAAATTAAAACAGCTCTCTTGTACCTTGCTTAAAATATTCTAATTTGTCTTAATATCACGTAGGCATATTGCGTGTAGACAACATCGTGTTACACCTCACTATGCGTGTCCTCTTCACTCGACCAACAGGGATAGATTAATTATCGATAATGAATGGGGGGGGGGGGAAATTATTACAAATCGTACCATTCATTTAAAGTACGAAAAGAATAATCACTGAGCCGCATATGGTGGAACATACCACAGTACATAGTCAACGCACCTGTTATGTTTATGGGAGGGTTGTAAGCAAACCGCATGCTATATCAGGTCTCGCTGTAAATGTCCCCTTTTATACTGTAGTTTTATCCTTTTACACAAAAATTCAGTAAAAACATACTACGACAGTGATTTGGTAAATAATAAGGACTACCCCTTCTCTCATCATTTTGAAGTCCTGTTGTGTATTTAAATAATTCCAGTAAGGAAAGTTTGCAAAGGTTTTATGAACCTCGTAATTGTATATCATTACATTCTCGACGCCGATTAGGCCTTAGGGATGTCGTAGATGTGTATAGATTCAAAAATCTCGACTCACTCAGCAGTGTTTCGGTCCTAGCGTGTCTCGAAGCTGTACAACGTGAAGGAGCCACCCTCGTGTCGGATCTCGTAACTATAAAACAGACATTTTCTTGGGAGATCTGGGTTGGAAATTACATTTACAACAACAACAACTTTGCTATTTGTCGTCGAAGAGAGGGATACCATAACAGAATTGAAATCTTAGAAATATTGTAGTATAGTTGAAGAATAACATAAGAGATTAAAAAACTACATGACCGCCATTTTGTTATTTTTAATTCTATTTTTCTGAATTCCAATTCAGAAAAATAGAATTAATATGAATAATAGAACCCTATATGAATGAAATCATATAGGGTTCTATATGAACACACTGTCTTTATTTAGGGCGAAAAACCTATCGGTCGTAATAGCTTTGTAAAAAAAAGGAAGAAAAGAACATAAAATTAATACCCTTAGCCCTCTAATAACATCAGGGTCGGAAAAGAACAAGAGTTGGTCAAGAAAGATCTGATAGAAAAGATAAGAGAGAAAAATACGTGAAAAAAAGTGTATATCAAGCTACGAACCAAATTTCGTGTTCCTATTTTTATCTTTGTGGCCGCCATCGTTCTTATGTACAGAAGACGACGGTGACAGACGGGCGGTATGTCGAAAATCATTTTTTCTGTTTATTGAGGATATGAAATGTAAAGATCAGACAAAAACGGAAGTAGAAGTTTTTAACAATTACCAAACTCACTTCCTATACTGGCAATACTTGTGGACTAAATTAACACGGTTTAGCGTCGTATTTCTATAAACTAATGGTTATGCCATCCCTACTCGCTGGAAGCTTAACGATCCAATTACTGTTTTACACTCATGCAAATTTTGAAAACATGTGGAACAAAACCAAACCATTAGTCTATATAAGTAATAATTTATTTTTTATATTTGTAACCTTATAAAACTTGAAAAGTACTTAATTCATAAAAATGAAAATCTCAAAAAGTAGTAAACAAGATTTTAATTTTAATTTTGCACCCCTGCCTCGTTTACACCATTGTATTTTAATACTTCGACGTGCATTCTTAAAAACTGTGCACTACTGTTCTGAGTAGCATCCATTTTAAAACAGGAAGGGGGGTAATAAAAACCTTTTTGTACATACATACAACTTGCGAGGAACCTTATTCCATAGTTTCATCCATTATCGGTTTGAATTTCAGTCAACAAGCACACCTACATACTGGCCGACTGATAATAGGAAAATTCCAGACCTAATAGATTTCTTCATTTTGAAGGGAATTAATAGCAACTACACAGACATTGAGGCGACTGAGGAGCTTTCATCTGACCATACGCCCATTATTCTTACTGTCAGCCAAACAGTTATAAGGAAACGAAAACCTTCCACTCTGGTAAACATTCATACCGACTGGGATGGATTTTAAAATGATTTGGATCGCAGAATAAACCTTAAATCGCCTCTTAAAACAATAGAACAACTGGAGACTGAGCTTCAAAACCTAATTGCTAACATCCAATTATCGGCTTGGGAAAATACTCCAAAAGTCGAAGGAAAAACCAGAGGAATTAACTATCCTATCGAAATTCGGGAAAAAATAAAAGAAAAAAGAAAAGCAAGACGAAGGTGGCAAGAATCACGAACACCACTGTCCAAAAATGTGTTAAACCGGTTAGGTAAGGAATTGAAAAATATGATTATTGAAATAAAGAACGAAACCTTTAGTAACTACATGGGTAATTTGTCATACGATAAAACCAGTGACTATTCCTTGTGGAAAGCAGCTAGATCTCTTAAGAGACCTATTACTCAGTCTCCTCCTTTGAAGAAAGAAGATGGAACTTGGGCTAGAGATAGCAAAGAAAAGGTGGAATTATTTGCAGATTACTTGGAAGATACTTTCTGTGCTCCTACAAGGCAAACAGCAAAGGAAAACCTAGATAAAATGATCAACCCAGATAAATCGAATATCAGACCTGCAACAGTGAAAGAGGTGATTCGAGAAATCAAAACGAAAGTTAAACAGAAAAAAGCTCCAGGTTATGACCTGATCACTGGTAAAGTTGTTAAAGAGCTTTCAAAGAAAGCTATTGTTAAATTAACATCCATTATTAACGCAGCAATAAGATTAACTTATGTTCCTCGTCAGTGGAAGGTGGCGGAAATTGTGATGATTCCGAAACCTGGAAAGCCAACCACAGAAAAAACCTCATACCGTCCAATATCGTTGCTGCCTGTCCTATCTAAGGTATTTGAAGGAATTATTTTGACAAGACTTATGGCAGTAATTCAAGAAAAAATGATTATACCATTGCATCAGTTTGGATTTCGCCAAAAGCACTCGACAATAGATCAGGTGCACAGATTAACAAGCACTGTTGAAAAGGCCTTAGAAGAAAAAAATATATGTTCGGCTTTATTTCTAGACGTTGCTCAAGCTTTTGATAAAGTTTGGCATGTTGGAATTAATAACAAATTAAAAGCTATACTTCCGCAAAAACTGAGTAAATTATTGAGTTCGTATTTAGCAGATAGACTTTTTAGAGTTCGGATGAATTCAGAATATTCAGACCTAAGGAACATCAAAGCTGGAGTGCCTCAAGGTAGCGTACTTGGACCTATACTGTACTTAATCTATACTCATGATTTGCCTCAGGATGATGACGTCTTAATTGCCACATTTGCTGATGATACGGCTATCCTGGCTGTAGGGAAAGATGTAGGAGATGCAACAAGTAAACTACAAAATGCGACTAACCAAGTCACTGCTTGGACTAAAAAATGGCGTATCAAGATTAATGAGACAAAATCAGTGCATGTAAACTTTACAAATAGAAAAGGTGTTTACAAGCCAGTATATATTGATCAAAATATAGTACCGTATGCCAACAGTGCAAAATATCTTGGTATGACCCTTGATGCTAAGCTACGTTGGAAGGAACATGTTAAGAAGAAACGCGAACAACTGGGTATTCAATTAAAGAAAATGCATTGGCTGATTGGAAGAAAGTCAGAATTATCAGTACATAACAAACTAGTGCTATACAAGCAAGTGCTAAAACCGGTATGGTTATATGGTGTACAGCTATGGGGCTGCTCTAAGAAGTCTAATATCAAAATTATTCAGACCTTTCAAAATAAAGTATTAAGGAATTTAGTGAAAGCTCCTTGGTATGTCAGCAATGACACTATTCACAGGGACTTGAAGATCGAAACGGTAGAGGCCGAAATACAAAAGCAAGCTAAAAAGCATGAGTCTCGACTCCATAACCACCAAAACGTTGAAGTACTTCAGCTGCTTGACAACGCAGAGTTAGTGCGACGCCTTAAAAGACTGAAGCCTTTTGACTTGGTTTAAAGTTCACAGTTGTGGGTGTGGAGCTGTGAACATAGGTATTGACATTGGGAAATAACCTAATAAACTGTCACGATTGCTGTTAGAAATTAAGCTGCTGGTTAGCTGATAAAGCTAGTTGTAGTGTTATAAATAAATAAAAAAATAAAAAAATAAAAAAATAAAAAAAAATTGAAAACATGTGGAACAAAACCAAACCATTAGTCTATATAAGTAATAATTTATTTTTTATATTTGTAACCTTATAAAACTTGAAAAGTACTTAATTCATAAAAATGAAAATCTCAAAAAGTAGTAAACAAGATTTTAATTTTAATTTTGCACCCCTGCCTCGTTTACACCATTGTATTTTAATACTTCGACGTGCATTCTTAAAAACTGTGCACTACTGTTCTGAGTAGCATCCATTTTAAAACAGGAAGGGGGGTAATAAAAACCTTTTTGTACATACATACAACTTGCGAGGAACCTTATTCCATAGTTTCATAGCAATTGGTTCAAGTTGTACAAGCTTAATGTTATAAATACAAAGCAAATAACATACATACGAAATTCGTATAAAACTAGCTTAGCTCCATTAGTAAAATTCCAGCCAAACTAGATTTGAGCATGGAAAACACTTTTTGCACAACTTTTCGTCAGGAATTTGGTTTAACAGATTTCTAGGGGAAATAATGTACCGTCGCGCGCTCCTCATTAATATGAAAATCTCGCTTGTATTTTTATTTAAAAAAATACTATTCGTTTACAGTTATGAATTTTAACAGTTTTGAATGAATATATTTGTGTGGTTATTTATTGAAACGCTGGAATGCCTACCAGAGAGATCACCTTCATCAAAATATGGATTGTTAATATCAAAACATGGAACCATAAAGTTGAACCTGTTAGTTAACTTCACGATTCACTTCCCTTGGGTTTCTGTCACTGACATTGACAAGGTTCGACAGTTTCCACACGATCTTCCTGCGCCATTTTGTTTTATACTGTGTCCCATGCAGTTGTCACACATTAACAATAAGCCATATAAACCGTTAACTTTGCGAGATGTGAACAATAAATCGCGAGGTTGTTAAACAAGAAGTCCGCCGCTCAAAACAGTGGCACCCAGAAGGTTTCCCAGCCTAACGTAACTATATACATAATAATTGAATAGACACTTTATTGTTCTGGAGCCCAATATAACTTGATATCCTTCCAGATGGTGTCAAACAGATCTTCGTCCTTGTTCCTACGGTGCCACATGAATTCACATGCAGTAGGAATCTAACAAATATCTACTGATTGGACATTCTTTCTGTGCACGGTACAATACACAATGTAGGCAATCAATCACCACAACAGTACGCGAATTATCAAAAATAAACTAAGCATTATACAAGTTTACCTAAAAATAATTTAATTATCAAACAAAACAACAAAATAAAAACGTTAAAAAATTTAACTATGTAATTTTGCGAGATGTAAGCAATCAACCACAACCCAACGTGAATCCAAGAAACAATCAAGTACTGTAGGCCTATAAGTTAATCTAAAAATAATTTAAAACAGCTGTTACAAATTATCAAACAAAATAAAACGTATTCGAAAATTTTAACCATTTAAAGTTTGAGAGATGTTAGCAATCAATTATCTTCAATTCATACTACGGTATTTACGTATGTGTTCACACTAAAGTAAAATGGTGATACATTGTAGTTTACATCCCAAAAAATAATTTTTTCGTAGTCTCTCTAAATTTTGCGAGAGTGTAAACTTCAAGTACTTTAATGTCTAATTTTTCGTCTGTAGTCTTTAAAAAATAATAATAATAATAAATTCAAAAAAATAAATAAAAAATATTTAAAAAATTAAAAAAATATGCGTAGAGTTTATGCATAAACTTTTTCATAGTGCTACAAGACACAATATCTTTTTTAAGGGAAAATTTTACAAAAATTGTAATTTTCTAACTTATCGTATTCCCTTCACGTCCGTAATGAAGACAAACACACATAGGCCTACACGAGCGAAGAATACAGGTATATTTATCAATTTGAAAGACAAAATCTCTAATCAAACCTCTATAATCCGTGAGTACGATTCCAAGGTAGTAAACGATTTGGTGTAAACTGACTGTATCGACCAACAAGTTGCAAAAATATCCACGTAAAAGTGGGAGATGTCAGCTATTTTACACTCCCACGCTGTCAATCTTTGATAACGCCATTCTGCTACGGAAGCACGATCTTACGCATCTGGTCATTTTTAATTCCACAATATCCTGGCAGTAATTTACATTTTATAGGATAAATTTGGTAACCTCCGTTTTTTGACGTTCACGTTTCGTTGCTGTAGAAAACTGAAAAGGCGATTTTCCAAATGCCGTCCGTCGTCGTTGTCATCTGTATGTAAGGCCCATTCTATACGAGCGTTGAATGCGTCGCGTTTCGTTTTGGAAGTCAATACAAGTCAAGTTGTAGCATCTATACGAGCGCATTCTACGCCCAGCGTTACCCTGTTCACTCGGCGTTGACGCTATTAACGCCGCCTGCCTTGCTGGCAGCGCTAGCAACGCGGCGCAAACAACGCTGCGCGAGACGGGTAGCATCTATACGAGCGCATTCTACGCCCAGCGTTACCCTGTTCACTCGGCGTTGACGCTATTAACGCCGCCTGCCTTGCTGGCAGCGCTAGCAACGCGTCGCAAACAACGCTGCGCGAGACGGGTAGCATCTATACGAGCGCATTCTACGCCCAGCGTTACCCTGTTCACTCGGCGTTGACGCTATTAACGCCGCTGCCTTGCTGGCAGCGCTAGCAACGCGGCGAAAACAACGCTGCGCGAGACGGGTAGCATCTATACGAACGCTTTTAGCGCCAGCGTTGTCGTCACGTGGTTTTCGACTTTTTCTAGTGAAACGGTGTTTAAAGCGTATCTGAGTGTGTGATTTAGACTTAAGCCATGTATGACATTGAGAAACTTATTGTTGAAGTGGAGAAGAGACCAGCAGTGTTTGATGTTAAGTCGAAAGACTATGCCAATAAACAACTAAAAGCGCAGTGCTGGACCAACATTGGAGAGCGATATATGAAAATTGGTACTGAAAACCTAAAGCACCGATCTGCACAGCATCCATATTGGTGACTGAACTGACGGTTTTCGCGCTCAGCGCGACGCATTTAGCGCCCGTATAGAATGTCACCACTATTGTCGGACGTTGGCGTTAACGTCACGCATTTAACGCGACGCATTAACGCTCGTATATAATGGGCCTAAGACTATATTCTACTCGTACAGAACCGTATTGAATTCAGAAAATCGAGTTTAAAATGTCAAAATGACAGCCATTTTAAACGGTTTTTTACGTATCTCGTGCGTTATTCACGGTCTAACACACTAAATTAAATACAAATTTGTAAATTTAAATTCTGCTTGTAATAGTACCCACCTCACTCCTATAGTGACGAATAGCAAAGTTATTGTTAACAATTTAATTTGAACCCTAACCTCCTAAGAAAATGTGATATCCGTATAGTTACGAAGGAAACGCACCTGACACGAGCAAAACAAGTGCTCGTTAGAATATTATTAAGAAATAATGGCGACCAGTAACACTTTTTGTAATAAAGCATCTCATTACCGCGAAATAAAATTAGAAATAAAGCATAAAAGAAAGACTACTAGCCCTCGAATACTTTAATAGCTTCAGGGTCGGAAAAGAACCAACTTTGGTCAAGAGAGACCTGTTAGTAAAGAGGAATCTAACCCAAGACTACATGAAAAGGGTGTAGATCCAGCTATCATCCCTCGGGATTCATTCACCCAGTATTCGTTCACTCGTTATCAAGGTTTATTCAACATGCAACATACAAATTATGTTGATTATAATTTTTAAGATAACCTGCTGTGCACTAAATAACATTTTCACATGATCAGTTATGCATATTGGGAACACATGCTGACTCGTGAGTTTACTGTTTTAGTTATGCAAATGATGTTATTCAAGGGGTAAACTTAGAGTTTAATTAGATTCTTCACCCCCGACATCGAGGGTGGATGCTAAACGATCCATCAGACTTCATCTTGTGTTGTATGAGTCATCCCCTCTGGTAGAGTACTATTCTAACCTCCAACCATTGCGCCAAGCCTACTGTGCTTTGTTGAACATCTCGTTACATCCATCATTTAATTTATTCCCACGGTGAAAGTATGAGATAAGTCATGTACACTTGTGGGATATGTGTTTATTTGGAGTCTACTGTCAATGAAATTATATGTTTCCAAATTAAAAAAGAAAGAAATAGAGTTTTAAGAATTTGTTATTTTCTAAGAAACATCATTCCTGCGGAGGTGCTTAGAAAATTATACAGGGTGTCTCGTAAATAAGTTGAAAACCATAGTAAATGTGGGTTAGGACAAAGAAAAAACTTATAACTTTGGAAATAGAAAACATTATTGAGTTCCGAATTAGTACATGTATTTTGTATGTTACGTTTTGTTTATAAGTGTATCGAAAATAAAGACTTTATTTTGTATATTTTCAAAATGGCAACTGTTTAAAGCATTTAGTATTGAATATCTCGAAATTTTACAAAAAAAATCACGAGATAAAAAGTTTCCTTTTTTACAAAACAGTTTTATTTTTTATTTTTCCGTAGGCCAAAGGATAAAACGTTATTGACAAAAGAGCGGAAACTAACATTTTCTTGATGGTTGTCTCCAACACCAAATATTTTTGAATTCTAATATTTTTAATAACAATTTGTAAATCCAATGCTATGAATTGGTTTAAAAAAATCAAATTTGGCCCTTACTATTTCAAAATGGTGCCTATTCAATTTTTTTCCAAGCTAAATATCTCGAAACATTTCAAAATAAAACAAATGTAAATTATATTTATTAAACAAATTGTAAACATAGTCTACAATAAAGTTTGAGTGTCATTAATTTGTTTTATTTTTGTACATGTTTCCAGATCTTTAGCACAGAAGAAATTAAATAGGCACCATTTTGAAGTAGTTCAGGGTTACAATTGATTTTTTGATGCAAATCAGAGTAATGGATTTTTAAAAAATTATTAAAAGAAATAGAATAAAAAATATTTAGGTTAGTCTTGTGTGTTGTTGACAACTACAAGAACATATTAGTTTCCAGATTTTTGACAATAACTCGGTTTATCAGTTCATAAAGAAACTGATTTGTCCTTTGTGAATTTTTGTAAAGTTAATAGTTTTCAAGATATTCAATATTAAATATTTTAAACGGCCCTCCATTTTGAAAATATACTTATAAAACGTAACATACAAAATGAGTATACTAAATGTTAACTCAATCTTTTTATATTCCCAAAGTAATAATTTTTTTCTTTATCCTGACACACAGAAACATTCCTAAAGTTTGTCTGCTTACTTACGGGACATCCTGTATTTAACATCAGGAGCAACTTATGATTCAACCCTGTACCCAGTTCTATTACTTTACTTGTAAGAACCACTTTTTAAAAGGGGCAAAGAGGTTCTAGACCTTTGTTTGGGAAATTAAAGATTTCCAACTTTAACGCAACGTTAACTTTGGATTAACGCAACTTTATGTTTATAAAGGTAATATTTTCTTAAGAAAAATGGTGACCATACTCAATTTTATAAATTGAATATAAATTATTATAATAGTTATATCGGCTAGGATCTACATAACTAATTTGATTACAATATTCTGCCAATTCTAGCATTTTCTTATTATTTAAAGTTGTCGACGCGTTTCGGAGTTCCTCTATCGCATCAATCCTAGACGAACACAGTCACATGACGGATAATATAAGGTAAATATAAATATTATACAGCATTTTCTTTATTTTCAATTAGCTTATAAGCCATTAAGCTCAGCAATAGGCATTGTCAGATACAATAATGAAGTCAAGTTATAAATAATCATCTCCTTAAATACACCTAAATTACACTATAAATAAATTAAACCAAAACTATAAATTATTACAAAGGAAAAAGTAGGTAAAGTCTCCCACTTGAATTTTCTCTAAATCTCATAGTTTTAGAGATCCCAATGGTGACTAAGCTAAAAAAAACACCCTGTATGTATTATTTTCGTCTTTTTTTTAAATTTTTTAAAATTTATATATATTGTTAAGAAAAATATCACCACCTTATAAAAAAAAGGAGGAAAAAAGATCAAATAAATATCCCTAGCTTTTCATTTGAAATTCTTTTCTTCTTATTTTTTATAAGCTTAGATTTTCCGAGAAGTTTGTCGCCCATAAACGACAAGGAAACAAGTTTCACGATGCAATGCAACAAACGCAATAGCTGGAGACATTTATCCCGATATATGAAGTGAGTTGTCAATTAATTAACATCAAGATTATGGAGATAACGTTCAACGGATTAAAGAAGATAAAGTAAAGATCCGTGGTCCTCGAATACTAGAGTCGGAAGGTAACAATGAAAGAAAGAGATCTAACGCAAGACTACTTGAAAACAAATGTATATCCAAGTAGTATCCCTGGGGATTGCAGTGTTTCCCTTATTTACCTAATGGTCTTGATCATTAAAATCGCTAACGTCAATCTTAAAAACCGAAGTCCCAAACGAAGATGGGAACCGATTTATACAAGCAATATTTATGGTCGGACAATAAAATTTCAGTTCTGACAATTCCTTGGCACGGTAAATCCTTGCGTGCTGTACTAGGCGTATCGGAAAGCCGTAAAAAGGCGGAAAAGGAGATGGGCAATTCATCCTATTAATAGTACAAACATTAAGACCGCTTTAACAGTGCGGACCACGTGAATTTATCTTCCTACTGTTTTTGATAGGGGGGGGGGTGGGAGTTGAGTGACCAAATCGCACCCTTTCCTAAAATCATAAACTCCCTTACACCTACAAATTCATATTGCCAAAGACTACACTATAATATAACACTATTATTTACTATTAGTGAATGTCGTATTATCCGGTGGTATTATCCGATAAGACAGATGTTTTTGACTTCTCTGAATACTGCGACGCAGGAGTGAGGAGGAGAGGGAGTGTTTCTCTCATTCCTCGTCTCCTATTTATATAGTTAAAGCGGCTCTACTGTAAATTGGATATTTCGAAATTTACAAAATAACAAGGACAATTATTTTATAATGTCCGTGACATTATCCAACGCAGAATCGCAAATAGCTCTTAACTTTTGTATTTCTCACAAGGCGAGTATCTGCTTGTAGTATATTGTATGACGGGACTGGGTAAGAACCATGATGGCACCCATAAACTAAGTTGTAAACTTCTACAATTGTTCGGGACAAAGTGAGCAGGAAATAATTGACAATAAAAGACGGAAGTATAGGGATTGGAAGACGTCCTTTATTGATGATTAAGACTAAGCTTGTCACAGAAACTACGCAGGCTTCTTGCCAGTTTGAAACACATACATCAAGCTGTAATAATTGGATTTCAGAGGAAACTGCCAACAGATTGTCTGTGTGACATTAAAGCGCTTAGTAAGTTTAGATAAGCTGTTCTTTTCCTTTAAGATAACTTGACCAACTAGGCTTCATCCCAAGAAAATTGTAACAGTTACACTTTTGAATAGAGTTTAAAAAACCCAGAAACTGGTCATCAAAAATTCCTACAGTGGCAGGTCGATTTTGCTCGTTTTTAGTTTCCTTAAAAATTAACACTAAATATTATCCAAAACCCAACTTGTGATATATCATTTTTATCAGAAAGATTTAAAGAATTCATTCAAGTTACACATCATTTAAAAATTTGGAGTTTAGAATATGGTATCAAAAAATGTTTAGTAGAAAACGTGAAAATCCCCAAAAAGTACCATGACCACCAAAAACCAAATTCTTCTAATTTCTTTCAAGAGATACACAAGTTTCGGAATTTATTTATGAGTAGAAATCTGTAAAAAAATATATATGTATCATTTTTGAAAAGTTATATTTTCGAAAAACAAGTCATATGTAGGTAAAAAAGTTTGACTTATTTTGATAAAAGTACTAAAAATAGTAATATTATCCAAAACCCAACTTGTAATATATTATTTTTCTTAAAAGATGATAAATTCATCTAATGTAATGACAACAAATTTTGGATTTAAAAATTGTGGAGTTAGTATGTCAGAAATCAAAGCCGAAATGCACAAAAACGCATATACGTGAAATTTCTGATCTAGCGTGAATAAAAGTTGGTAAAGAGATATATCAATTTCAAAAATTTGTATTTGAAAGAAACATTTTTACACAAAAAGTAACAAACAACTTTTAAAAAAAATCATCAAAAATAATTACTTTATTCAAAACCCAGCTTGTAATATACCATTGAACTGTGATTTTATAAATGTTCAAGAATAATATATTTTAGAGTCACGTAATAATGAATGAGAAATTTTTTCTTTATATCACAAAAATTTGAACAAAAAATCACAAACAAACTTCTATAAATTAGCACAAAATTTTTGTTTAGATTATACAAACGCATAGGTACAATAGTTGTAGAATATATTTGTGAAGATAAATTTGTATAAACAGAACATAAATAAACCACTATAATTTTTTCAAATAGTAAACTCACAAAACAAACTGAAATGTAACCAACTTGATCAGCGCAGCTATTCCTAACGCGTAAAGGCCCATCTCGTATGATAAGAAAACTAACAAGATTCTATCTGGGAAGCCAGACTTTGAATGTATAATACAAACATAATATTTACACCTCAGATATTTGATACAATATACCAAAACAATATACCAAACTCTAAACTATATAGGCTCTAAACTTCATCTTTCCGACCCGTTGAATATTACAAAAATGGAATTGAAAATTTCAAAATAGCGACAATTTGAAACAGTTGTGTGTTATTCAATTGTATAACACACTAAAATAGAAACAAATTTTCCGAATATAATTCTCCATGTTACCAATCAAACCTCTCTACGGAATTTGAACCCTGATTTCCGAAGAAAATGTGATATTACGAAATTGCGATGTCACCAAAGCGAACGTAGCGAGTGTTGTTTCTTTCAATATGTAACAGCTTCGAGGCCCATCAGGATCGAGACACAAACATGAGCGAAGCAAGTGGAGATTTGTCTAAACAAATTGTGATAAACACAATACAAGGTTCAGAAAGTCTGTCTGTCTGTCTGTAAGAATCACAATTAAAAGTTCCCTACAAAGCCCAAGAAACCAACGTTTGTGGATTAGGCTACATTTAGAGGATCTCCTTGTATTGCATACCATGATGGTCCTATTATCTTGTTATCCGTTGAGAATGTTCGCACTCACCTGAAATAGTCCTATTTTTTAATACGACCCAATTAAAAAAAAGAAGAGGTTTGGATTTTAAATTGTTTTTTATAAATTAAATGTTTTCTTACCTATAAAGGGGAAAAGAAACTTTGACGTCCATACCTGAAACAGTAAAAGAAAATAATTAGATTTAAAAAATCAATACAGTATACAGGTCTTTTAAATAATATGAATAGTTGTTATTGTATTCATAAAACTATGTAACAAAATATTGTTATTCAAAGCACTTAGTTTAAAGAGGTGCAATAGAGTTTTCAACTAATTTAATTACTCAATATACGAAGTATAGGGTAAGTTTGTAATAACCAAAATTTCTACCCCTGTTATTTGATTGACCTTCAAGTTTATTTGATTGATACCGTCTGTCAGTCGTATTCTGTACTAAAGCCGGAAAAATTCAGATATGAACTTATTTATTATAGGGGATTAATAGGTGAGCTTATTGAAATGTGTAAAAATCTAATTAAAAATATAAAAAATAAAAATATATTTTTAAACAGTTTCATATTCAACTTATAACACACAAAATTAGATAAAAAATCTACAGATTTCAATTCTACAATAGTATCACTTATGTACAATGATAACCTAACCAATTGTCGAAATGATGCTTTCTGTAAATTATTAATTTGAAAAATTTACTTTGAAAGCATGTATAAAATTAAAAATAAGTTTATTAGTGTTCACAAGCGTTGTTATGTATAGGTGTCAAAACATCATTGTGGTTTTATTATTCCTAAAATAATCTTAGAACCTCGATGTTAGCCGCAACACTACTTCATTGATTTCTTACAACTATTCGTGTAGGCTTCTCCATTCATTACACTTTGCCTATCATCGATTTAACCTTGTCTTTTATAAACTGTTAAATTGCAATCATTAATCTTAAGCCTCGAATCACGTACACATTACGTACTGTTTTGTAAGTTTCAGAATTTTTATGAAAACTTCTCTGTAAAAAACATCTAGCCGACATCAAAAAGAGGCGATGTAAAATTAAGAGGTTCAAAAAACCTGTGTAACAACTGATTTAAACAAGCTTAGCCTACTGGATAATATCCCTTGATCTATCAATACAATCCTTTTACCTTTCCTAAAAGATCCTAATATTACTCGTTTCGTCATTTCAATTCGCGGATCCGCTTGTATTACATTGTATGTTGGCGCTAGGTAATTGCTTTATTCTATTCCGTATAGTTTTTGTTTATCTTAAGTTTTTTAATTTTTTTATTTAGAAGTAATATTGTTTTGGTTTTTTTTCTTGTTTATGTGTATTTTAATTTAAAGTAATGTATTATTATGTAATATGTCAATTTATTTGTTTTGTTTTAGTTTGTTGTTAAAGAAAGCTTTATTTTTTATCATATCTATTTTTCTCAATCTAAATCATGTTTTGTTTATCTAAATGTAATAAAAGGAATGAAAAAAATATAATTTAAAAAAAATAATAAAATAAGTACGGTACCACGATGGCGTCCATCAACTTGTTTAGTACTTCTGATGGCCAAATTCAACTATTTCTTAACATGCGACTAAACGGCATCCATACTGTTGAACCCAAAATGCGTAGAGTTGTCATGATATTAAAATTAGGGGATGGGGGATGTAGCAAAACTTGATTTTTGTTTATTTACTTTAAATAAAACTTTAAAACGTCCCTACAAGTAATTTTTAGATCACGCTTATTTGCTCAGGGCATTCATTTATAGTGACTACGGGGCGCGGCAATCCCTAAGATCATAGCCGAATCTACAACTTTTTTCATACAGTATTGGGTTAGATTCCTCTCTTTCATCTTTCTAAACAGGTCATTACTAATCAACTCTTGTTCTCTTTGACCCTGACATAACTGGACCTACAACTTTTGTCATATAATCTTGGGTTAGATTCGTCTCTTTCATCTTTTCTAAACGGGTCTCTCCTGATCGACTCTTGTTCGACAGTGACGCTATTAGAATATTCAGAGTTATTTTTTTATATTGTTTTTTTATTTTACACAACAAGGAGGAAAGGAAACTAAAACAGTGAAGTGACCCTCAATGTTAGAATGCGTAGATCACTTGTAAACGCTTGTGATCTCACTAACAAGGTGCGCAGGACGTTCTTTAATATTTAGACATTTGCATACAACAACAAATTGTGAAGAGAATCTATAAATATAAAAACACGTCTATGACTAATTTATTGATTCAACAACTTCCCTTAAAAGTAATTTTACATACTAAACTCCATGGCATGGGTTGAAGCTCAGAAATTAAAAGCTATAGTGCTACCATCTAACTGCCTACTACTTCTGGTAACTACAAGGACAACTTGCTGTATTGAATGCTCCGACTCCTTCCACACTAGCGCATTCTAAACTTGAACCCAAAAAACTACAACTGTTCCACCCACATATTGAATTTCATATTATCGTATGCTACGAGACTTCTTAGATATAAATTCAGTGTTAATATTGATAATTTAAAATTTGTTTAATAACTATATGAAAGAAGTAATTCCCAAACCACAAATAAAACACTAATACAATTAACGTTAGCAGGTTTAATAAACCTTTATGTACGTTTTGGTAACATAGTTACCATCCTCACAGGGCTATAAACCAATATTGTACTAAATGTAATGAGACGACTTATAAAGGGTTAAGCGTACCTAGCGCTCCTCCCCACTCCATATTGGCCAGACCGGTTTCCCTGCCTACCCAGAAAATGGGAGGGGCGACTTGCTGCTCAATTCTACTATCTAATCTTACTTACAATTATTAAGAATTTTAAAAGCAACGGAATTGTCTATAACTATTAATTAATATTAAAATTTAAAGGAAAGACAACTACCATATGTATTAAGAAAACTACGAGTCAAAATAAAAAAGTTAAAATAGGCCTAATCTGTGCTTTAACAAAGAAAATAACAAAAAATTCGGAATTGCTGTTTTGTTGTTAAAGGCTACGTACGCTTGACCCTTTATAAGTCATCTCACTGTCACATTTAGTTTAGTATTACTTTATATCCCTTGAGGATGGCAGCTATGTTACAAAATGTACATAAGGGTTTATTAAAATTTCTAATGTTAACTGTGTTAGTGTTTCATCTGTGGCTTGGGGATTATTTCTTTCATATAGACGGTCTGGATGTTTATATACTGACAACCTAACAATCCAACAAACATCTTGGATTTGTGTAAACAAATACTAGAATAATAATCATCAGAAAATTATGAACAATATTTATTTTTAAAGCTTAGTGTAGTCCTTAGGGGTGAAAAACATATCATCACCTTACAAGGGAAAAAGAACATACAATAAAGATACCTAGCCCTCGAATAATTTATAGCGTCAGGGTCGAAAAGGGACAAGAGAGACCTGATAGGAAAGATAAAAGAGAGTGATTAATTTCAAATTGTGTAAATCCAGCATTAGTACGTTGGAATTGTCACTATAGTTAGCAACTGAGGACAAATGTTAGAGCAATACGAGTGATTTTTTTTTTTTTTTTTTTTTTTATACAGTAGTTAAGTTCCTTTGTATTTTACCTTCACTTTACCCTCTGAATTTAGTTATTTAAAAAAATTAATTAGTTCCAACAAGTTCAAATTATTTTAGCAAAGAATCTGCCTCTTGCTTGACGTACGTCTTTGGGTTAGATCCCTCTCTTATCTTTTTCCTATCAAGTATCTCTTGATCAACTTTTGTTCTTTTTCGACTATGTTTATGCTCTTTTCTTCCTTATTTTATAAGGCGATAATGACCGAAATGTTTTTGTCTATAAACAACAAGACAAATTTACGCGCGCAATTTGTATCTAAAGAGTTTCATAATCAGAGATAGTTCATGTTAACCTGATGAATTTTTAGTTCACTCCTACCGAGCCTTTTAAGAGCAGACATCGCGTTTAGTAATACACCATCGACAGTAAATCCTTTGCAATTATTTAACAGCTGACACTAATTATCAAGTGGCTCTTTACCTTCTTAGCTAATTAAACAAGCTCATGCAAATGAAGAAAGCAAAGGGTGACACTTCCAGCCTACGCTTTAATCAATTAACCCTCATCAACTTAAGATTAAGTTTAAAGTTAAACATTAGTCAGATTAATGAGTTTGATTAAGTTAAATGTTTATCCTTCCGCCAAACAATATGCACGTGTATAATACACAATCCATTGTAAAGACTGTAAATCATGGTACTTACCCACCCCTAACCATACTTAATACACGTGAATGCACAATTCATTGTAAAGACTGTAAATCATGGTACTTACCCACCCCTATCCATACTAAATACACGTGAATACACAATTCATTGTAAAGCCTGTAAATCATGGTACTTACCCACCCCTATCCATACTTAATACACGTGAATACACAATTCATTGTAAAGACTGTAAATCATGGTACTTACCCACCCCTAACTATACTTAATACACGTGAATACACAATTCATTGTAAAGACTGTAAATCATGGTACTTACCCACCCCTATCCATACTTAATGCATGTGAATACACAATTCATTGTAAAGACTGTAAATCATGGTACTTACCTACCCCTATCCATACTTAATGCACGTGAATACACAATTCATTGTAAAGACTGTAAATCATGGTACTTACCCACCCCTAACTATACTTAATACACGTGAATACACAATTCATTGTAAAGACTGTAAATCATGGTACTTACCCACCCCTATCCATACTTAATACACGTGAATACACAATTCATTGTAAAGACTGTAAATCATGGTACTTACCCACCCCTAACTATACTTAATACACGTGAATACACAATTCATTGTAAAGACTGTAAATCATGGTACTTACCCACCCCTATCCATACTTAATACACGTGAATACACAATTCATTGTAAAGACTGTAAATCATGGTACTTACCCACCCCTAACCATACTTAATGCACGTGTATAATACACAATTCATTGCAAAGACTGTAAATCATGGTACTTACCCACCCCTAACCATACTTAATACACGTGAATACACAATTCATTGTAAAGACTGTAAATCATGGTACTTACCCACCCCTATCCATACTTAATGCACCTGTATAATACACAATCCATCGTTAAGACTGTAAATCATGGTACTTACCCACCCCTAACTATACTTAATACACGTGAATACACAATTCATTGTAAAGACTGTAAATCATGGTACTTACCCACCCCTAACCATACTTAATGCACGTGAATACACAATTCATTGTAAAGACTGTAAATCATGGTACTTACAAACCCCTAACCATACTTAATGCACGTGAATACAAAATTCATTGTAAAGACTGTAAATCATGGTACTTACCCACCCCTATCCATACTTAATGCACGTGAATACAAAATTCATTGTAAAGACTGTAAATCATGGTACTTACCCACCCCTATCCATACTTAATGCACGTGAATACAAAATTCATTGTAAAGACTGTAAATCATGGTACCTACCCACCCCTATCCATACTTAATACACCTGTATAATACACAATCCATCGTTAAGACTGTAAATCATGGTACTTACCTACCCCTATCCATACTTAATGCACGTGAATACAAAATTCATTGTAAAGACTGTAAATCATGGTACCTACCCACCCCTATCCTAACTTAATGCACCTGTATAATACACAATTCATTGTAAAGACTGTGAATCATGGTACTTACCTACCCCTATCCATACTTAATGCACGTGAATACAAAATTCATTGTAAAGACTGTAAATCATGGTACTTACCTACCCCTATCCATACTTAATGCACGTGAAGACAAAATTCATTGTAAAGACTGTAAATCATGGTACTTACCCACCCCTATCCATACTTAATGCACCTGTATAATACACAATTCATTGTAAAGACTGTAAATCATGGTACTTACCTACCCCTATCCATACTTAATGCACGTGAATACAAAATTCATTGTAAAGACTGTAAATCATGGTACTTACCCACCCCTATCCATACTTAATGCACGTGAATACAAAATTCATTGTAAAGACTGTAAATCATGGTACCTACACACCCCTATCCATACTTAATGCACCTGTATAATACACAATCCATCGTTAAGACTGTAAACCCAGGTACCTACCCGCCCCTATCTATACTTAATACACATGAATACACAATTCATTGTAAAGACTGTAAATCATGGTACTTACCCACCCCTAACCATACTTAATGCACGCGAATACAAAATTCATTGTAAAGACTGTAAATCATGGTACCTACCCACCCCTATCCATACTTAATGCACCTGTATAATACACAATCCATCGTTAAGACTGTAAACCCAGGTACCTACCCGCCCCTATCTATACTTAATACACATGAATACACAATTCATTGTAAAGACTGTAAATCATGGTACTTACCCACCCCTAACCATACTTAATACACATGAATACACAATTCATTGTAAAGACTGTAAATCATGGTACTTACCCGCCCCTATCGATACTTAATACACGTGAATACACAATTCATTGTAAAGACTGTAAATCATGGTACTTACCCACCCCTAACTATACTTAATACACGTGTATAATACACAATTCATTGTAAAGACTGTAAATCATGGTACTTACCCACCCCTAACCATACTTAATACACGTGAATACACAATTCATTGTAAAGACTGTAAATCATGGTACTTACCCGCCCCTATCTATACTCAATACACGTGAATACACAATTCATTGTAAAGACTGTAAATCATGGTACTTACCCACCCCTATCCATACTTAATACACGTGAATACACAATTCATTGTAAAGACTGTAAATCATGGTACTTACACACCCCTAACCATACTTAATACACGTGAATACACAATTCATTGTAAAGACTGTAAATCATGGTACTTACCTACCCCTATCCATACTTAATGCACGTGAATACAAAATTCATTGTAAAGACTGTAAATCATGGTACTTACACACCCCTAACCATACTTAATACACATGAATACACAATTCATTGTAAAGACTGTAAATCATGGTACTTACCCACCCCTATCCATACTTTATACACGTGAATACACAATCCATCGTTAAGACTGTAAACCCAGGTACCTACCCGCCCCTATCTATACTTAATACACGTGAATACACAATTCATTGTAAAGACTGTAAATCATGGTATTTACCCACCCCTAACCATACTTAATACACGTGAATACACAATTCATTGTAAAGACTGTAAATCATGGTATTTACCCACCCCTAACCATACTTAATGCACGTGAATACAAAATTCATTGTAAAGACTGTAAATCATGGTACCTACCCACCCCTATCCATACTTAATGCACCTGTATAATACACAATCCATCGTTAAGACTGTAAACCCAGGTACCTACCCGCCCCTATCTATACTTAATACACGTGAATACACAATTCATTGTAAAGACTGTAAATCATGGTACTTACCCACCCCTATCCATACTTAAAACACGTGAATACACAATTCATTGTAAAGACTGTAAATCATGGTACTTACACACCCCTAACCATACTTAATACACGTGAATACACAATTCATTGTAAAGACTGTAAATCATGGTACTTACCCACCCCTATCCATACTTAATGCACCTGTATAATACACAATCCATCGTTAAGACTGTAAACCCAGGTACCTACCCGCCCCTATCTATACTTAATACACGTGAATACACAATTCATTGTAAAGACTGTAAATCATGGTATTTACCCACCCCTAACCATACTTAATACACGTGAATACACAATTCATTGTAAAGACTGTAAATCATGGTACTTACACACCCCTAACCATACTTAATACACGTGAATACACAATTCATTGTAAAGACTGTAAATCATGGTACTTACCCACCCCTATCCATACTTAATACACGTGAATACACAATTCATTGTAAAGACTGTAAATCATGGTACTTACCCACCCCTATCCATACTTAATGCACGTGAATACAAAATTCATTGTAAAGACTGTAAATCATGGTACCTACCCACCCCTATCCATACTTAATGCACCTGTATAATACACAATCCATCGTTAAGACTGTAAACCCAGGTACCTACCCGCCCCTATCTATACTTAATACACATGAATACACAATTCATTGTAAAGACTGTAAATCATGGTACTTACCCACCCCTAACCATACTTAATGCACCTGTATAATACACAATCCATTGTTAAGACTGTAAATCATGGTACTTACCCACCCCTATCCAACTGTAGATATAGGAAGAAGCCTCTAATCGCTACGCTCGTGTTATTGATTCGGTCATGCCTGTTCTTAACAATACGAATATCACATTTTCTTGGGAAGTCAGGGTTTGAATTTACATTTTTGACAATAACTTCGCGATTTGTGGTTTGTACATCTTATTCAAAATGTATAGAGAATTAAAATCTAAACATTTTTATCTAATTTACCGTATTGTAGGTTGAATAATAAATGTAATTTTAAATGGCCACCATTTTGATATTTTCAATTTGATTTTTCTGAGTTCAATTTTCAATAGAGTTTTACATGCTCACAGTATAAGTCGAGTATGTAATAAATGTAATGTTCCTATTTTAATTTGTGTGTCCGCTATCGTGCCCACGTATAGACGACAGCTTATCGAAAATCATTTCCGAGGTCAAGAAACGGAGTTCGGCTTGTTTGGGAATTACCTTGTACTTCGTATACTGGATAAGTAATTCATTTCCCTATTAAAGATTAATCGATTATTCAATTACTGAGGTAAACGTAAGCCTAACTCAAATTCTAACAATACCTGCACTTTCGTCTCAATTCTGAATTATTTACTCTTAAATTTGTTTTGACTATTTACTAATTATATTCACTCTTGTGATTTACAAACACAAATGATTAGTAAGACTAGGTCATAATATTTCTCTAATCAGCTTAAGTAATATTTTTTGAAAGATTTAATAACTTATATAATAAGGAAGTTTAAAACTTGCAGGCTGTTATGAAAGTTGTGAGGCTCCAACTTGAAAGCTTTGTTTTGCTCTTTGGCTGAGCGAGGAAAACAAATAATCGCTTTATCAAACTGCTGCAAGTTTTCAAGCCGTTAAGTGCAGTCGCTGAATCCTTCCTTTATTTAATGTTATACATTTTGATAATTACATCCACACCACAACCCGTTAATAATGTGATGTGTATTTTGTAATAATTATTACTTGAATTTCTTATTAATAATTCACTACTTTGCGGGAAGAAAGGCGAAAGATGATGAAGTATAAAACTTTCAGGATTAAAATCGCCTTACGGATTAAAACAACAAGATCGGCGCCACGCTGGTACTTGCCCAGGCCCATTATACAATTACTTAAGCTGATTAATATATTTAATGCCTAAAAGTTGGTTTTGGGGTATTGTAGTAAGAGTTAAATTGTATTGGTAAATCAAGGCGTCTTATCCAGTTAGGGTAAGTTTGTTTAAAACTGTTTTGCACAAATTGTGTCACTACTTCGCTTCGCTCGTGTTAGTAGTACTTAATCCTGCACATATTATGTGAAGCTCTCCTCCACTTGTTACACTCTTGTCAGTGACGCTTCCTTCCTAACTAAACGAATATCAATTTTTTTTGGGAGGTCAGAGTTGAATATTACATTTTTGATAATAACGTCGCTATTTGTCATCGTAAAGTGGTGGGGTCTAGTATCAGTACATGCAGAATTGAGATGAAGACGGATGAAGGGCATGTCGAAAATCAGTCTTTCTGTTTCCTGAACCCTTGAAACGTTGAGATCAGTCTAAAAATGGACGTCGAAATTGCCAAAAACGATTACCAAAAATACCCTACACTTTGTCTACTGTTTAAGGGAAAATGAAGGGGGAAATCACAAAATAATGACCAACAGTCCTCGAATACTTTAATAGCGCTAGGGTCGGAAGAGAACAAGAGTTGGTTAAGACGCCCAATAGAAAAAATGAATGGGAGGAATCTAACTTATACAGCGCTCTACAGCAGAAACTAATGTACAGATTTTTGTAATTTGATGTAATTTTTTTGTTGTTGTTATATGTCATGAGTTTAATCCCATTCTATCTATTCAAATTTATATGTAGTACCCATCGACCAGAATCAAAATTTGCCAAAATGTAGCGTCTATACTAAACAAATTGTATCTTATTTGTTGCCAAAGCCTTAAAAATACCGGTTCTGTATTTAGAGGTCAAAATATGAAACGACGAATGTTCGTTGTCATAAAAATTTGAATATTTCATAATGGCGCAAACTGCTTTCGATAAAATTTTGGTGAAATAAGAAGATGCCAAACAACAAATAAAAGAAAATATGATACAAAATGTAATTAAATTCTCTATTTATGAATTAATCACGAGTTGTAATTCGATGTATTGGTTTGGGTTACAAATCTTCATACTTCACCAAAATTTCATCAAAATCGTAAAAAATCTCCCCTCCATTAGCCGGACACTTCCCCTTTCACGCATCTCACAGCTCAGGATACGGTTGTTTTCCCCTCTTACGCAACATGACTCACGCTATTGTTAACTTCCCCTCTAACGCATCTCATACTTCAGACTACTGTTAACTTCCCCTTTCACGCATCTTATATCTCTGGCTATAGTTCAAAGATTGTACATTCTACAGCACGGTATCCAATCTATAAGTTGGGGCTGCTGATGAACATTATAATTGTAATGCGGAGGGGTTAAATTCTGCAATGAACAGCGAGCATTCGAAAAACTACTTTTAGGACTTAATGAGATCTCGGATACATTCCGAAAAGCTCGACACCGAATATTTGATCCATTACATAATTTACTCTATATTACGTATATGTGAGAAAATAATATCAACCAACTAATAATAATAAAGATAATTTATACATCAGTGTTTGAAATTTTATCAAGCAATAGATCGCTACGTACTTGTAAAGAGTATCTCAGTAAATGTTCCAGACAGTCGGAAGAGGCAAATGTCCCGAAAGACTATATATATCGCCCTGGAAGGAACCAATGTTCCGAAAGGGCCTACCGCCCCGGAAGGGGCCAATGTCCCTAAAGGAGCAATCACCCGGAAGGGAAAATTCCCCGGAATGGGCCAATGACCCAAAAAGGACTACCGCCCCAGAAGGGGCCAATGTTCCGAAAGAGACTATCGCCCCGAAAGAGGCAAACATCCAGAAAGGAATTTATTTTCCAGACAGTCTTTAATCAATCAGTCTTAATTTAGTTAGCTTCATACTGTCCTTTACTTTAAAGCAATTAAACCACTTCTGGCATTGCCATTCGTATTTCATCAACGAGATTAAGTATCGCATATCGTATTTTAAAAGCAACCCAGCTTCATATATTTAAGAGTATGAATTAAATCTATTCGTGAATAAACAAGAGACAGATTTCATATTTAGATATTTGAAATTCACTGAGTGAAGTACTCTAGGAAATGTTAAATTATGTAACAAGATAAACTAATTTTTAATTAGATGTGTCTGTTCATTATTTCAAAATAAGCTTCTGTCACAAGAAATAAATGACAGGTGTAGTTTTTTGAAATTCTATCTCTTCAGGGAATTTTCCGAGCTTGTATTTTATTAAGTTCATTATGATAAACTACTGTCAAAAGAAAACTTTATAGTCAGGAAAATTTATTAATAATTAATAATATACTAGAATAAAGCACAGCCGTGTACCCTGAGCGAAGTGACGGCATAAGTATTTTATGGGATTTATGTATTCTTTTTGTTCTAGATTCTCAACTAGTTTATGTTTACCATCATGGTACTTACCCATCCCTACAATAGAATGGAATACATGCAGATCCTTGTAATTGTATATCGGTACAACAAATCTCTTAGATGTGTGTATATTAAATAGTATCAACTCGCTTCGCTCGTGTAAGTGTCAAAGTTCTAGCGGGCCACGAAGCTGTAGCTGTACATATCGTAAGGAACCTACGATAGTGTCAGTGATTTTCTCTTGCCGGATCTCGCAACTTTACGAATATCACATTTTCTAGGAAACTCATGATAAGGAGTTACATTATTGACAATAACTTTACTATTTGTCATCGTAGAGAGGTGAAGTTGATACCATTAAATACAGAATTTAGATTTGCAAATTTTGATCCAATTTAGTGTGTTATAAGTTGAATAACAAACGAGATACAATCAAAAGCTCTGATTAAACTTAAGCCATTTGAAATTTTCAATTAGATTTTTCTGAACTTCTATATGAACACATTATAGTACTGTACACCAAATTTAATGTTCTTATGGTAGTTTTAGAGGCCGCTACCGTGTTTAAGTAGAGACAATGACGAAGGACGCCCAGCGTGTTGAAAACAACTTTTTCGTTTCCTGCAACCATGAAACGTGAAAATCAGAATTCGTAATTTTTGTCGATTATAAAACTTACCCCATGCTATCATCGTATGTAAGTAAAAAAAAAAATAACGAAATTAAAAAAGAAACAAAATACACAGTAGGCCTATTCAATTCAACCTTCAATCTGTAAAGACAACAAATCATTAATTTCACCATTGAATTTATATCTAAGAACACGATAATGTGTCTCAATATGTGGGTTCAGGTTCAGAATGCGCTAGTGTAGTTGTTCTTGAAGTTTCCAGAAATGGAACGTTAGGTAGCAGCACTAGTTTCTCAATTTCTGAGCTTCAAAGAATATCATGGAGATGGACTGACATATTTAATACTGAATAAAGTCAATGGTTTTACTCAACAGACGGAATAGTCATATTTGTCGAATCAATCATTCAAATATTGTTAAATATCTATAATTTTGTTTAACAATTTGAAACTGCTTACAGACACGCACTGAGTGTATGTGGGCCTTTGGTAGTGGCCAAAACGTCTAGTTGAAACGTGTAATAGATTAAAGGGTGGGGGTTAGTAGCTGACTAACAAAAACGCAATGTACTTAATCAATTCTCTTTATTACATGTATGCTTCATACTTTGTCATTTCTGTACTTTATATTATAATTAATACCCTCAGGGGCTCATCTATAGCGAAAACGAGCGTGGCATTCTCGAAGGACCCAGCTGAATCTACACCTTTTTCATAAAATCTTGGATTAAACTTTCCTTTCATTTTTCCTATTACTTAACTCTTAACCAATTCTTGTTCTTTTCCGAAACCTGGGGCTATTAAAGTAATCTAGGGTCTTTATTTTATGTTGTATTCTTCTTCTTTATTTATAAAGCAATGAAGACAGAAAGATTTTTCGCTTTTTAAAAACAAATCTAATATCCGGATATCCTCTAATTCGTTCTTAAAGATTTAGTACAGACACGTCTGAGTTGAGGCATTACCAAATTTATTTTTCAAATTGTAAATTATCTACAAATTTAAAAGGGCGTGAACACAAACTGTATCTGAAAGTTGTAGAGATAGTGAAGTGCATGATACTTTCAGCAAAGCTATGCAGAAAACAAGAAATGAAATAATTTCCAAAACGTGTGTCTGACTGGGAAAGAATTGTTCGTCACGTGTTTCCGTTGCTCCAATATAACCTTGAAATTCAGTGAACCTAGTCCAATGACCATGGCCATTTTATTTCACGGATAACAAACTACATAGCATCTCGTATTACAGTTAGGTCTACACTATGTTAAGTTAGGTCATTAGGTATAGAACTGATACGATAGGGTATTTACTTGAGCAAAGCATAGTGTTGTAACGTGGACAAGTATTCTATATAGCAGACGTCCCAAACCCTCCCCCATCATCAAATTTGAACAAATGAATAAGAAAAAGGCGATTTTAACCAACTACTAGGCTAAAGAAGCTTTCTTTCTTGTTGTTTAAAGATAAAAAACTTCTCGGTTCATCATCACCTTAAAGAAGAAGTTATTCATTTATTTAGTTCTTCAAATTACACCAAACGTGCGTTTTATTGTATTCACTTGTTCAAAATTTAGATGGGGGGGGGGTTTATGTGATAAAATGGTTCACTGACGTTATTTTTTATCTGTTAATCAAACAGAGTTTGACTAATGCGATTCGATTTTAAAAATCAATGGTCCGTATAAAGAAAATGGAATAAATGTTTTGAGTATGAGCCTGGAGTAAAATGTTAAGTCCTGATAAGAAAGCCAGACTAACCGTAATTGATTTCACCTTTATAAACATCACTGTTAGAAAATTGACTAATTTATTTCAATCAAATTTGGTCACCCGCTACAGACGCCAACCAGTCGTGGGAATAAATGAAGGTTTTCTACATATAACAGCAAGTACTCCATTGATCTGTTCTTTATAATCTTTACTGTAGCTGTAAACGAACAGTAAATCCAATGCAAGATCCAAGACTGCGAGTGATGTTTTGTTCAAGTGTACAGTAGCTGGGTATTTTTAACAGTTACTTCGTGAACATTGTTGTCCGTCACGTTGTGCGCTTTACATTGGGTTTTTACAACGATTTATTGAATGTAGTAAATCATCTATGAACGACAAAATGAATGGAAAAAAATTAAAACGATATCGACAGAACTTTTGGTGGGAAAAGTAAGAAATCACCCTATATTCTATGAACAATAACTCTCTTCCAAACTTCCTGAGGTTCATAAAAGACATCTATTTTCCAATTTTTGAAAGTGCGCTGACCTCTTGAATAAATATTTGTATGTATTGATTATATGAAACCAAACCCAATCTGTTGATGAGTTTCAAAATTAGAATCCGTTGTGTGGTTAATGAAATGTGTTTGTCAGACACTCGGCTTTCCGGTTGATTGACGGCGTTTACAAGTGTTTTACTTCCTCGTTTATTTACTTGCCAAGGGGGGAAG
Organism: Aphrophora alni; assembly: GCA_963513935.1. Classification (NCBI taxonomy): domain Eukaryota; kingdom Metazoa; phylum Arthropoda; class Insecta; order Hemiptera; family Aphrophoridae; genus Aphrophora; species Aphrophora alni. The sequence goes on from OY740770.1 coordinate 117,845,392, forward strand.
TAAATCAATCAAGTCCATTAAACGTTTTACCGCTGCACTAGAAGGGGAATTAACTATTCAACCATAATATTTATTCTGCTTTCTGTAAACCGATCGTTAGACCAAATATTTTGTGGACGAATTAATCAAAAGCAGTAATACGATACTAGTAGAACATTTTTGTCAAAGAATGATGCATACGTCTCGTATCGGTGACTCCAATCTGTATGGTGACATAACTATTGTATCTGATGGCCATCCTCCACTCTCTATGTACAGTAAAGGTGATGCATCACTCTCTAAACTACGGACGGTTACTGAATGTGGACTACCTCCTCCACTTTCTACGATAATGACGGTAGTAGAATCTAGCACGTTGGTAACGATGATTGGATCCGACAGGTCACCTTAACTCTCAACAATAGTGACGATGATAGGATACGACAAACCACTTCCACTCACTACGCTGGTGACGATGACTGGATCCGACAGGCCTCTTATACGCTCTATGACAGTGTTGATGTTTGGATCTGACAAACCACCTCAATTCTCTAAGCTAGTGACAACGATTGGATTCTCCACTCTCTACACCAATGACTATGATTACAACTTTCCTATAATTCCTTCTTATTTACTCCGCTAATATCACTTCGTGCATCTGGCAGTCTGCATAATTATACTGTAACATAGTAATGCCATACGAAACCAAAAAGTTAGCCCTATAATGTCAGCCTATCGAGTTGCATGCGTAGTGTTTAATTGTATAATACAGTACTAATATCCATGACTACCCCCCCTCCCTCCCTCATTGTATAATAAACTTCTGTAGCAGTTTAATTCACCCTCACCGAGGGGCAAGATGTACAATATAAAGGTAGCAAATCAATTAGTTGCTATCATGCGAGGGGAAGAGCTAGAGAGCCTTGCTTTATTAAACTGTTAATGTAAACAATAAATAGCAGCCTAGGCAGATGTAACATAGCAACCGCACTGGTGACCGGATGTGCAGGCAAAATAATTCATTCTCTCTTCCCTGTTTCCGGATATAAATCCCGCACCCTCACTGTTCGATTATAGAGAGAGAGAAGCGGGACTATTTCTAGAGTCCACTCGAAGCATGTTGCTAATCAGCTAAGGCTAAAAATAACTATGGACAATCCTCCTGTACTGCTAAACTTAGATTGGGTCTGGAGACTGAAGTACATTTAAAAAGCAGAGTGTTTCAAGTTTGACACGTGCAGAATATCGAATGGTTTAAACTTAATCTCAAAGTAAGTAACAAATATAAACAGCTGTTAAATATAATCATGTGATGGTTTAGTTATTAGGGTCAAAATTAATCACACTACAAATTTCAGATTTTAAACGTTTATTGCAATACTTAATGTTACTAGGCCAGCTGCAGACTTGAGCGATACGATACATATATTAAGGTCGTAAGCGATAGGCAATAATTATCTTATAAGATAAGTGTCGGTAGTGCGCGTTCAAATTATGGAGGTGACACGCTCGGGATTAGGTTCTTAGGTTAGTATTGTACAATAATTGCAAGTGACAAAAGATGTCTAAGTAATCCTCAATATTTAGGTTTCTTAATTTATTTCATCAACAGTGTTGAAAAATATCTCTGTTTATGGAATTATAACCTAAAAGACCACTGCAGCTGAATTTTGTTTTTGTCTTTATTGTTAGAAGGCGAAAAACATCTCGGACGTCAAGGCCTTATAAAAAAATAAGTTAAGACCACAAAGTAAAGACCATTAATCCGCGAATACTTCAATAGCGTCAGGACTGGAAGAAAAGAAGAATTTGTCAAGAAAGACCTGATATAGGAAAGATAAAAGAGACCAAAACTAACCCAAGACTACACGAAAAAAAGGTGTAGATCCAGCTAGGACCTTCGGTATTGTCACCTCGAACGCAGTATAGTGACCCACTAAATTAAAAGATGGAAGTGAAACATCGCACTTTTCAAGAGAAATAAAGGTACTTACGTATTAACGCCACCGCAGCAGTAGTTGCGCTAATGCGCATGCGCCAATAAAGAGCGAACTGGTTTAAGGGGAGCAGAATTCCATTTTTTTCAGCTTTGAGATTCATATACTTTCATTTTATGATTTGTCGCAAAAATTTTAGGCGTAGATTGGCGGCACTTCACTTTTAAAGCTCATGTTTATCCATGATCTAATTTCAAATTATTAACTTCAATAAACTTACGAAAGGTTTGGCCAGGTGATTATATATATATATATATATATATATATATATATATATATATATATATATATATATAAGGTTTGGCCAGGTGTTTATATATATATATATATATATATATATATATAGCTACCTGGCCAAACCTGTCGTGATATATAATTATATCGCAAAGTAAGCAAATATTGGCGCATGCGCATTAGCAACTTCTGCTGCGGTGGCGTTAATACGTAAGTACCGAAATAAATACGAGTTGCGATAAGAAATGGACATCACCTTCACTGGAAGAGATTACAACTGATGAACTAACTCGAAATAATATCTTGTCGTTTTTGTGTGAAGCAAATTTATCTGAAGTTAAAATTTGCCCATCTTAAAAACCGTAAACAGAAAGAATTATATGAATTTAAAGAAGTTTGTTTATTGAAACGGTTTGGTTTTCCAAAATGATTAACACTGGATCTAACCTATCTTTGTATGGTATTATTATAGTTGATCGATGTAACCAACCAGCTGCGAATATGGAAACTAAACGTGTATGAAAAATATTACGGTACTTGATTTTTAGAAAAGAAAGAAAAAAAGTGAGGAAGATCAGTGTATAAAGATTAGTTGTTGATCAGATAATCATCAAAATTACAACTCGCTGGGGAACTAAAAGAAAAGAATGGCGTGACTTTTAAATTATAGATTAGTAAATCATTACTAATGAAAATTCTAGTTATTACAAATCTTACATGGAATAGCTGATCTCGCCAATTATACGCATATAGGAGAATTTGATACCATTTCACTTTCTCACATATTTGTAATATAGGGAAAGTTTTTATGTGAATAAAAAATCGATGTTGATATGAAATTTATGTAGTGAAATCAGCAAAAATGTTATCTAATTTAAAGTCTTAAAGTTAGAATAATGCGAGATATTAGGGAGAGGAGGGAGAAGGAAAAAAAGTGTTTTAAATGGCCGACTTAAAAACATTAATTCCATTTTCTTGAATTTCTTAGGGTTGTGTACGAACCCACTACAGCAAATTTCATGCTCATATCTCAATTATTGTAGCCGCTATCGTGCTTACGTACAGACAGCAATAACAACAACGCTAACTACAGCCCTCAGGGGCTCATTTATAGTGAGTACGGGCGAGGCAATCCCGAGGTATCATAGCTCGATCTACACTTTTTCATGTAGTCTTGGGTTAGGTCACCTTCTTTCATCTTTCATATCAAGTTTCTCTAATTAACTCTTTGTTTTCTTCAGATCCTGATGCTATTAGAGTTTTAAAGGACTATGGATTTTTATTTTATGTTCCTTCTTTTTTTATAAGGCTTAGGATGTCCGAGAGGTTTTATACCATTAAATAACAAGAAAAAAGCCAACGATGACGGGAAAAGCCATATTAAAATTACTTTTTTTTATGTAGTCTTGGGTTATATCCCTCTCTTTCATTTTTACTAGCCGGTCTCTCTTGACCAACTTTTGTTCTCTTCCGATGCTGACGCTATTAGATTATTCCGAGCTAGGAATATTTTATGTTCTTTTCTTCTACTTTTTATAAGGCGATGTTATCATAAAACAATATTATTTTATTTCCTAAGGAAATGAAACGTAATAATCAGTTACAAAACAGAGATTGAAATGTTTAGCAATTATCAAATTTACCCTATATTTTGTAAACTGGGTAAGTCAAAACAGCATAAGAAATTCGCGTCGTACATGTCAGCGTGTCAGGTATCTGACAATTAATTTTCATATTACACTTCATGTTTGTTATTTTATACAGAATGAGTTATGATCGTAATCTATTTTTCAACAGATATCTTATAAAATTATCATTTAGATTTATCTCTGTCATTCTCGAGTGTTTTTCTTTATCTTCTCTTTTTTACAATTCCTCCAGCACTACTCCCATCCATCTCACACAAACCCATAAATTCTGTTTTCCAACCTTCGAAGATCTTGAATGTTTTATTTTTGTAAGATCTATTTTGAACCACAAACTTCTCATATTTGAGGACTAATTTAAGAGTTTCCTAATAAATCATTAATTTTAACCTAGGGGATCTCATCTTACCGTCTCCCTCCTCTAATCAGATGATGTCCAGTAGGTTTAAATGGATCAGATTTATACCACTTTTGAACAAACCAATTCACTTCTTTTCCTTTTTGTTAAACCTCTCCGTCATCAAAAAATAATAACATAAAATAAAGACACCTATTTGTCAAATACTCTATAGAGTCCGAGTTGGGAAAGATAAAGAGCTGGTCAAGAGAGAGACCTGATAGAGAGATCTAACCAGAGATTTATAAATGACCCCCCCCTCCCAGGGAGACTAAATACATAAATAATAAACAAATATAATTTCGGTGATTACTTACTAATAATATAACAAGCAACGAAGTACAATTAAATTAGTTAAATATCTTAACTGTATTTTAGAAGCCTATACTAGAAAATCCTATTACCGTAAAAAAATAATCGACGGGAGAATTCTGGCCTACCAAAATAACGAATAAAAATTGATGTCGTTGAAACGAGGACGGAAACTACATCCTCAACAATGTGTGTATTGTCACTCTATAACCAATATTTTCCCACCGAGCTAGGCATATGCTGTAACGATTCAGCGGGGACACCTTTCAATGTCTTTACAATAAAAAACAGCCGTAATAGTTGTTAAATTTAGCAAATTAAATCAGGTTTTACTAATCAATGAATGCGACTGGAAAAAAATACAGAGTAATTTCAAAATGGACGGCTATTGGAAACAATTTTCCGGTAGTTTATTGTTACGTAGGTCCTAACAAGCCTACAGAGGGTAATTTAGTTTAGGTTCTAAAGCTTGCAATCTTCTAACTCTGTACCGTCTCATCCATCATTATAATTAGTTCTAACGCTCTAGGTCTGTCATTTCTTCTTCTATAGTGCCAATAACTTTTTAGATCCGATTTTCCATCACTCTTCTCCAAATATATAAACCACTCTCTTTACAAATCGAACCACGAATCCTGACTTTCAATCAAGTCAATTAGATCTCTAGTTATTAATCTCTTATTGGATTCATATATATTTCTTGACGGGTGGATGATTAACATGTATTAAAACCCATTCGAAGTATGTAATTGAGTGGATATGTAAAACAAATTAAGCACATCATGGTACTTACCCAGCCCCAGCATACAATGTGATACAAAAATATCCTTTAAATGTTGGTTTCTTGGTTTTTGTAGGAATTTTTAGAATTGTATTGGAAGATCAAGGGTAGCTTTGTTTGTGTCAGTATCTCGGTCGTTATGCATATGTGAAGTAGCCTCCACTCGCTACGCTCGTGCCCTTGATCTCGTATGTATACAAATATCACATTTTCTAGGGAAAGGTCAGAGTTATAAAATACTAGCTACGCTCGTGTCGTTGACACAGCCCAACTGAATCTCCTATATGAATATCACATTTTGTTGGTCATGGCTCAAAATTACATTTTTGACATTAACTTCGCGCTTTTTCATCGTAAAGAGGTGTAGTTGGTAATATGTATGTAAAATTGAATAACACACAAGATATGAACTGTTTAATGGCCGCCATTTTTACATTTAAATTTGATTTTACGAATTTCAATAGGGTTCTATATGAGCACACTGTAGCCCCCTATACTTAATTTACAAATTTGGTTACATGAGGAGAGAATCTAAAAAGTGGTTTAATAAAATGAAACCTAACGCCATTTTAAACGGTGTCATTCCGGTGCAGATGATGTTCAGAACTGGCAGTATTTTTTGTTACATATCCTGTATTGACAGAGTTTATGGTGAAAATTTTTAAAAGGTAAGATGTTCTCGCATGGGAAATAACGAATTTATTAAATGGGGGAAATTGGTCAATTTTTAATGTGTATTGTAATAAAGAAATAATATATTTGTTTTGTAAAAAAGTAAAGGTTATTATTCTACTAAATTTCATGTTCCTGTCTTAATTTTTGTATCCGTTCTCTTGCTCACATAAGATGACAATGATAACGACAATGGACGGACGGACGCTATGTCGAAAATCACTTTCCTGAAGTCATGAAACGGGAAGTCGAAATTGTCGGAAAAAGTCGGAGGTTGTTCACGATTACTTAACACAATTATCCCGGGTTATACTGGGGGTTATTACTCGGTAAGTAATCCGAGTCCTATTTACAATGTATAACTTGCATGCCAGAATTGTAATTGTTTTAAAATGTTTCAATTAAAAATGCTTAGCATGTGTAAAATTAAATTTATAAATTAGCGTCGCGTTATGACGTATTTCAACGTGAGGTTATAAACCTTTATTTGCTCTATTTCTTAAGAACTAGCAGGAACGAATTGAAATTTCATAGATGACGCCAGTCCTAGCAAACAAATTCCACGCGGACATGCTTAATGATTTTTTCCACCATATTTTTATCGAAACTTATCGAAGACAATTACATCTTACAAATAAATTCCAATAAATCTGGAGGGGGGGACTCAATGTCTGTCCTCTCAGATCATAAAAACTATTAAACCGATTTTAATGAGAATTGGTAACATCAATTCTCTCAGAAGAAGGTTTTAGTTGAAATTATATCTCAATCAGAAGTTGAGTTGATAATAAATAGGTATTCCTATGTATTTTTCTCATATAGAAATGGCAGCCCTAAAGGTCGATCTTTGTTCCCAGTAATCATAGCATCTACTGGACCGATCGCAATGAAACTTTGCATGATTACAGTAGTAATAGGTAAAAAAAAACCTCCCGTTGTCGGTTAGAAAACGTTAGGAAAATATAATTGTCCTGAGACATCGGACGTAGACCCCTTCCGAGAGTTGTCTTATTTTGGCATTCAGCATTTTTAAATTTACTAGGTTGTAGTAGTATAGTCTAAATAGAATGTTAAATTTATTGCTTAATTAAAGTTACAATCTTTCATTCCCAAATACAATGTTTTTCTTTTTCAGTGACTGTAATAAAAAACAAAATGATTTAATTAAACATCAAACAAAATAACTCGTAACTATAGTAATAAAAACGAATAAGATAATGAATTAGAGAGGTAAATTAAATTTTCTTTTATTTAAAACAAACCGTATGAAATCGGCCTCACTATAACTCCAGAAATACGTATTCCCTCGTATTCATTAGTCCAACGAATATAAAGAGAGTAAAGACGTTTAGGGAGGAGGAAAAAGGGGGAAATGATTTTCTGGTATGGTGAAGTAATGGCGCTAAGCTCAACACAATAAAATTTAAATTTAAATACGTAAATTTGTTTGATTTTTTTAATATATAATGTAAACAAAGCTCATTTTACTCCTGATTTTTACAACTATCGAACCGATGCATTTGTTCCGTTAGGTTACTCGCAGTTTATTACATTTCCACTACGTCTAACTTACTTGCATTTCTAAATAAATATCACTCATAATTTTCTCTGGTTTTTGAAAACAGATTAGTTTATCTTTTAACACGTTCAGATAGTAGTTTGTTATAAACAGATGACACAGAATTGAATAATGTATTTAGGGTCGAAGTTCGCCAAGACATTATTCAGTAGAAGTTGACATATAACAGCTCCTAAGTGAATAATAACCTCCTTATAGCTTGAGGGTGGATTTTATGACAGCCCTCTCTGTCCTGTCCCTTACCTCTCCCTTTTAACTTTTACACTTCAGGGTAGTTGTTTATGCGAGTTGACTTCAAGCGGTCCATTACAATAAAGGTAGCGAAGTTTTCCCGTCGTACCGTACGAACATAATCCAGTGTTTCAATTATATTTGTAAAACGACGGAGCGAAGCGAAGCCCTGTTTTAAATATACAATTTGGTATTTTGTTTGAAGTGTATTTGTTACGTCTAAACGCGTCTCCTGATCGTTATACAATTTAGGAATGAAGTTCCTCGCAACCAGTGTAACCGATGTAGGCTACAAGGGTTTTCCTCTTACCCAGTATACGAACTATATATAGGGTAAGTAAGGTAATTTCAATTTTTGACTTTATCATTAAGTTTGTTGACGTCATGATACCGAAAGAGTCAATACATGCCGCCTGTCCGTCGTCGTTTGTACGTAAGCACGATAACGGCTACAAAAATTATTTGAAAATGGTATAGATTATGGCAACGAGTATGTGTATGTAGAACATTCCTATTGAAATGCAGAAAATCAAATTTAAAATGTTATAATGGCGGCCATTTTAAACACTTTATTGTCCATATCCTGTGCGTTATTCAACTCATTAGACACTAAATTAGATAGAAATTGGGAAATTTATCATTTCTTTACGTAATAATAATAACCCCACCTCTCTATGATAACAAAATAGTTACTGTCAAAAATGTTATTTCGATCCTGAACTCTCACGTTAAGGGCTTAATATAAAAAAGCAAATTTTTTGCCCTTCCGTTCTTTGTATGTATTTAAAGTTTTAAGAATGTTTTTTATTAGGAGCGGGAACATATAGATGATAAACCTATTCTGAGATCTAAATGTAATCATAGGATACCACTACATCGTAAGACAGCGTATAGACATTTCTATCTCTATACTGCACCAAAGTTTTTTTATATGATACCACATAAAATCAGGGAACTGAAATCTTTAAAAATGTTTTTAAAACTGTTGAAGAGATTTTTATTTATAGATAAATTTGATAATTGGTTTTAGCATATGTATATTGTGATGTGTGTGTGAATGTAGTAGATGAAGTTTAGTTTATTGTATCTCTTGTGCCTTACAAAGTTATAATCTTTTACTAGCCTGTTGTTTTGCTTTTTGTTACTTCAGACTGTGAAGTTAGTTTATGTATGATAATTTTGTTGTTGTTGTTTTATTTGTGTGATAACTAATCACAATTACTTCTAAGTATATTTTGTTTTTAGAATAAGGATATCTTCAATTTCTGCTTGTTAAATATTTTCTATTATGATGGAGGGTCCAATATAAGGCTTTTCCTTAGGACCTCCTACATTTCTCTTGTGCAATTTTGTTTGTGTCAGTTTTTTAAATTTTATTTTCTTTTAAATAAGCTATTTAGAGTATTGTATTATATTTTTATTTGTTGTGGTATGTTTTATTGTGAATTTTGTATTTGTTATAGTGTATAATCTTGCACATGAGAAATAAAATAAATTATTATTATTATATACACAATTACAATGATCATAAAACCTCTGTAAACAACTGTTTTAAACAAACTTATCCTATTAAATTGGACCCCTTGATTTACCAATACAATTTAACATTTCTTGCAAGACTCAAAAAACCAACGGAGTAATACATTTAGAGGATCTACTTAGTCAACTGTAATGAGCTACACTTGTGGGAACTTCAATAACCAATTCAAGACGATGTTTTAATGACTAAGTCATCATCCTCACCTGTTAAATGCACACAAACCTTGCTAACAGTGGATCGTGACTCCAGATGTAGTCAAATCTCTGACCATTTTCAAACGTAAGCTCTGAACTCAAATTTAGCTCGTTTTGAATACAAAGATTTAATTTCTAAATTCAACCAGTTCTGTTAGCATTCAATACAATCCTTGAAGTATTGTTGATTTGTTATAGGAACATTGATTTTTATAAATTTTGGGAATAATGAACTTCTTAGATTTAGCTAAATACCAAATATCATCTGAAATAAGATTAACCTTAGTTTTCAATTTGTGCAACATATTAAGTTCACTGGATTCGAGTTCTATTTTAGTCAACTGCAATGAGGTACACTTGGGGAAACTTGAATAACCAAATGAAGAAAACACAATTTTCCACAATAAAATTACTTTACTTGTGCAACACAAATACAAGAGGACGTTTCAATGACTAGTCATCATCCTCAGCTGTTACATGCACACAAATCCTGTTAACAGTAAGTGGATTGTTACCACTGATCTATTTTAAATACCAATATAGCGCCACATGTTTATTAAAGTTTAACCAAAACATTTCTCGTTTGACGTACAAAAAAGCCTGCATAAAGAAACAGTCTCTACTTTTTAACTTTCAAATTTACTTGCTTACACTTCATTACTTAATCCGCTTTAAAAATTAATTTAAAATGTTTATTAACTAACAAAGTTTCCCGGAAAAGTTACCATTTCCTGAAAGATGTCGTCTGTGTAATAGTGTCCTGTTTTGACATATCCAACCACGTTTACCGAGGGCGCATAAATTTGTTAACTTAGGTCATTACGAAGAGATAATACTTGCTGTACTCTCACTTAAAACTTTACTAAAGGAAATGAAAGAAGTTTTATGTTGTACACATCATTACTTTCATTATGTTGGGGGTGGGAGACCGTAGTATGGGTAGCAACCCTTCTGCTGTTGATAAAATGTTAAAAAATATTTACTTATTAATAATAGGCCTATTTAAAAAATTATTATTCATAGGAAAATACTGCTTTTTATTGATGATTTATATAAATGAGACTGTAATTCGGTTCATGACGGAGTGGTTTGAGTTATTTTGAATTTTAAAAAGGGTTTTGATCAAAATTTACTTACTTTTAACGAAGAATAATGTTACTTTCGTTGCGACGTTTTGGAGCATTACACACGTGTGATAGTTTTGTCAAATGATTTTGCTTGTATTCCTATTGGCAAAGTACATAATTTTAAATACTTGTGTGTTGATTTAAAGGCAGAATGAATTGAGTAGACCATATTATGTCTATTAAAGGTAAAACTCGAAAAATATTACGTAAAATTGGGTATATACTTAATTTAGATGAAGTCAAATGTGTTTATTTTTCTTATGTCCAGTCTTTATTAGAAGAAAGAGGGGAGGGGGTCGTATGTCTCTAGAAACCTTTAATAACAATGCAGAAGACTTTAGGGAAAAAAGTACTATCCTAGAAATAACTTTTACCACAAACAATAACAATTTGATTTATTGTCTGCGCTTGTACAATCACAATATTATATAAACATTAATACAACTCTATTATTAATTTATTTACGAAACTCGCACAAAGAAAAAAAAATTGAATATCCGTTCTCGACGACCTGACAAGCTAACACATAGATGCGCGTTCCAAAATTAAATAAACAAATTAAATACAAACTCATACTTTGCATATCTTATTTAATAACATGCCATAACAGTTAAACATAATCATACCCTGTTTTTGTATATATATTATATATATGTTAGAGTGAAGGTACACACCTACCTAACCTTACTGTTATCATCTTGGGTGTACCAAGTTGGGAGAGTGGAAATCAAGCTGGTAATTAAACCAACTATAGGCCCTAGATTATCGCTAACGTTGTTTTGAAGTGTTCAAATACATAAGTAAACTATAACCAACTGGGTCATTTTTTTTTTTTTTTTTTTTTTAAACGTCCTTTTTGTTGTAACTGTGTTGTGCTATTATAGCTATTTCTTTTTTTTTAATGGTAAAATTAAGTTTTCATTTCTATAAATCAATTATAGAAATATAGAATCCTTGTATTATTTTCTATATGTTTATGGCATTAATAACATTAACTTTGAGATAAGGTACTTTTCCAATTATAATATGTATATTTATTTTTTGTCATACCTTCAACAATTTTGAACAATTATATATTATATATTTTTTAACAATATAATAAGTTGCAACATATGTAAAAATTGAAGATATTTTTTTGAACCAAATAAACATTTAAAATATAATAATATATATATATATATATATATATATATATATTACTATATTACCTATAAATATGGCCATATATATGCATCGATAACAAAATTGAGATTCAAACACAGACGAGAGACAGATAAACGTAATTCCAAAAACATTTATTTTCTTCAAAACGAATATTTCATCGATTTTGTTACCTAACACTTCTGTGAGAAAGTAGAACTGTACTCTGGATACATAAATTGTAATAAAAATTGTTAAAATGAAGGGAGAAAAGCTTTAGAGAGGAAAAAATCTGTTTCAACATAAAGCACCTGAGAATAGGGTGAATATGTTTTGCAGGCAGGTCATTACATGATAAGAGTTTGCATTACATCGTCTATTTGCTATAAATTTTGTACAATTGCATTCTTTTAATTCATTACATTTCGAGATAATAAAAAGTAAATTATAGACTGGTCAGACAGCTGATAGTTTGTCGAGAATTTATTTCGTTGTTTGTGGATCTACTGGCTGACTGGTAATAATTTTTTTATTGTTAATAGTGGCCTACCAAGCCATATGGTGTACTAAATGGAACAGCTGGTTAAAATATCAAATATATTAAGCTGAACACTTTTGCGTTATAGGTTATGATGATTGGTTTATTGAGCATTGAGGAAAGAACTGAAGTTACTTCAATATATGAGGTTTGATATTAGTTGTACAAGTACAAATACGGTTGGCGCAGGTTGGAGTGGAAACAGTAGGGGAGACCATCGGCGAGAAGGGAGCGAACCGATAACGACTACCCTTTCTAAAAATGTAGAACTGATGTGTTAGTATTGAGTAATTTTACAGTTTTATGAGGAAAATTTTCCTACGAAACTTTTTTTATTAAAATCTCTATGCTTTCAAAAATGTTTATCGTTAGTTCCGACTTCTTCCATATTTTTGCTCACTCATATAATAGGCTACGTAGTATAGAGAACGTTATGTGATTGGTGAAAAAAGGTCCCCTACGTCTGTCTCACAGATTTAAAGGTTCACTCTGTCATCTTCTGTTCATTCTGTCAATGGAACGAATCATAACATTGCTTGGAGGTCTGGATTTTAATTTACATTTTTGACAATAAATTGGCCATTTGTCATTGTAAAGAGTTGCAATTGATCCCATTACATGTAGAATATGTTGTTTATCAAGAATAAATTGTTTATAACTTTTAATATGTTACTCACCGCCAGCAATCCTTTTTTTGAAGTTTTTCCTTCAGTACATATAATATTACCACTACACGTGTTTCGGACTTTTTACGTCCATCGTCGGGTGGTCAAAACACAATTAAAAACATTTAACACAATTTGTAAAAACACATAACACAAACAACACACGCGCACAAATGAAGTCTAACATGTCTCTGGGCTGACACTGTACAATGTACTAGTGAGTTATCACTAGAATTGCTGGCGGTGAGTAACATATTAAAAGTTATTTATAAGCATATCCAGTGATCTAGATTTCCAATTGTAATAAATTGTTTATCTCTGTTTTTGTTTAGGATTTAGAAGTAATATTGTTTTGGTTTTTCTTTCCTGTTGTGTATTTTAATTTAAAGTAATGTATTATTATGTCATATGTCAATTTATTTGTTTTGTTTTAGTTTGTTGTTAAGGAAAGCTTTATTTTTTTTTTATCTTAATATCTTTTTCTCAATCTAAATCATACTTTGTTTATCTAAATGTAATAAAAGGAATGGAGAAAAAGAATATATATATATATATATATATAAATCAGGAATTTTTTTAATATAATTTATGGTGTTTTTAAAGTTGAATAACACAAGAGATAAAAACAAAAACCATTTAAAATGGCTGCAATTTTTGACATTTTCTATTAAATTTTTTCTGAATTTCATAAAGATACAAGCACACTATAAGTCCACTATACCACTTTTCAAGTTCCTTTCTTTATATTTGTAACAGCTATTGTACTTACGTACAGACGACAACGACGACGGATGGACAGCATATCGAAAATCACTATTTCGGTTTCCTGAGGTCGTGAAACATGAAGATCAGCTTTCATATACTGGGTACGAAAAATATTTTAAACCTTAAAGGAGAATTTTAATATACAGTAATATAAAATCTAAGAAGCCGTAAATAAGGAAGTGTTAGCGAACAGTTAAGGACTAATTCAACAGTTTGTATTGCATACGTATTCGTTATAAATGCCTTACAATCGTTTTGTTTAATTCATTACCTGAAGAAGCAATAAAGATAAGATTTATTACGTGTCCTCTAGCCTTGCTATGCCAGCCAACACGTGAGTTCAGTTATTTTAATAAGGTTGCGCTCTAACACAGAGATTTAGCCCCAGCTTGGTAAATTGTTTGCAAACTTAAGCTCTTATTTCTGATAGCTTTACTTTTAATTTTGGATATATGAATACAAAACAAATTTTTGAAAAAAAAAGTCCCATTTTATAAATAAAAATAATAAGCAAAATCAAGTAAAATTATACTAATTTCCCAAAATTACAATAAACAATGAAGTAACATATTACAAGACTGTAAAGAGTACTGCAACTACAAAAACTCCGGACCAAGAATCCCAGCATCAACCTCCAAATTCTCTGAACGAATTAGGACAAAAATCCTACGAATATCTCTCAAAAATACACAGACGATTAGGGATGTTTTTACTGTCAAACCTGTATGACAAAATGGGCATTGCGGAGAGTGATCATAGACTGACAGAAAATGTATGACGAGTGCATGCTTTAATTACTATAACTTACAGTAGACTTTCTCTTCTAAGGGATAAAATAGTCAATTATCTGTTCTAAGAAATAAATAAAATAATGTTTTCAAAACCAAGTTTGGGCACAATAAAAAATTTGCTGTTAGGTTAGTTTGTAAGAATAATGTTGTACCTAAATTTCAAAGCTAGGAAAATTTCAAAGCTTTGTCTTGGAAAAGAATGTTAATTAAGGGATTATACCGGATAAAAGAAAATGGTATTATTGTACCTGTTACTAAAACTGACTGTGCATCATGTAGCTATAGTAGTTGATCCTTCTTATAACCTTACATTATCCATTCCCTACAATTGAAGATTTATTTGAATCTTTCAATATTTAATAAATGTTATTAGATGTTTGATTTTACTAATATAAATCGTTCTGAAACATTATCATTTAAAAAATTTTGTTTTCTATAAATAATAATTTGCATGTTTATGAGCAAAATTCCCCTTATCTTTACATTTCGATAAGAAATCAGTCAATTTGCAAATAAGTAATATTAAACAGTTCTTTAAGAAAGAGCATGAGCATCTGTGAAAGATTGTGCAATTCATTATTACTACGTTTGGCCCAAAGAAAACGAAAATCCACCGTATGATTATCTCAAATTACTTCTACAAAAAAAAAGTAATTCAGCTGTTTTGCACAATCAGCTGTCAAAATTGTTTCACAATTTTAAAATTAATTAACGGATCCATACAGCAGCACGGAAACGTCAACATATTAACTGACAACCCCCTCCCTCTAATAAACCTGTCCAATTAACTCATCACAAGCGGAAGTGACGGTAGACCTAAGTAAAGGGATTGTAACTTAAATTATATTTTCTTGCCTTAGCGATCACTTGTTAAATGCTACAGAATATTGATGTGTAATAGTTAGACGTACGTAAGTAATCCATTGCTTTACGTAAACTTCTACTGACGCGTTTCGAATTAACCCCATTTTCAAAACCTGTTACACATACTATAAAGAAATCGTCTTGATAACCTCTTCGCTACCCTCCGCTCTACAAGGGGTATAAAAATTATGACAAGACTTTGATAATTTTTTGCGTTACACCCATTGTTCAAATTGAACTAAGTTTTTGCATACAGTCTAATTTCGTAAGTCCAAAAAAGGGCCTCTCAAAGAGCGTAAGTAGCTACTGCAAATGTAAATAGGGCGACTAAAACATTTCGCCCTCTGTTTTTAACTAATCTTCATATTTCATGGGCTCAGAAAACAAATGTCGACTTTGTACGTACGTATAGTGGCCACAAAATTATGACAAAACATGAATAGGGGACTACAGAACCTAAGTTCAGAAAAACAAATAGAAAATGTCAAAATGACGACATGTACAAGTTAAAAACAAGTTGAATAACACACGCGATATGTCCAAAAACTGTTTAAAATGGCTGCCATTATTAGATTTTTCTAAATTTCAATCGGGTCCTATAACAGTACACTAGTCACCAATAACAAATTATCTTAATTTTAGTGGCCTTTATCGTGTTTACGTAGAGACAACGACAGACGGCTTGTCGAAATTCATTCCCCCCCCCCCCTAATCGTGAAGGACGGACCAATATGAAAGTCGAAAGTTTTAGCGATTACCAGACTCAAACCTATACTGTGTAAGTAAAAAAAAGCAGACTTTAAACTGATATCCTTAACCCAAATATAGATGTTGTCTTCCCTCCAGAATACTTTTTCTCAATACAATGAAAAATTTAATTAGATTAAAATATATAACACGATTCTAAGTGGCATGAAGAGGAAATGTATAAGAGGCTATATATAACTGGGCTGTCTATCTTCTTTAATGTCCTATAACGACTTGATTTGACCTGACCTAACATAATTGGATTTTGCAAGCCATTTGTCAATCATAATTCAACAGGAAAACAATATGACAAATCTGGGAGAAAATGCTCATTGCATTTGAAATTTATTACCAGATTTCCTCATTGGAAATAGCTACTAAATGAATCACCGGATAGCAGGAAATTTAAATCATTCACGTTTTCTATAAACGAATTATGAAGTTATGAAGACGTAGGAGAAACGCAATTCCATCAACTGGGCTCGAACCTACACATTTGATATTCTTAGTCAGTCAACATTGGCGTGAAATGGGCGCAGTAACCTCCTACCAACGATGTTTCTCCCTTATTTTTTTTTCCTATTTTCGTGAGGTTTAAGTGTACACGTAAAAGTATTTAAACAAAAATATCTTTTTCCTTTAAACTTTTCTAAAAAAAATTGGAAAACAAAAATTAAAGAATGTTTGGAAGTTATTGTTTATTAAAAATCTATGGTCCTCTCAAATGTCTGAACCTATTTACATTCGGACTTCATTAATCCCCTAAAACATTTTGAATAAATGCAGTTTAGCATAAATATTAGTTTAAAAAACATTTTTCATTCCCTGACCTGCGTTATTTCATGCTGTTGTTTAAAGGCAAAAATCTCAAAGTTATTATCAGTTTATAAAAAAGAAGAAAAAAACATAAAATAAAGAACTTTTCTAATAGCGTCAGGGTCGGGAGAAAACAAGAGTTGGTCAAGAGAGACATGATGAATGTACGACGTAATAATTTCCGTTCAGTGGACTTCAGAATCACATAATTTTCAATTTTCACCTTTTCCATAATTCATAATGGAAGCTATATTATTTACCTTTTTTATGATGTCCGAATTTTTTATTTTCACTTTCTGACAGAAAAAAAGTTCGATGGATCAAAATATCGATGACAAGTTTTATGTGGATATATTAGTTTTGAAGTTTCTGAGTTCAACATGATATCTGTCGCATGTGATGTGCTCTACATCCTAAACGCGTCGAGCGATTTTAACAAAATTTGGTATGTGGGCTTATTTAGGGCATATCTCAAAACTTCTTCTATTTTTGCGGTAACGAAAAATTTGATGTTAACTACTAAGGAAAAAAAACACAAAATTACGATTTTCTCTCTCTAAAAATGTTGATTAAATTATAATGTAGTGTAACCTCTAATAGCAGAAACAAAACACGAAACGAAATAATAACAAAACGTTCCCTGTCTCTCAAAAAGCTCGGTTCGTGAGTTATGGGTAAAAATCAAAATACATGGGGGCTCTACAAATTTCGTTCAAACTGACTATTATTGGCTCAAACCCGTGTTAAAACTCATGGGTAAAATAATATTAAGCTTCAGGAATAATTCGTAAAAACAAAAATGAACCTAACCTAAATTTTAATCAAATACAATTTACGCTGAGGATGGTTTATGGCACACGAGAAACAAGTTCAAGCACTATTTAAAATTTTTTTTTTTTTAATGCATTCATGATAAATTTTCATTTTTGGACTGACACAACTGCCGAAATGACATTGTTGCTAACTATTAGTATTGGTGCGTTTTTATTTTTGATTTTGTGAGTGAACAAATTTACTCATCAGTTTTGAACCATTTATTTTCTTTAAACCATTTTGTAAAGTAATATTTACTTTTTTTTTTTTTTTACTAAGACCCCGATCTTCATCAAACCCGATTCCTCTATAATTAGATTCCGAATTTAAACTTATAAAGGAAACATTACCACCTAAGATGAAACAGGTTATTTAGATAACAAGTAATCCCGTGTAATTATGCTGTACAAACTGGCAAACTAAATGTATCTCATTAACATAACATTACAGAGTACAAGTGTTAGTGGTGTAAAACTAAGATAAGGCGATAAGTAAGTAGGATTTAGTTTGGTAATCGCTGTAGGTAAAAATATAACAATTAATTATGGACGTTAAAATTGTTTGTATAACAAACTAAAATAATACAGTAGTGAATTTATAATAGCTTCACTTTTTTTTGTTAGTGTCTGCGCCCTAGCGGACCTCGAAGCTGTATTTCTGTGAAGGGGCTTGCACTCGCCACGCTCGTGTCAGTGTCCAGGCTCTGAAAGGCCTGTGAAGGAGCCTCCACTAACTACACTCGTATCGGAGACTTTTGGTTTTCAATTCTCGTAACTATACGAATTCACATTTTCTTGTGAGGGTTAAAAATTATATTTTTGGTGGGGTTGGTACCATTACATGCAACATTGAAATATGTAAATTTGTATCTAATTTAGCGTGTTATAAGTCGAATAACACACGAGATATGAACAAAAACTGTTTAAAACTGCCGCTTTTTTAACATTTTCAATTAGATTTTTCTGAATTTCAATAGGTTTCTAAACTCTAGTCCCTTATACCAAATTTGATGTTCCCATCTTAATTTTTGTGGCCGATATCGTCTTTACGACCAAACTTAATTTTTCTGTTTCCCGAGGCCATGAAGTATAAAGATCAGTAAACAAATTCATCTACAACAGTGGGTAAATAAAACCTCGAATGAAATTTAAGAAATTTCTACAACACTCCAAAAATAAATTTGTATTAGACCAAAACAATTTAAAAAAACTTCCACGCGTATTACTATGTTTACATTTACATGAATTAAAACCTTTTCCAATTTCATAGGTTCAAAAAATTGACAATTTTGTTCGATTTTTCCATTTTATAATCCATTCTTTAATTATTTGTTATGTCAACTTAAATGGACACCCATTAACGATGTG
The DNA here is from genome assembly GCA_963513935.1 of Aphrophora alni. NCBI lineage: Eukaryota > Metazoa > Arthropoda > Insecta > Hemiptera > Aphrophoridae > Aphrophora > Aphrophora alni. Next base: position 117,864,587 of record OY740770.1, read on the forward strand.
TTCTCTACTAATGATAGTTTGGACGTTTATAAATAAATTCTCTTGCCTTTTTATTACAATCAGTTCATCTTCATATTTCGATAAGAAAGTGATATTGAAATTCTAAAAGGATCACTTTTGTCCTGATCCTTTACAGTTTTGGTGTTGTGTGTAATGAAGTTATTTTACAACTTTACTTTAGTGTTATTCGTCGTCTCTGGAGTGTTGTGATAGATACAATTTTTAATCTAATAAAAGCCATTAAAACAGGACCATCTGTCATTAACATTGTCGGAACTTGTTAATGTTGGGTTTACTGAGATATATTTCCTTAGGGTAACTGTCGGTGACGGATCAGCCGCGGTAGTGTGGGCATTAATCAAAGTCTGTAACACAAGTTAGAAGTCTAATAGCTATACACTTAGGCTAGTTTCACACACACCGATATTGGACGGCCGGTAAAAAATCGGGCGATATTTTATCGGTAGCAGGTGCTTGCAGACATACCGGATTTTTACCGGTCAAACAATCAGTTGGTGACACGAGATTATTGAATAATGAATCCTAAACGAGTTGTTGCTATGTGGTTATTGTATCGCCGTATTAAGCGCCGTAGGATTAAGCGTAAGTGCTGGATTCACCCTATCAATCAAAACAGAGAAACCACGGGAACATTCTACATTCTTTTTGAAGAACTAAAGCTTGATGGCAGTAAGTTTTTCAACTTCTTCAGAATGTCTATTGCATCCTTTGACGAACTTCATGAAAAGCTGAAAAAAGAAATCCAACACCAAAATACAAAAATGAGAAACTCTATTCCTTCACGAGAAAGGCTTGCTCTAACATTGAGGTAAGTAATAAAATATATACCTGGCTCTTTTTATTGATGTTCCCAATGTACTAAAGAACTAATACTTAAAGAAATATAACCAGTAAACAATTCCTATCACAATAAAACAAGTCCAAAACAATTCTGATATTTTTTCTCCATTATTTTGGAATTAATATGTAGTCCTATATCAACAGAGCAGTCGGTTGGAATGGAAATGTCGCAGCGAGAACTACAGAGGTCGGTCGGTAAATAATCGGTGTGTGTGCAAGCGTGTATTTAGTCACATACGCCACTGTGTCGCCGGTACTTCCCCGGCACCGGTCCTTTGCAGTGGCAGTGGCCGGCTGCTCACCGTCATTTTACCGGCACCGATCAGCGGTCGGCGTGTGTGCAAGGTTCCGTTCCCTCCAGTGGTTCACTATTGGAATTTGGACGGTCGGTAAAAAATCGGCCGTCCAATATCGGTGTGTGTGAAACTAGCCTTAGAGGGGAGCTTTTTGTGATCCTACGGGACAAGGTTGTCTTTGTAAATAAACAAATCATTATTTATGAACGTCTTTACAACTGGATCTGTAAACACTGATCTCGCTCCTCTTTGGTAACATAAACGATCCGACTATTGTTTACTTTGTATTCTGATTGATCCATATATATAAGTTACATTACAGTTATCAAGTTTAAGAGAAAATCACTTTATTTTAAGCGAAAAACTATCGCCTTACCAAAAACAGTATGTTCGTCAACACAGATCCAATAACTTTTTTATAAATTTAAAATATGAGACATAAGAAAAGAGACCCTTAGTCCTCGAGAACAAGAGTTGGTAAAGAAACACCTGATAGATAAGATAAAAGAGAAGGATCTGAACTCAAGACCAGATTAAGAAAAGTGTAGATCTAAGATACCTCGGGATTGCCGCACCCCCCCCCCCCTCACTGACCATGTGTTATTTCTTCTTATTGTTTAAAGATTAAAAACCTATCGGTCATCATAGCCTTATAAAAAAGAAGAGTAATCAGATGAAAGCAAGAGAGTTCTTTGAGTGATGACGCTGTGATGTATTGATATAGAAAAACAAAATAAGGAAGACGAGAAAGTAATGGGTGCACCCTACAATGTCATGTGTAACACAGTTCTGCAGTAGTTACTAGAGAACTACTCAGTACGAAAGAGATATTGCAATTCGTGACGTCTTCTCTTGAAAGAGATAAAACGGCTCACCTTTCTCATTTTTGCACACCGAGCCCTCTTTGCACAAAACAAATGTATCATACTTTGCTTGTAAACACTTCATTTTTGCAACAAGGGTAATGACAAAATTAGGAAACTTAATTTCTCAATATTGCTTGTACCTCTAGTCATCTTCTTAAATTATCATACAATACAAAGCGTCTCGTTTACTACTATAAATATCGCCATCGTACATCTGTTTTCCTATTCAAACACGGCTTGAACGAACACGAGTGATACCTTTCCCCCCCCCTTGTTGTGTAAAAGTGAAAAACCTCTCGGTCATCATAGTTTAGCACTCGAATGCTGTAGTAACGTCAGGGTTTGGAAAAGAACAAGAGTTGGTCAAGAGAGCTCTGATAGGAAAGATGTTTGTTTTCAGTGAACGTCATTTTAAAACTTAAAAAAACCTTGTACTTACATCTTTCGGCCTACTTGAAAAGACCTCAATAGACGTATTTAGCCGTAAGGAACGCCAAATAGCGCAGTTTAATACGGCAAATTAACCAAGTGCGATAAGAGAAAAGATATTGATGCAAAATATATTATACAATCACTTCTCATGATTTACCAAATCAAATAAAGAATCCAAGCAACGGTTCCAGGAAGCAATAAACGCGTAACGTTCCAGTACTAGAGTTCTAAAATTACTCCTGCAGGGGATCTCGTATTTCCGCATCCCCTCCTTGTAGACACAAAAAATCTCTTCTAAGTTAACAAAAGTTATAGCCTCTAGGGAAGAGTTTAAACTTGCGCATATAGTACAGTGGATTTAAAAAGTTTAATTGTAGTTTATCAACACTTTCGTTGGTGTTATAAGGTAGATATATTGTGACAACGTCATAATTGTTATTTTACAGATAGAAGATTATTTAAACTGCTAATAGTAGTATGATTTAATTCCAGAAGGTATGGATACTTGTGTTTGCTTCTTCACAAGGAGTGGATGGCTGCGACACTCATACGAACAAAGCAAGTAGAGACTGTAATCATACATCTATGGCGACATCAAGAAAGTAGTGACATTCATAATTAAGAGTTTCAGAACTGTTCTAAACAAACTTACCAATTATGCAAGACTTCTTGATCTACCAATACAATATAACATTCCCTTTAAAGCTCAAGAGACCAATTATGGCGTTACATTTAGAGGATTTGCTTGTAGGCCTATTACAGTAGCTTCAGACTAGGATTGTGTCTGGTGTAAGGGGTGTGTCTTCTCTTCTATTTGCTTCCCTTACCTAACTTGACGGTACAACCCATTCCATTCTTATTTACACCGATAAAAGAAACGAAAGTAGGGTACGCGTTTACACAGAAGCATTTGAGGTCAATATTTTTTTATTGGGGTTGTACCGCTGAAAGTAAACGCAACAAACGAAGTGTGTGGGGGCCCCTCTGATCCTCTCCATCTCAGACACATTCCTACCTTGAGGATGCTGTACATTGTGTGATGGGGACTGGGTAAGTACCAAAATGGCGCTAGTCAACTTGTTTTATTATTTATCCCTTCAAACGCGACATTGTTTTAGGGAGATGGAGACGAATACATTTACTTTGGATCTTTAGAAGCCCATCGTTAGTATAGATTTTGAGAAATTCGTAATTTTGTATGTTGGTTTAACGACAGATTTTGAATATGATTTGTCCAGATACCAAATTTGATCAAACCTCGCCCACTCTTTGAGTTGTAGAATACAGACATGATTCCAAAAAGCCTCTTCACTCAAGGGATCGCAAACCAATATTTTTATTAAAAAACTTTCTCCCAGGAGCTCACTTAGCTAAATCTACACTTTTTTATGATAGTCTGGGTTAGATCCCTTTCTTTCATCATTCCCATCAGGTGGCAAGTTGTGACGCTACAATATTATCGATTCCTAGGTCCATTTAATTACATTTCTTTTCTTTATAAGGCGATGTTGACTGAGAATCCATTCGCTTTTAAACAACAACAAAAAACATACAAAAACTTCATATTTATTTTATAAGCAATAACATAGCAAGTACATCAGGTATCCAGCTGTTTGTCAATATACACAGAAAACCACTCACTATACAACCCAACATGCACACAGAAACAAATAATTCCATAAATGATAGCAATAAAACTTGAAGCATCGCTCAATCAATGGAAATATATGACACACAATAAGTTATTGTTGTAGGCGGGTGAAAAATGAGAAAACTCACACTGTGAGGTAATTAATGATCTACGCTTTAAAACAGCACCGTGATAAAGGCTTTTTTAGTTTCACAGAGAGGCTGTGCAGTGTAAAGTTTTATGATCCCGAAAAATAACCTTGAGTTTTGTATGGAAAGTTCTTTAGGAAACAAAAAATATATAACGTTGTTTAAACCTCTCGGGGTATCATCCAATCGCGACAGAGTCGGAAAAGAACAAGCTTTGATCAAGAGAGACCCGATAGAGAGGGATCTAACCCAATACTACATGGGAAAAGATGTAATCCAGCTGGGTAACATCGGAATGGCCACACCTGAACACAGAATGGCCGTCGGAAATATCCGTTTTAAATGTAATAAAGTCGATTATACTATACCAACTCCCATAAGAAATTATATGTTGGAAGGGGGGTCTCAGTAAATAAGAAAAATACTTTCTTCCATTTTATTTTCTCACATATACGTAGTATAGAGAAAGTTATGATGGGTCAATAAAACTATGTCGAATTATTTCGAAGTCCCTTACGTCAAAAAATGTGGTTTTTGGAATGATGTGTTCAACAGCACAAACGCGCGGACTGATTGTAATCAAATTCAATACATAGCCCTAAAACGATATCTTAATAAATTTTATTTATATGTTTACTTTTTGCGTGGGATATTACACATGTACATACAAAAATTGGAATTTTCGTTGGACTTTAATCTTCAAAACGCCGTGACTAGTTTATTTTCTAATATTCTTAAAATTTAATTCTTTAAAAATAAGGATGCCTTGACAATTTTCGACTGACGAAGTTGTTTCCCATTTATCGGCCTAAAATTTACAGGACTCCAGAAAACCGTATACAAATTAATATAAAAAAATTTTTAAAATTAAAAAAAATATATTTTCTTTTTCTTTCAATTTTAATCCAGTAAAAAAATAATAATAATAATAATAAAATAATAATAAAAAAAAAATAATAAAATAAAATGACAAAATTATTTTTAGATAATTTTCTTAACTTTAAAGAGGTAACTAGAATGTATATATGACTATGAAATTTTACGTTTTTATAACTAGGAGGGATGGATTGTGGGTTAATGAACGGAATATTTGTTATTTGATTTCCTTCAGATTATGATAGACTATAGACAATCTTCAAGGGCAATCTGAATACTATTTTCACACACAAAACGATGACAATATTAATTGATTCTTCTAAACACAATTACAGGTACCGTACAAAAACAAATAATTACTATTTAGCATATTCCCGTAAATAAATAACCTGATGTACATTTCAATACATCTACAACTAAACTAGTATTAATATATATAACCCTCAAGGACTCATTTAATATGTTTAGTAGGAGTTCGATAATCCCGAGGTAATCTAACTGGAACTACACCTTTTTACTTGAAGTCTTTAATTAAATCATTCGTTTTCATCTTTCCTCTCAGGTCACCCTTGACCAACTCTTGTTCTTTTTCGACCCTGACGCTATTAGAATATTCGAGGGCTAGAGGTCTTTATTTTGCTCTTTTTTCCTTTCACTCGCACAGTATAAGATAATTTTGGTAATCGTCAAAAATTTCGACCTCCGTTCATTTCACTGATCTTCATGTTTCATAGCCTCATGAAATCGGAAAAGTGTCAAAAAATTGACAAGAAAATCGAATTTAAAATGTCAAAAAGGCGGCCATTTAAAACAGTTTTGTCATATCCCGTTTTACTCCAAAGAAAGACAATAAATTAGATCAAAACTTTCAAATTTCAATTCTGTATGTAATGGTACCAACCCCACCTCACTACGACAAGAAATATCAAAAATATAATTTCAAACCCTGACATGTGATATTCGTATAGTTACAAGATCCAGTAAGGTCGAGCGTAGCGAGTGGAGTGGAAGTCGTTAAACCTATCCGACGTCAAGAAAGTTACAAGGTTCAGAAAACCTGTGTAACAACTGTTTTAAATAAACCCACCAATACAATTTAACATTTCATACAAGCCCAAGATACTAATTTTTGTGCATTACATTTATAGGATCTGCTCGAGTTTGTTTGCGTACCGAGTGTCCTGGTAACGTTATAAATGTCAACAATACAATATGTTATTAACTAAGTTTGAATGAAGTAACACTTGCAAGTTTCAGCTAGTTAAGAACTAGTGCAAACAATAAAGTTATAATCTATTACATATACATGATGGAGTATCTACTTGGTAAAGACTCTTATATCTACTTGACGGTATTATAGTAGTTAGTAATCTTTCAAAGTGAATATTATGTGCACTAAAGTACAGGGCTAATAAGGCTGGCTGCACACCGGAGCTATATTAAGTTTGTAAGCTTTACAAGGATTTTACTTATAATGGGTGTGGTAAGTCTGAGAGACCCTAGCTGGATCTACACCTACCTTCATGTAGTTTTGGGCTAGATCCCTCTCTTTTATCTTTTCTTCTTGTTTTTTTTCCAAACTCTGATGCTATTAGACTAAACGATGATGACAGAGGTTTTAGCTTTTAAACAACAAAGGGGAAAAGTATCGCACGTGATCGTGGTTTTAATGTTTAAACACGGAGTACGATAACGACATATGTAGTAAGCGCTCAATATCGTAAGATAATGTAAGATGTCAAGAGGTATAATATTGAAAATTAAGTAAAGCAACACTTAAGCTTGCACTTTAAGCAACATTTAATATTATTTGTTTCGCACAAAATTTAAGTGACAGAAGAAATTATTAGAGACGTGTTCTACAAAAGATCGAATTTGGATAGCAGTGGAGAAGACCACATTCCCCTTGGAATCCCAAGATGGGTGAAAAAAGCATCAGAAACGTAGCAGAGGTAATTGTTATGGGTTTAGTAATGTATAATTAATTAGAGTTACTGAGCATTTTTTATGGATTTTCCAAAAAGTAAACAATCTATGGATCATAACTTTCTCAGCTTTTAATACAGTAAAATTCTAGATTTTTGAAAATTTTAATTAACATAGCGTTATGAGATAAACCCTCAAGATGAAACGAAGGTCATATAACCTAAACCTATCAATTTAGAATCGGAAAAAAAAACTGTAATAAAACTAACAATGAAATTAATATATAGACAGTACATAGGCTGTCCCATGATGAAACCGATATACTTTCTCAGGGGTATTTCTTCGATTAAAAATCGTTTACGGTAACGCTACGTTTCCAGACGATCGTTGTATTTTTGAAAGTAGATAACATATTAAGTTTAAATTTTGAATACTCATTTATTACTAACTTTTTACAAGTGTACCAAAATCAAAATTACTATCTTAAATTTTTTCAAAATGGCAGTCGTTTACATTAGTAAAGTTAATGGTGAATAATTTTAAAATTTCAAGACCACCATTTTTACAATTTTTAAAATAAAATTTGTAGTAGCCTATTGGTACTGGTAAAACGTAACAAGCAAAATGTGTACCGTATACTAAATTTCGACTTGAAATATTAGGAATTTTTTAAGTTAATTAACATTATTTTTCGGAAAAACACAAAATGGCCTACAGACGCATAACGAAGCATTTCCGGACCTATGTTTATATGAACTTATTTTGTTTCAAAGAATACATGTTAGTTTTCACAAAGGACACCCTATTAAATTTCATAGACTGTGCATAATTAAATGAATTTGATGCACCAATAGGAATTACAGAAAATAAAGTTCAAAAAAAAAATCCCGAACTTCAAGTGATTTTAAACTCCTCCACTAGTGGGAGTTTCAACAAATACAATTTAAAAAAAATTTATATCAACTTTTCTAAAAACAATGAAATAAATAAAGATTAAAAAAACAAAAAACACACGTAGTACAAAGTATTAATTCAAACGTTATTAAAGTGTGAGCGCTTAGATTCTTAAATTTGAAAAATCCTAAAATTGTAGAGTGGGTTCCTAGAATTTATAATTATAATTTAAAATTCTAAGCTCCCACACTTTATTTTGTAATTTACGTTTGAATTAGTACTTTGTACTAAGTGCCTTTTTTTAGAAAAGTGAGTTTAAACTAATGTTTTTCAAAATTTTATTTTTATTTACTACTTTTTAGTTATAACCAATTGTTTTATCTTTCAATTCGTCGGGCAAATAGGATGGCTGTGTTCCGACAAATGTCAACATTGCAACTTGGCTGTGATAACATCGTTTTGTACAAATTTCACAGATTTTGTCACAAAATTTGTTGATCGCATTTTCTAACACTGCCAGACTAGCATTTCGCTCTTGCCGCTGTTGTCGATCACGTTCTAAGCGAACTTGAAGTTCTTCAAGGGTTTCCACATCACGGCATTGCGGTTTGTGTTCACTTTCAGATTGTAAACGCGCTTCGCGTTCTTCTTGGTTCCCATTTGAAAGATGATAACCTACTGCGTATTTGTACTACCCACCTCATACACTGCGCATGAGCACTTCTCACTACCTGCTGCATATGTATACTACACATACGAACCTATTGCGCATGCGTTTTCCCCACCATAAACATGTGTATATAACAATGAATTATTGTATTGTCATCCCAGATCAACATCTATACAAAGTTTCAACATTTTTATCAACAAGAAATGTCTCAAATAGAGCTTCATAGATTTGTAGACAGACAGACGTGAAAGCAAAATAAAGAAAAGTGTGTAAAAATACTCAAATATAAAAGTTATACAATTTCGTTTACACAATTCGAAAACAACAATAAAAATTGATTTCCATATGACAAAATGGCGGCGAGTTTTTTTAAAATTTTGATAATATAAATTTAAATCCCGTAAATATTTGACGAGAGTCCCACATTTAAAGTTCGCAATAGTTTACGAGATATTCACGATAAAATGATCACCCTGTACATTATAAATGGAATTTCAGGCAAAGTTCTTTATACTACTCACCAGAGGTTGATAAAAAAGGGAAAACTCTTAGAAGACCAGAAAGAACTGATGTTTACCTGTGAACAAAACAAATTTTGCATTATCAAAACACGAAATGACAAAAATATATCCACAAAGTTACATACTTATATTCTGCCGTCCAAGTGGAAGATAATTGCTTATTATAAATAAATTACTAAACTAAGACAAACTTAGTGATGATATAAAGGTCATGCTTTTTTTCTTGTCGTTTAATACCTCTCATCATCATCGCTTTAAAAAATGAGTTGATGGTATCTACCCAGCCCATCATACAATCTAATACAAGCAGATCTAAGTAGAATGTTCATAATTTGTTTTCTTGAACATTATAGGAGTAGTTAAATTATCGTGATAGACCAAGGAGTCTAATCCATAAGGGATAACTGTTGTTACACAGGTTTTCTGAATCTCGTAATTGTGTAATACTACCCGGTACAAGTTGGCTAGGCCCTAAAAGACGTCGTAGAAGTGTCTACATTAAATAGTCTCGACTCGCGTACTAAATTAAACCATAATAAGCAGATTGCAATTCTGCATGTAATGGTACCAACTCCATCACTCTACAACGACCAATAGCGAAGTTAGCGTCACTGAGCTTCCCTAGTAAACTAACAGGACAGTCTCCAACACGGAGTGTAACCTTTTTCACATACGTACAGCTACTAGGGCCGAGACACTGACACGAGCGAAGCGAGTGGAAATTGTTAAATATATACACGAGGCTCTTTAAGATCTAGCAAACGGTAGTGATATATACAATTACCAGGTTCAGAAAACCTGTGTTAACAAATTACCTTACCCCGATCTACTAATACAAGTTTTGGGCACCACATTGTATGGTAGGGTGGGTAAGTATCATGATGGCCTAATCAACTTGCTTTATTAGAAACGAACTGTAAAATTAAATCTAGATACGTAATATTTATTATCTCAATACATAAATTTACAAAAACACACTTCTAAAAGTATTATTAAAAACGAACATAAATTGTTACTAAAATATTATTTTGTTGATAAAGCACAATAGCGGAGATTCAGTGCGTGACTGGAACACGAGTGTGTACAAATGTCACTAAGTTTATCAGCGCTCTGGTCTATATAAAGCCGCTAAATTGCCAGCCTATTTCCAACAACTTCAAACAAAAGCAGAGTAAAATAACGCTTTCCAGTTTTATTACTACTCTTAGTTATAACAGTCCTGGTGAAGAAGCTTTGTCAGTCGGACATCCAATGGGTTTAGAGTTCATTTCACGGGTCACACGGATAACATTTTTGTATAACCAGGAATGAGATTAGTTTTAATTTTCACCCCCAAGCTTAAACCCAGTGTACTAACTGGAGTTGTTAATTTTTTATTACATAACCAGTATATGAAGTATTGAAATTTGGCAATCGAAAATATATCGACCTGTTTTTTTCCCCTTTCCCCTCTCCCCTCCCTTCCCCTTGACTAATCTTCACGTATTATGACCTCAAAAAACAAAAAAGTAATTTTCGACATCCTGTTCGTCCGTATCGTCAGGATAGCGGACACAAAAATAAAGACAGGAACATGAAATTTGGTAAAGGAGACTATAGTGTGCTCATATAGGATCCCATTAAAATTCAGAATAATGAAATTGAATAATCAAAATTATAACTTTAAACGGTTTTTCCTTCATATAAATTGTGTTACAGAACTTAAATGATAACATTAAATTAAATAAAAAGTGTCAGCTGAGACACTGACACGTGCGAAGCGAGTGGATATTTTAATATACAGGGTGAACTAAAAATGCGCGGACATACGTCGGGGTGGTAGTTCCTTTTTGTAAAAATAAGATAAAAAGTTCCAATAAACATAAGTCCAAAAAGTTTTGTTTTTTGTTTAGCCGCAATTTTGTGTTTTTTAAAAGATAAATTTACAACACAATTATTTACTGATTAATTTATAATTATTAGTAACTTTCAGTCTGAAATTTTATCAAATTCCTTTTTTAGATAGAAAACATTTTCACATGAACAAATTGATAACTTTTCAAATCCGAGAACAAACGACCAATTTATGTCGGAAATAGTTCCATTTAACAAGACTGATTTTGTTAGATTTAAATTGGCCCATAAATCAAGTTCGTTGAATGTAACTATATCTGCCGTAAATTGGTTGTTTCTTATCGGATTTGAAAACTTAAAAAGTACCATTTTGTTGATCATAAAATGTCTACATTTTCGAACTATAAAATGAATTTGATAAAATTTACGATTAAAAAGTTACTAACAATTGAAAAATTACAATGGCTGCCATTTAGAATTTTTTTTAAATAGTAAATAGTAATAAATAAATGTGTAACAAATTTCAAAAAGATATCTTTAACCGTTCTCTAGATATACGTTTTTCTTTTAAAAAAAACAAAAAAAACACACAAAATGGCGGCCTAACAGAAAACGAAGCAATTTTGGACCCTTGTTTATTGGAACTTTTTTCTTATTTTTACAAAAGGTAAGAACCACCCAACGTATGTTCGCGCATTCCAGGACACCCTGTATACACGTTTTACCCGATGTCAAGAAAGTACTGATATACACAATTGTGAGGTTCATAAAACCTGTTTAACAAACTCACCCTACTGGATAAGACACCACTATCTAATCCACCTTTATGTAACCCAACTTTTCCTAAAAGACTCAAGAAATCAACTTTTGGGTCTGTTTGTAATACATTACAAGATGGATAAGTACCATGAGACCGCACATCAAATTATTTTATAAGGCAATGATTACAGAAAGGGATTTCGCCTTTGAACAACAAAGGGGAAAACATTTCCTCTCTTTAAAAACATTATAAAAAGCATTCCGACTACATTTTATTAGAATTTTGATTTAGTATAAAGCGTCTCGGTGCCGACAAATAAGGCAACTTTGTAGGTCGTCGTCAAATTGGCTTTAAACTTCATTTCACGGGTCATCTACCACCATATCTCAGAGCGATGTCTCAAAGCCTACTGTGTCTGCCGTTATACCAAAAATAGAATTTTACGGGAAGCAATATTTTAGAAACAATGAATTATTTTTATCATTTATTCTATGAATATTGTTCGTATGTGTTTTATCTAAAAGCATAATAGATTCTTGTAAATCGGTTTGCTTATTTAAAGGTACAAAATATCTGTCATCATCGTTTTCAAAAAAAAAAAAACCTTACCTCTTGAATACTCTAATAGCGTCAGGATAGGAAGAGAACAAGAGTTGGGCAAGAGTGACCTGGAGAGAGAGAGAGAGAGAGAGAGAGAGAGAGAGAGAGAGAGAGAGAGAGAGAGAGAGAGAGAGAGAGAGAGAGAGAGAGAGAGAGAGAGAGAGAGAGAGAGAGAGAGAGAGAGAGAGAGAGAGAGAGAGAGAGCACCCAAAATCTAAACGCCATACTCGTACTAACTATAGTGGCAGTTCACAGTAGACAGTAGTAGAGAAAAAAAATTGGACACTCCAGCTCACCGCTGGGACCCCATGGGGAGTAAAAGGTGGTGCAAAACGGTTTTTGTAAATATCTCAAAATTAAGATGTCAAAAAACGTTAAAGACAAAGGTTGTAGCTGACTTAATTTCCAATCAAATTTTGTAATTTTTTCATCAGACGCACTGGGACAGAGATATGAGCGCTCAAAGTCTCAACTTTACAATGGTTCGTATAATGCCTTTTTTTCCCTTCTTTTTTTTTTAGTTTAGGCCGATTTGTGTATAGTAAAAATCACTAAATAAATGTTTGTACGTGTATATACTTATGCACACACATACACACACGCGCGCGCAGATGTGTAGAAATGTTTTCATGCAATATATATTATACTTGTCTAAATCCAAACATATACATCTATACGCATGGATTAGTCTCTATATGCATGTAAATGTGCAAAATGTGTAAATTCAATATGATTGTATAAAATTTATCAACAGATTTTTTGTTTTTTAACGATATCTCAGGAACCGGTATTTAAAAAAAAAAAATTGGTTTTGTTTGATTTGAGCCAGGAAAATGTATTTTTAGTATACAGCCAACCCACATTACCAAAATTGATTGAAATCAAAATTATACGCGTTTTAATGGGCTTGGTACTCCCGAGGATACCTAGCTGGATCAACACATTTTGTGTCACGTAGTCTTGGGTTAGAGTTTCTCTTTTATCTTGCCTCGCAAGTCTCCCTTGAGCAACTTTTATTCCTTTCCGACTCTAACATTATTATTAATTATAGTATACAAGGGCTAGGGGGTTTTTATTTTTTTTGTTCTTTTCTACTTTTTTTATAAGGCGATAATAACTGAAAAGTTTTTCAAATAAAAGTTTTTTTTTTTAAATTTTGGACACTTTATAAGAAATCGTCATTATCTATTAGTAAATAAATCCCGCCCCCACCATGCATCACTATTCCCTCTTGTGAAAATCCCCGAGTTGAAAGATAAATAAACACATAAAATCACAAATATATATAATTAAACCCGCGTGGAATACAATACTGCACTTTTAATTCAGTTTCTACACGTCACGTCCTGCGAACGTTTCCCACAAGACATCTAAATCTGTAGTATGATTTCTCTACGGGTCTGTGTAAAATATATGATAATACAATAACGTGCGACAGTGACGTCATCGTAATCACAGACACTCTAATGTAGTTAAAAGTGTATAGCCTCGATATTGCAGGCGCAGTTAAAGTTTATAATAAACAGGGGACTGCGGGTTCGTCCAGTGTTTATATGCAGGCGACAAATGACGGTAATATCCTTAACGGTTCATATTTAATTTCTATAAAAAAAAATCGAATTCAATACCCTCGCATATGAAAAAATATAAGCCTAGAATTGGTCTACTGGTTTTACCTTGTATTTCATGTTTGATTCTCGAACGATGCTTAAAATATTACGATGTTGTCCCAACATGGTGGAGTAAATTTGTAAGCGAAGTGATAGTGAATCCTGGTAATGAAAGGTAGAACTACAACGAAAATCGATGTCCTGATCTCAAATCACAGTATGAAAAGACAATAACGTTCTGTTGCGCTAGGAATTAAAAAACTTAATTAATATAATGGAAGTTTTGTTACTCACATAAATGCTTTATTATCCAAAAACTTGTACCAATTTTAATCAATTTTGGTAAGTAAGCATATTTCGGCTATATCTCAGGACGTGATTATATTAACTTCAACTTAAAATTGGGGTGTTGAAGCCAAAAGAAAAAAACGGCCATATTTTTGCTGAATCTCAAAACTTATTCAATTTTTGTTGATTCAAAATTTGGGAGTAGCTGCATAAAAAACACGAAATTACTATGTTCTCAAAATCGGCTCTAACAGTTTTGATCAATCTTTGCTCACGTGTAGCTTTTAAAATTTCAAACAAAATGTAACTCTTCAAAAATGCCGGTAAAATCATAGGTTATGGTAGCCTGTTATAAAACACGTAAATTCTAGAAATCAGCACTACCGATTTCATCAAAATTTTAGTGATACGTGAAGATTAATAACTCAAACTAGTGTTCAAAATTGCAAGTAAAAAATATTCCGGAATAATTTACAAAAATTAACCTTACCCGTTATTGAAAACTCATTTAACCAAATACCGATTTACTTGTGAGGACGTTTTTATGACACAAGCGAAGCAAATTAAATATGTAAATATGATTTTTATAAGACAATATACCCACTGTTCATTTTAATTTTTTGATTGACAATTAATATTTTTGGTAACAAATAGTTTGGAATGGGTAACTGAGAAAGTTTATGGACACTTTATTCTCAACCAAGTTGCATTTAACGAGCTGATATCAAGCTCTATAGAATATAAGACTTGCTATAACTTGTGTTCAACACGCTGTTTAATTTCCTGTGGTATATGGGACAATCTATAACAGTCTGTATTGTGATATCAGAAATAACTGAAGAACTCTATGCAGTAATGTCAAGTAAATTCCACTTGAATTGTCTACTTCTTAATAAAAATCTGACTTCTTTCGTGCTATCATGGTACTTACCCAGCCCCATCGTACAACGTAATACAAACAGATTTCCTAAATATAATTCTCCAAAAGTTGGTTTCTTGTAGGGAATGCTAAATTGTATTGATATAAACCAGTAGGGTTATTTTTGTTTAAAACCGTTGTTACACTAATTTTCTGAACCACGTAATTCTGTATATGATTACTTTCTTGACGTCGTAGTGTTGTATTATAGAAGAGCTTCGTGTCAGTGTCTCGGCCCTTCCGGGACTCAAATATGTGAAGGAGCGCCAACTCGTTACGCTCGTGTCGGTGATTAGGCCCGGCTTTGATCTACGAATATCACTTTTTGTCTGTCTATTATACGGAGCCCCCTTTTCTTTGTACACCAAACAGTAAGTAATTAAAATAATACTGCCATTTTAATATAGCTACAAATATGTGTTAGGACTAACCTAACACATTTGTGGTGATTCTTCCTACCTCAACTCTGATTTACAATTTTTTTTAAATCACAAAGGTTAGGTTAGGCCAGAATTATGTTAAACATTCAAATCGACTAATGAAATTATTCAATTTAAAACCAACATAAGTTAATATATCACCAAAATCGCTATTAAATGCAAACAATGATTCTCGTAAGATTGTTGTAGTGGCACTGAATTCGCTATTAAATACAAACAACGATTCTCGTAAGAGTGTTGTAGTGGCACTAAATTTTTTTTAAATACAGACAATGATTCTCGTAAGAGTGTTGTAGTGGCACTGAAATCTTTAATAAATGCAAACAATGATTCTCGTAAGAGCGTTGTAGTAGCACTGAAATCTTTATTAAATGCAAACAATGATTCTCGTAAGATTGATATAGTGGCACTGAAATCGCTATTACATACAAACAATGATTCTCGTAAGAGTGTTGTAGTGGGACTAAAATTTTTATTAAATACAAACAATGATTCTCGTAAGAGTGTTGTAGTGGCACTAAAATTTTTATAAAATACAAACAATGATTCTCGTAAGTGTTGTAGTGGGACTAAAATTTTTATAAAATACAAACAATGATTCTCGTAAGTGTTGTAGTGGCACTAAAATTTTTATAAAATACAAACAATGATTCTCGTAAGAGTGTTGTAGTGGCACTGAAATCGCTATTAAATACAAACAATGATTCTCGTAAGAGTGTTGTAGTGGGACTAAAATTTTTATTAAATACAAACAATGATTCTCGTAAGAGTGTTGTAGTGGCACTAAAATTTTTATAAAATACAAACAATGATTCTCGTAAGTGTTGTAGTGGCACTGAAATCTTTATTAAATGCAAACAATGATTCTCGTAAGAGTGTTGTAGTGGCACTAAAATTTTTATAAAATACAAACAATGATTCTCGTAAGTGTTGTAGTGGCACTGAAATCTTTATTAAATGCAAACAATGATTCTCGTAAGAGTGTTGTAGTGGCACTAAAATTTTTATAAAATACAAACAATGATTCTCGTAAGTGTTGTAGTGGCACTAAAATTTTTATTAAATACAAACCATGATTCTCGTAAGAGTGTTGCAGTAGCTCGTCTAGAGGGGATGAATGGCCGAACTTGAAACGATTCTACTGGGGCGAATGAAAGTCGTAGTTATGTTATGGAAGTAGACAGATAACAGAACCTAAAAATATTCGTAAAATTATGTTTCCAGTTTTAAACTTTAAAATGGGAGTACATATAATTACACAAGTAGACCTTTTCTTGGGAGCTCGGGGTTTAAGATAAATTAGAATTTTGACAATAACTTCTGTATTTGTTATCGCAGAGATACCATTACATGCAGAATTAAAATATGCACATTTTTATTTAATTTAGAAGATTATAAATTTAATTACTGGATATATGAACAAAACCCTGTTTAAAATGACTGCCATTTTAACATTTTCAATTTAATAAAGTTCTATATGAGCACACTATAGACCCCTACATTAAATATCATCTTCCTATCTTAATCTCTGTAGCCGTTATCGTGCTTAAGTTGTAAAGACGACAACGACGACGGACGGACGGCATGCCAAAAAACCTTTTGGGTTCCCTGACACATGAAATGGAAAGAACAGCCAAAAAACAGAGATAGATGCTTTTACGATTACCAAACTAATCCTACATGTTGTATACTGAATTTCCTTGATAATCTTATACGCTAATTTTTGTTCTAAATCATTTACAACAAATAAAAAAAACGATTTAAATATATTTATAGCTAAACTAAATATGTAAATTTGTTTGTTAAAATGTGTTTTTTTATTGTTAATTTCTATTTTTTGTACACTTATTTTCACTGGGTTTCATTGATTTTGATTGTGTAACTGTTTCAATAATACATTCCTTCTATTTATTGTATTATGTTTAAATATGAGTATTGATGTTGTTAAATTTAGTGTTATGTTTAATATTATTATTATTATTATTGTTAAACAAATGTTTAACACTGATATTTAATATAATGTTAGATTATTTTAAGGATTGTAATATTTATTTAAAATTATTTAAATACATAAGTCTATACGAGTATATAAAAATATTTTATATTCTCACTTTTGTGTTGCCACATTAGTATCTGAAAGAGTTTAACTTACAAACCCATTAGTGGTTTTTGCAGTTTCAGTTATGCAAGTATGTTAATTTTGTAAAATTGGGTTAAAGAAATTAAAAAGGACGGGTACAATGAAAACGTTATCTACCATGAAACGTTACGTAGGGGACCTTTTGTTCTTCCTTTGCTATTGAAAAAAACTCAAATATCTCGAAATTTATTTGTATAGCAAAATCTCTTGGGAAGAACATATTAGAAAAATATATATAAAATTGAAACAGAATATTAGAAAATTTAATTTTTAAGGAAAGTTTGTCAATATATATTTTACATTAGTTTCAATACTGTATCGGATGCTGTGGAGGGATGTAAATATAACATCTTTAAAACTATTAGAAAATGATCAGAATTTATTTTATTCTTATCATATTTTGCAAAAGTATACCCGAGCGCTCTTTACACTTTTAAAACTTTGCCCCTAAGGTATTCCTTTATTTTAAAAGTTTTTTTAATATTTTTGGTGCGAAGTGACAACAATGGAACTGAACTCGGTTATCAAAACACCCGGATGTATGTGAGAAAACCAAAGACTAATATTACTTCTTATAAACATATGTCCTAAAATGGTTAGTTGTGTAACTTGCCAACATTTTGTATTTGGAACAAAAATATTATTACGTTTTGAACGGCAAATGATATAGAGCTGACATTTTGCGTGGTACTTAGTGCCATAAAGACGCAATTTGAGAAAAATTATCTGCCGATTTCCTTTACTCATTTCAAAATGGCGGCCATTTAAAATGTTTAACATTGAGTATTTCTAAAACTGTTAAGTTGTACAAAAAATGTATGAGGGAGAAAAAAGTTTCCTTAATGACAATTTTAAAAAATCTGTACATCAAAAGATAATTGAGCGATTGACAAAAAACTTTAAAACATAATTTCTTGGTAGTTGTCTACAATACCTAAAATTAGCCCCGAAATTTTTACTGCGAGTTCTGAAATTTTGTATTTAATTATAAATAGATTGACGTCTATAAAAGTTAAATACAAACTTTAAAAACTGAAGTTTCACAGTTTCTTCGTGCGACATATTTTGTATTGAATTGATCAATTTATGATTTTTATTTTTAAATATAATCAATCAGTAGTTAGATTTAGACAGATCAGGTGTCACAATAATTTCGCACTCATCATATTGTCAATTTTATAGCAAATAGTAATTGTCAACTTTGTTTCTTCACCACCCCCCCCCCCCATTCTACCAATCTCTACTACATAAAGATGACTAGATACCACCACATTAAAAGAACATAAGTGTAAAATTATTGCGAAAAAAAAAATTATTATTTTTGAATTCCGAGTTTCTCTTCCGAATATTTACGCTTATGCAAGTATTCCTTTATTCATAAAGTTAACGCAATTATTGATTTAAAAAGTATTTCTTGGTAATTGACTACAACACCAAGACGTCCAAATTAAAAATTAACGAGGTTATTCTCAAAATTAAAAAATACAATGGTTCTAAACTACACTTGACATTTAAAAAAAAAAAAAAAAAAAAAGAGTTAATATAATTATCAAGGGATATGTTTGACTTGTGATAATTTTTACCTCCGAATATTTTTACCTATATATAACAACTCGCTCTTTATTCAAAAGGTGTATTATTTAATTCACCCCTAATAATGAATAACTGGTATTATAAACTACTGAATGTTGTAGTTAATTACCAAGAAACTTTTGCCAATAACTTATAATTATGTTCATTAAACAGACAATAGATTGTGTCTCTAGTAATTTTGATGCAATACCAAAAGTTTTTTGAGATATTCGACCTCCACTTTGAAAATGTACAAAATAAAGTCTTGGTTTTTGCTATACTGGTAAAAGGTTGCATACTGAAATGCGTATGCCAAAACTAGATAGAATTTTCAAAATAAAAAATTTAGTGCCCTAAACCTGTCCCTGAAATATAGCACACAAAATAGAGACCCTTAGCCCTGGAGTACTCAGCGTCAAAGTTAGAAGTGAACAAGAGTTGGTCAAGAAAGACCTGATAGATAAGTTGAAAGAGATGGATTAAACTAAAGACTATACAAAGAAGGGTGTAAATCCAGCTAGGTTACCTCGGGATTGATATATATATATCTCACTATAAGTACACTCCTAAGCGACTCCTCTATATAAATATCAATAACAATTTAAAGTTAGTATTGACTCGAGATAATTTGGGTGGATGTTTAAAAATTTCCCACTAGTCCCTCGGAATTTTAAAAATAATTTCGAGAATTTTTCTTTCCATCAGATTTTTTTCACAGAATATTGTTTCAGATGTATAAAACAAGAATCTGTACGCGTGATGTTGTAGGCAAGACATATTTAAATGCAATTTAATTATTAAAAAGTGCATATTTCGCAATTCTTACACTTTTATTACAAGCGTTTAAAATAATAAAAATTGGTTGGAATTGTATTGTTCTATTATTAATTAAAACATTATTTAACACTTACAATCATTTGTAACCCTTAAAGGGCCATTTTGAGCCTATAATTGCATCCAAAAGTGGATAATGTGCATGTGTAGAAAACAAAAAAATTTATAAACACTTTAATATTGAAAATATTATGGAAACTTTTTTTATTGGCGGTTTTCATGGTTCCGAAAAATTGGAAAATTCAAAATGGCTGACTGAAAATAGCGCGAAATTAAAATTTTAAAATGTTATTTTTTACGTTTTTGTTCACTTTAAATATAAAAGAGGCAATAAAAATTGGTTGGGAGTATTTTCTTTTATAATTTTTTTTCCCTCCAATTTTCACCCCTCCCCCATATCCCTTCTTTCTTAAGACATTTACAAAGATAAGAATCTTTTAAAAAAATATTCTTCAAAAAGAAAATAATAATGTACAATACCCATTTTGATTCACGTCTTTTACATTTAAATAAACAAACATAAGAATAGCATTTGTATATTTTAAATCCGCGCCATTTTCTGTCAGGCAATCATAATTTTCAAATTTCTCGACAGATTAATAAGGGACCATGAATACCCTCAATATAAAAGGTATCTCAAATTTCTTTTTTACATATTCTATGCTGCAGATTCTTATTCTTTGTAAATGGTTTGAAAAGAAGGGAGGGTGGGGAAGGGGTGAAAATTAAAAAAAAAAAAAAAATTTAAATTTATGAAAGGAAATTATTATTGCCTTCTTATATTTAAAGTGAAAAAACCTACAAAATGGCATTATAAAATTTTAATTTCGTGCTATTTTTAGTCAGCCATTTTGAATTTTCCAATTTTCTGGGAATATTCGTAATCAGCGACCATGAAAACCACAAGTTAATTTTTTTTTACAAAATATTTTCAATATTAAAGCGTTTATAAATATGTTTATTTACTATGTATGCACATTAAGCACTTTTGGATGCAATTATGGCTTAAAATGACCCTTTAAGGGTTACAAAATAAATGGCTCTAAGTGTTATAAGTAAGTTATAATTAATAATAGAACAAATAACTTCAAAGGTAGTATGTCATGTTGCGTAGTCCTACTCCTCCACACTAGCGCATTCTAAACCTGAACCCACCAAACTTCAACAGTCAATCCATATATTGAGCCTCACATTATTGTATTCCATGGGACTTCCTTCTTACATATAAATTTAACGCTTAGAGTTCCAATATTAAAAAAAAGAAAACTGAACCATTAAACACCATAAAATATTTCAAATTTCTCTCATCGATTTCATTGCGAACGAAGCGAACAGAATGAACCTATGCTACTTCCCGCGAGCGAAGCGATAATATTTTTAACTACACGTATATATGAAAATTCCAAAGCTTTCCAACACGTATCATATTCGCAAAACAGAATAGCTTAGTTTGTATCTAAGAGGAAGCAATTATATTCACCCTCCAAACTGCAGTTCCGTGCCACAATATTTGGAAGGCACAATTAACTTTCGACTAGAGCGTGCTGTCTACTATAATTTCCTGCTTCTAGTTAGCCACTTCACATCTGCTTTTAATTTTTAGATAAACTGTAAAACCTTATTATCTCACGATAACTATTTTAGTTGAAACACTCTAATAATTATCTAAAGAAGTTCATTTACCAAACCAGACTTTGGTTCTGGTATGGGTCTAAGAGGTATTTAGGAGATTAAAACGTATACTACAATGAAGGGACGTTTACTGAAGGTGAAATCATTCTTTGAATCTGTAAAACATGTAAAGAACAAGTTGACAACAACTGAATGCACAATTTTTTTTTATATACAAATTCACAAAATCAAAAATGTTTCTATTACATTTGGTAATCGAAACAATGCCGACTTCCATTAAAAATAATAATCGCGTTTCATGGCCTTAAACAAACAGAAAAAGTTATTTTCAACATGTCGTACGACCATCATCGTACGATAGCGCCACAACAATTAAGATAGAAACACGAATTTGGTACATGGGGAAATTGAATTGAAAATGGCGACAATAATAAATGTTTGTTGTTATAACTTATAACACTCAATTAGATAAATTTCAATTCTGACTCAATTTCATCCCGACCTCTTTACAATGTGAAAAATAGTGAAGTTATCGCCAACCATATAACTCCGAATTTCTTCAAGAAAATGTGAATTCGTATCGCCAGATCCAGCAGAGCCGAGTCACCGACACGAGCGTAGCGAGTCGCTCCTTCATACAAGTCCTTCGAGGCCCGCAAGCGTAGAGACACACGAGCGAAGCGAGTGGATAATGTCTTATCTGCAAGGCTCATTAGGGCCTATCCGACGTCAAATAATTACGAGATTCAGAAATCTGTGTAACAATTATTATTGTTATACACAAACTTATTTTACTATTTAGCATATCCTACAAGGAACAAGAAACCAACTTTTGGGCATTGTAATTTAGAGGATCTGCTTGTATGATGAGGGCTGGGTAAGTACTACAATGTCACCTATCTATTTGTTTTACTTCAACAAGAGAAAGGGGAAATTTTTATTCATTTACTTTTAAATATATCTTAAAACCTTATCAAGTACTATTTAAAAATATTGTCTACAAAACTTTAAAGAAAAAGTTAATTCTACACGTCCCTTTAACACTGTTATAAATTAAGCTAGCGGCAATATTCATGTAGTCAAAGACGTTTTGTATGAGTTCGCGATTTTCAATTTTGGGTGAGGGCGTGAGGTAAGTTAAAAATTGAAAGTGAGACAAATAGTCATATCATAAATTATGTTAAAGGGCTCGATGAAACAAAAAAAGTGAGACAAGATTTGTTTTGGACCACCGTAAAACTAAAATGGCTGTAGTTGGCGTAATTGTAAGATGGCAGAGAAGGAAATGAAATCTCGCTATCTCAACTTTAATGTCATTTGAGAGAATCTTCTCAGACAAGAAGTTTTAATTTCAAATTTTTGGTTTCTAAAATGTTTAAATAGAAATATGGTCAAAGGTCTTAGCGAGACGGGACAAACGACATTTAAAAAATCTAAATCAAAATGACGGTCAAAAGGTCCTAGTTTCTTGTCTTATCAAGTTTAAAAAAAGGAGATATATCACATAATCATATTAATGTTCTATTTGAAATTGTTTGCACACACCCCTGAAATTCGAAACTGAAAAATGTGGGCACATTGAAGCAGCCACTGAGAGCACAAATTTTTTCCCGTCACTCTCAGGAGATTACCTATAATAAGTATGAACGTAGAGGTCCCAGATAGATCTACAACTGTTTCCCTGTAGTCTTGGGTTAGACTTACAAACCCAAGTACATACCCTTGTACATACCAGGTCTCTTGTTCATTTCCAACCAAGACGTTATGACAGTATTCGAGAGCTGTCTTTATTTTATGTTCTTTTCTTGAATTTCATAAGGCGAGGATGACTGAAAGGTTGTTCATAACTTTTGAGTCACCCTGTATTGAGAGGTAGTGTTGTATCAGAATGTGAAAGGACGCATTGTCCCCCAAAAATATACATTTGTAAAAGTAAGAGCACCTTTCTACTCAAGAGAAAAGTATGTATTTCTCATTTGACAGCGCAACAATGGGGGGGGGGTGTATTTACGTACAGTACTAAAAGCTGGCACGCATATTGCTAATGGAGTAGTAAAAGAAACAATAGAAAATTGCTGTATATAGGACACTTCGCAGTCACACTTAGTACACAGTCAAAGAAGCCGTTCGTTCCTCTCTACTATTATTTTCATTTTTTTATTCTGTTACTCGTAAGTGATTCACAGTTTCCCATCAGAGACATTCGTGTTAGTCTGTAACTCTCCAGTAACTGTAATAATTCTCCAGCACAGACTTTGTTGTGTCACACATAAAATTCATCATAATTAATTGCAAAAATTAAATATTTTAAAAACTGAACAACAAAGCTTCAAAATGGATTATAAAAAATATGTTTTTAATGCGTAATATATAGTTAGACTTACACCTAGATCAAATATTCTTAAAAAAATGACTGTAGTGTCAAAACTGGTTTCATAAAGTGGAAGAAGAAGGAAATAGTCATTGTAAATTTCATACATGTTGAGGTCATAAACGTTTCCCGTCCTTGGAAAAGAAACTATGACTGTTTTGTACAACGACCGCCGCACAATAAAGGTGCTAATAATTCACAAATATGCCACACCCTGGCGCTGTGTCATTTTTCTAATTTTATTTCACTCCCGCAGAGCCTTAAAGTAGTTTTTCCTTCACGTTCTTATGTAAATATCGTTAATTTATAATATCTATTAATTACAAAGGATGTTTGGAGGTTTATGTACTAATTCATGCAAATTACACCAGTAAATCTTTATATTTAGTTTGGTAAAACTGCAGATAACTCGACGGATCAGTTTTACATTCAGATACTGAACGACGTTAAGAAGTACTTGAAACTACCATATTG
The DNA here is from genome assembly GCA_963513935.1 of Aphrophora alni. Taxonomy (NCBI): domain Eukaryota; kingdom Metazoa; phylum Arthropoda; class Insecta; order Hemiptera; family Aphrophoridae; genus Aphrophora; species Aphrophora alni. Next base: position 117,889,181 of record OY740770.1, read on the forward strand.
ATACTGTATGTAAACATAGTTCTGCTAATTCTTAACAGCCTACTATGAGGTAGAATAAAACTCGAACTCAAGATCTCACAAAAAACACGTATATTTAATCAAACGCTTTTTAATGACAAAGTCGTCATTCTCAGTGATACAAGAGCTACAATAAGTAAACTATAACTTGTGTTAGAGTTTTATTCTATCTAATATTATCTCGCAAGACAAGCTCAATAACCTGCTATGACCTTATACATTCACGTCCGAGTTACGGGATCATATGGAGTGATTTATCAATTCAGATGGTAGAAAGGCTTTCTAATTTATCAACAACAAAATCAGTACCTCCAATGGCAGGGATAAATAGAAGAGAGACTTACAAATATGCTTCTTTTTTCTTGTTCTTTAAAGGCAAAAAACCTCTCGGTCATTAACGCCTTATAAAGAAACAACGAAAACGGCACACCTTCTAGAGCCGGAATGGTGTGCTATGATGAGAACCTCATAGAGACCTGAATGTTGTGCCCTGAGGGATGCACACTGAAGTGCTCGATTGTAGAATCCTAGAGATAGCAATATGTAAAATCCGAAGTGTAGCTCAATATGCCCAAGTAAAACTCTCTAAAGAGAGCCGAAGTAAAGTTGAGTAGCTAAAGAGAACCTCAGAGAAGATGCTTTATAGATCGCCAACGTAAAGACATCTCTATAGAAAAACCTATTGATGTCCTTTAAGATAGCGCTGGCAGTACCTAAGAACATTTTTGAGCGGAGAGCCTAAGTGGAGTACTCAAATGGAGATAACTAGAGAGAGTCTCCGAAAGGAAAGCATTCAAGTGTCCCTAAAGAGAAACATATCGTAAATCCTTAACCACAATAAAATATAGTTCTCTACCGAGATCTGAACCGAAAAGGGGCTATGAACCCCTAAAAATAGAATACTCTAATAGTATTAGTAATAGGTGTAGATTCAGCTAGGTTCTCTCGGGATTGGCAAGCCCGTACTCACTAAAGTGAGCCTCTGACATATTATCCTTCTAAAGTGAGTATCATCCTTATTTATCTTCTGGTTCTGGAAAGGAAGAATACTGCAGTGAAGAAGATAATACGATACAAGTACAACAATGGTGAAGTGGCAAGAGCGATGACTAAGAAAGACAACGGATAATCGGACTGCCAAGCTCATCCCTACCGTGGTGGATTCGAAGGCACGGCGAGGACAAAAAGGTGTCCTGACATGATCTATTTCGACAATATTTCTTACTGTGACCAAGGGATAACCCCACCTGCGCTCAATAGAATTACGGTTCCGAGGAGTGCTATAGATGTAGTGCTGAGAGAAAGTCGTTGACGGAAGTGGGCGAAATAACTCCGATTAATGTTGTCGGCAAGATGGTCATAAAGAAAAGAGTAATATGAAAATCATTCCCTGCTGGATACTACCATGGAATAGGAGGTTTTAGTGGATGGTCCAGGTAATTCTGGGAGTCCCACATACAGGAAGCACGTGCTTCCTATGGTGCAACAAGTATTTCTCCTCTCCCTCTCCGCGGACAGTTATTTTTATGAGATTAAAATCCAGTTGAAAGCCAGTTATGTCGATCCTTAACCTCCTATAATCAGATCCCTGCATTAATGGTATCAATTCAAAATCAAATGAAAATAAATTACAATAAAATACATTACAATTTTATATGTAGGATGTATATATATATATATTACATAATATGACCATTGTTTTATTCTACTTACCAAAGGCTAGTAAAAATGCAAAAATTCTTAGAAGACTAGAAAGAACTGAACAAATTTTTACCTGTGAACAGAACAAATTTTCAATCATCAGAAGATAAATTGACAAAAAATATACCAACAAAGTTATATCATGACAAAAAGATAATTTGCTCTAGATGTAGAAGGGGGGGAGGGGTAATATAGACTATTATCAATGAAGCTAAATTATGAATGATTAAATATCGATGCAATGCTCGCATGGGTTAATTTTAATAAAATTTGGTATGTAGGCATATTTTAGTTTTGTCGGAACGTTTTCGTTATTTTTTCGGTAACTCAAAATTTGGGGGTAGCTAATGTAACGGATTTTTGTTTTCACTATTTCAGTGAAATGTGGAATACTAATACGTGTGTCAAATGGTAAGAATAATGTGCAAACAATAAAAATGGACCTTGAACATTAATACTTTGACTAACGTATTTTTCAGGTTCGTAGAAAGTAAACCTACATATACAATTTCAAACCAATTTGGCGATAATAGTATCAGACTATTCCCTACCCCTATGGGTAGGATCGATTGACATTGTCGGCGTTTTCAAGAGGGAGATTGCTTTCAAGAGAAATTATCAACAGGGTGGCCCAAAAGCTTCGCATCATAGGAATAACAACTTATTTCTAATAATAATAATAATAGTGCGTGCGCGTACGAGTGTTCGTGTGCGTGTGTGTGTGTGTGTGTATGTTGTGTGTGTTGTGTGTGTAAACGACTATTAAAATTATAAAAAATGAACAAAACTGTTACTTTTCTTGTCGTAGGTAAAAAATGTCGGCTACCGAAGAGTGTGTAGATATTATTCTGATCTGTGGAAGAGAAGGTTACTCCCAGAGAGACGTTGCAACAGAGGCACCCTGAAAGAGCCAGTGTCAGAAGCACTATGAACCGACTGTCTTAAAGCCACAGGAAGTGTGGTAGAAGCATCCCTGATCTGGGCGCCCAAGCGAGCCAGCAGAGGTGGAGGAAAGCTTGTCAACTGCCTGACAAGCTTGAAACTGGGTGTTCCTCGGACCAAGTATTCAGCGAATCCTTAAAAACCAATAGTTTGACCCCTGAAGTTGCAATTGTTCCACCATATGACAGAAGATGATCCGGATCATTGCATCGTAATACAATTAGTTTTTGGAAAAATTGGAAGAAGACGTAGGAGTTTTTATTCACAGTTATGTTCTCCAAGAAAGCTAACTTTTATGTTAGTGAGGTAAAACAGTGAGGTAAACCGACAAAATCTACACTACTGGTTCGACCACAATATACATTGGATTCCACAGAATACAGAGCTGATCGCGGTATGGTCTGTTGTGATTTGTGCACTCTTCGACCTTTACGTAACAGTGAAAATTACCCGTAAATGTTGAGAGATCATTGATGTTAGATTTGGACAACAACGGTTCACGACCGCAATGTTTTATGAAAGATCCGTTCAAGAGACCGTTGGCTAGACGAAAACTTTCCAAAGTGGATTGGCAGAAAAAGAACAGTGAAATGATCTCTCTGATCCCTGGATTTAAATCCGAAGATGAATAATAGAAACCATCTGCATGAGCGAATTTCTAACGAGTACCATGCTATAACGCCAAACTTAGTAACCAAGATTCTGCGGTGATCGCCTAAATGGTTATTCCTGTCCAAACTATTAGAAATTCAGTATTAAACTAATGAAAGTGTTAAACACTCGCTAACAGTGCTGAATAGACAAGAAGGGGGGATAGGTTTAACTAAAAATAGTTCCTCTCTGAAATAGTCTAAAACTAATCCAAACACGTCTCTGTAACTTGTCTGGAATGTTTGCTGACAAGATCGTTCCCGGCTTTAATGCAAATGTAACTACTGCAGTTGTAAGCTTTACCTAACTACGAGTATAAAACTTTTGATTCTAGGCGCTGATTTCACTAATGTCTAGTCAATAAACATGCTCCACTATCTCCAAGTTCTTGCAATTTATTTAAGTAACAAAAACACTGTTTACACTAGAGTTGGAACAAAATTTGAGATGATGATGGGGGAATATGTTTCAGTTATGGAAATAGCGAGTTTTATCAAATAAAAGTTATTGACAAAACAAAATGGCGGCTGGTTAAATATTTTAAAAATCCAATGTAATAATTTTGCCACCTTATTTTTTAAGAGTAGATTCTAAGGTAATTAGATTTTTTAAATATTTGACCGGCCGACATTTTGAAATTGGAGTAAAATAGTGACCTCTAGTTTGCACACTATTCTATTAAACAAGTTCATTAAACTAAGGAACTACTAGTTAGGGCTTTACATTTAACATTTTTAGTCCCCCTCCTCAAAAAAAAATTTGGTGGTGATGAATTTACTTTACAATGCCAACAAATAACTGTTTAACACCTAAAACATTTAAAAAGTTTCAGGAAAAGTTGTTAACCTAACGGTACTTTTTATAATCTATAAACTATATTTGCTGGTGTCAGTTTCTCGTTCCTTCCGAGCCTCGAAGCTACACATGAAGCTTCTACTCGTATCGGTGACGCGGTCTTGTCACATCTCGTAACTATCACATTTTCTTGTAAGGTCAATGTTTTGAAATTATTTTTTTGAGATATATGAACCAAAATTAAATTTTTTTATGGCGCTATTTTAACTTTTTCCTTCGATTTTCCCGAATTTCAATAGGATTCTATATCTTTATTTTTGTGACCACTATAGTGCTTCCGTAAGGACGACGGACAAATGACTTTTTGTCGGGACTCGCTTTTTCAGTTTCCTAGGGCCATAAAACGTGAAGATCACTCAAAACCTGGGATCGACATTTTTTGCGCTAACCAAACTCATCCAATAGGCCTACTTCCTATGTAATAGAAGAAATATAATCTCTTAATTCAGATCCTTTATTAGTCAGGTAAATTAAGACAAAACACTTTAGATTGGAAGTGGGGGGGGGGTGTTGTTAAGTTGGACCTCTTGGTAGGTTACACCTATTTAAAAAATTTCGCTCATTGTGGGTGAGCATAATTTGATATTAAGAATTTAATTATAAGAGGGATTCCAGTATATAGTTAGTGTTTTACTTTCTTCAATATATATAGTATATATAATATGGATACATTTAAAGTCTCTTTAAATATATAGATAGTATTTTTGTATGAATATACCCATTTTTGAGTTACCTGCGTCCAAAAAAGTTATTTTTCTCAAAATCGACTGTAACGATTTTGATCAAATTTTACTCAAGTGAAGCCCCTAAGGACACAAACAAAACGTTATCGTCGCAATCTCTCCATAATATCGGTTACCGATATAAAACATAAAACAAAATCTACCATGAGGCTGTTTATAATGACGTAAATTCACAAAATTGGCTCCACCGATTTCGTTTAAATTTTAGTAAAATGTGAACAACAATAACCCAAACACGAATATTTACTGATTTCAGAAACTTGTCTAGCCTTCACACCAAATTTGAACATACTTAGACCAAAATTGTTACCTATACAGCGTTTACATAGAGACCTATATTGATGTAAGTGATTCCAAGATGTAACAGCTAGTATTAAATTCATTTATTTCCAACCATCAGATTGAGGAAGGAAAGCACACAGTTCTTTAACGATAGTTCCAGTTCTGGTTGATTAACTCACTGTTTGTAGTCTGAAGCTGAAGAAATAAAACAAATAAGAATACACATGTGCATCGCGTGCATGATAACCAGCCATGTGTGTCTTCCCGCCAGATTGCTTTCCAGTATATCAACATGTGACAGCCTTACGTCAATTTATAGCTTTCATATATTAATCTACGTATAGAATTGACAGAAATTTTAATATACGTCATCGGTTTTTAGGTAAAAGTATGTAATTTATTTAATATCCAGTGCAATGGACGCCATCATGGTACTTATCCAGTCCCATCATACAATGTAACGTAAATGCAGATCCTCTAAATGTAAGCTTGAAAGTAGTATTATTCTGCTATATAGGTAATGTTAAATTGTATTTTTATATCAAAGAATCTTTACCCAGTAGAGAAAGTTCATTTGAATCAGTTGTTACACAGATTTTCTGAACCTCATAATTATGTATTTACTTTCTTGCCGCCGGCAAGCTACATGATCAGTTTGTAGGCCTATTACAAGGCTGGGTAAGTACCTATCATGATGGCGCCAATCAACTGATTTTGTGCAGTGTTTGATAATTAATCACGACACACATTTTTTATGGCGGTAAGAAAAACAATTATTATTATGGATATCGATTTGTTCGTCGTTCCGAATTGTCTGGTAGCATTTATGTCACTGTGTCACGAATTGATGTCCGATTGATTTTCAAAAGCCAGCATATCCCTGGTTCTATCTGTAAACTTGATTTGTTCATCGTTCCAGATTATCCGGTAGCATTTTTGTCACCATATCACGAATTGATGTCCTATTGACTCTTAAAAGTCAGCTTATCCCTGGTTCTATCTATAATAAACTTGATTTGTTTGGCGTTCCGGATTATCCGGTAGCATTTTTGTCACCATATCACGAATTGATGTCCGATTGACTCTTAAAAGTCAGCTTATCCCTGGTTCTATCTAAAATCTTGATGTTCGTCGTTCCGGATTATCCGGTATCATTTTTGTCACCGTATCACGAATTGATGTCCGATTGATCTTAAAAGTCAGCATATCCCTCGATCTATATATAAACTTGATTTGTTTGGCGTTCCGGATTATCCGGTAGCATTTTTGTCACCATATCACGAATTGATGTCCGATTGACTCTTAAAAGTCAGCTTATCCCTGGTTCTATCTAAAATCTTGATGTTCGTCGTTCCGGATTATCCGGTATCATTTTTGTCACCGTATCACGAATTGATGTCCGATTGATCTTAAAAGTCAGCATATCCCTCGATCTATATATAAACTTGATTTGTTCGGCGTTCCGGATTATCCGGTATCATTTTTGTCACCATATCACGAATTGATGTCCGGTTGACTCTTAAAAGCCAGCATATCCCTAGTTTAAACTATGAAATTGATTTACTTCGTTATTATTTGTTTGAAAATTATTAATTTTTATGGCCATTATTCAGCGAAAAATCCTCTAGGATATTAATTATTTACTTTTTCTGAAATACATAAAAAAGTTTTTTATCTATACGGAGTGAATTACTATAACGTTATCAGATAACGATCTGTGAAAAATAAACCTCTGCAATGCGTTAAAATGTTTAATTTAGTGATGGGTATGTAAATGGGGCACAACAATTTATTTTGTATTAATCGACAATTTTTTATGAAACTCGTATATTTTTTGTGGTGGATTAGAATTTTTTTGTTTCCTTGTTGATTAAATTCAAAACAGCTTTCGGTCATCATCGCTTTATATAAAAAAAAAAAAAAAAAAAAAAAAAAAAAAAAAAAAAAAAAAAAAAAAAAAAATTGATATAAGAAGATAAATATACCTCTTAAATACTTAACCCCCGCCTCCTCTTGTACCATTAAATAGGACCTCTTGAATACTTTAATAGCCTCAGAGTCTAAAGAGACCGAGAGTTGGTCAAAAGTGACCTCGTAGAAAAGATGATAGAGAGAGATCTAATCCAAGACTACATGACAAAAAATGTAGATATAGCTAGGATTCCTTGCGATTGCGAATTCCGTGCACACAATAACGAACCCCTGATGGTGAAAAAAAGAAAAAGACACCTAGCTGTCGAATACTCTAATTGTTTCAAGGTCGAAAGAGAGTAACAGTTGGTTGAGAGAGAAAATGAAAGAGAGGGATCTAACCGAAGGCTAAACAATAGGTGTAGATACAACTATGGTCCCTCGCTATTGTGACGCCTGTACACAATAGTGAGCCCTTTGGTGATGAAAAAAAGGATAGACTCCTGGAGTGAATATTCTAGTACGAGTCAGGGTCGGAAGACTAAGTCAAGAGAAACCCTAAAGAGAAGGTTCTCACTTAAAACTACATGAACAGTGTAGAATCCAGCTAGGTATTTCGGGATTTCCACGGCCGTATTCACTATAAGTATGCCTCTGTGGGCCGCTGAATTAGAGTATTACACGTGTTTTGTTTTTACTTGGAAAGTCATAATGTTGTCCACATAAATTTTCATGTTTATAGGAATTAAACTCGTACCTCACACAAGTCGCATACATCAAAGCAAATGTTTGTTTACAAATATTTGGTGTTGTCTGGGTGATGTCATATATCTGTTCTGGCTCATTACGTTATATATACATACTGTAGTAACACATGCCAGTATGTGTAGGCAATAAACCTGTTTGTTTTTGTTGGAAAAGCTGCCAGTCACAGATAAATAGAAACCTTGCGTTGTGTAATTTCAACTGATTTACTGATACAACTATTTTGGTACATAAAGTAAGTCTTCAATTCAACAAAAGAGTAGATAGTTAATTGGAATCTTTTGATTAACATATTTATAAAAGGCGGAATCAATGCTGCTGAACGAACCGAATTCTTTGAAATGTTAGTTGCAACCAAAAACCAAAAAAAAAAGTCAATGTTTGATTTGTATTGATGTTTGGTTTAACTTGGTCCATACTGCCATTACTACTCCACAACAGCACTACAGACTGGTACAGTTTCGGTTTTCAGCACAACGACCTCTTTATCCTCCGTTTTCTTCTCCAACTCCTGATCAGTATTTTCCTCAAATTTTCCTACAGGGTGTATATCCATACCCGTGGGGGGGGGGGGACGCCGAGGGGAGAAATTCAAAAAATCAAAAATTGCCATAAAAAAATAGGGTTCCCAAAGGAAATTTAGAGCTGGCCGCCATATTGGAAAAATGAAGGGTGATATGATAAATTTGATAATACAGCTATAGTTTTAACTTAAAAAATCTTGGAGCCTACCTTTTAAAGTTCTTTGTACTTATCAAAGTGAAGTACAAGACTAAATCGACGCAACTATCAGAAATTTACCACTGCCTTATCGTATCGTAAGATAAACTATTTTTGTTCATCTATAATTTATAGAAAACACAAATTTTAAATAGTTAATATTACTAATGCTATATACAGGATGTCTTGAAACTAAAACAATTTTAGGACGTGTTTACTATGGATAAAAATAAAGAAAAAAGTGTATATAAACTATCTCCGTGAGACAGCCACTATATCGGATGGGATATAATATATTATACAATATATATTTTTAACTTTAGTAGTTGAAAACAGCGAATCTTCGTAATGACTTGAAAGTTACGATTTGATAACTATTTTCTATTGTCACTAAAAGCCTTCTTGTTCATTACTTTTGATTGTTTGCCTTTTACAAGGACCCACCTTGCTCTAAAAGATTACTTTCTCAAGTTTGTTCCCAAATAGGCCTACAGGCAAAACTTCACTCCCGCTTTTTGTGTTCGTCTAAATATTACATGAAAAACATACTTTTATTTTAAGAAACACGAGTATGTCTGTTGTGAAGTTGAAATTTAATTCTTAATGATTAACAAAATCTTAAATATACTAATACATTCTAATTTTTATCGATTTCTTTTTTTCCAAAAGAAGAGAACGTAGAGTTGCAACGAAGAACGAAAATAGTCAACTTCCTACTCTCTCCTTTCATTTACTTTTTACTTTCTCACATATACATAGTATAGAGAAAGTTAGGTTACGAGTAAAAATCGATATATCCGTTTTGAAAACATCTGGGTTCAAACAATGGTTTTTGGAATGTCTGTCTATCGTTTCTCTAATCCTTTAAAACGAGTGGAATGATTTTAATTAGAATTGGGCGTATTTTGGCTGTTTAAGACAGTTTTATATATTAACAAAAACTTTAGGGGTTGTTGCTTTAATATAAAAATACAAAATTTCGATTTTCTTTAAATCGGCTCTAAACGATTTTGATCAAATGTAGCACCTAACAAGAATGATATAATTTGTGGAATATATTAAAAAATATTACGACAGAAATGAACTCTTTATAATACCTAACGTGAATAGGCTACATGAAACGCATTAAATTCTGTTTCTGAAGAAACTCGGTTTTGGGGTATATATATTTCTCATTATTACTTACCCAGTATAAGAAGTATATAAGTTTGGTAATAGTCCAAACTTTTTACCTCTTTTTTTGTCAGATCTTCACGTTTCATGACCTAGTAATACCGTCGTCTGTACGTAAGCACAATGGCAGCCCAAAACATTACGATAGGAACATGAAATTTAGTAGTGTGCTCATATAGAACTCTATTGATAATCAGATAAATCTACATAGAAAATTTCAAAATGGCGGCCAAGTTCATACCTCGTGTGGTATACAACTTTTAACTACTTAAAATGGATAAAAACTTGCAGATTTCAATAGTAGCATCCCCACTCCTCTACGAAGACAAACAGCCAAGTTATTTTTATCCTAGTTATAAAGGCCGCGTCACCAATATGAGCGTAGCGAGTGAAGGCTCCTCACATACATACAGCTTCCGGGCCCAGAAGGGCCGAGATAATAACACGAGCCAACGAGTAGACTTTAACATTTACAAATCTTCACTTTTGTATCTAATTCAGTGTGTCACACGAGATATAAACAAAATATGGTCGACAATTTCAATATACATTTCTGATAGGGTTCTACTACATGAACACACTAACAGCCCTCTGTACCAAATTTCATGTTCCTATCTAATTTTCCTATTACATACTGTGCTTACGTACAACAAGGTACGGATGGCATGTCGAAAATCATTAATTTTTATTTCCTGAGACCATAAAAAGTGATGTTAAAAAAAGAGGTCAAAATTTTTAAAAATTATCAAACTTACCATATAATTCCTTAAGTAAATACTAAAAATTATCAAAATTCTTTGAAATTTTACATTTCACAGTGACTATAAAGATAGAAATAATCATAAAAATGGCGTATTACAAGATATCAGAAACTTAAAATATTTTACACTGCATTCCCACCCTCAGGAGCTCATTCTAGTCAGTGCGGGCTTGTCTATCCCTAGCTTTTTTCAAGTAGTCTTGGGTTAGATCCCTCTCTTTCATCTTTCCTATCAGGTCTCTCTTGACCAACTCTTGTTCTTTCCGACCCTGACACTATTAGAGTATTTTGCATTGCATGATTATGGTACCAAGTCACTATTAATAATATTAGAGTAATCGAGGGCTAGGGATCTTTCTATTTTTTTAGGGGATGACGAGAGGTTTCTCGCCTTTAAACAAGAAAAAAACATTGCCATTTCGATTGTTTATAATCATCCGGATTTTCTTCTCTAACGTCAATTCTTTTCCTTATAGTTTACCAATTCCAAAATTGATCACTCTCTGAATCTCCATTCGACAGCTGTATTTTGTAACATCAGTTAATTTAAAGCATCGCGTATTTTACATGCAGTAAATAAGAAAACAAAAATAAATAGAGCTTTTCCAGACACAATAACAAACGTACAGTTTAATCTTACAAATAAACTACCCTTCCTAGCTGTCACTTGAAAATAGGATCTGTAAATATTGCACTGTTTAAATCAATGTTAACAATAAAATACGAATAACATGATTGGATCACTATCTCTTTCACTTGACGAAGTATAGGGTAAATTTGGTAATCGTCTAAAATTTTATTTAAATTTTCGACTAGCCGTTCTCGTCTGTACACAAGCTCAATGGCGGCAAAAAAAGTTAGGGATAGGCCATTGTGTATAAAGAACTTTAGTGTGCTCATATTGTGCCCTATTGATAATTTAAAAAATCTAAATAAAAATGTCAAATGAAGATTATTTCAAATAGTTTTTAGTCCACATCAACTTATAACATACAATTTTGCAAATTTCAATTCTCCATGCAATGATAACAAACCAATCTCTCTCAATAGAGAAGTTATTGTAAAAAATAACATCTCCTAACATCATAAAAAAGAGATCAGACAAGGCCTAGTCCTAGAAAATACTCCACTCTATAGTTGTGGAACGGTCGGAGTGAGGCAGAGGGTTGTATCCAACTTGCGGTCAGTCCAATTTGCGGTCAAGGGTAAAACCGTCCATTTTAAGGTCACCCCAAAAATGTCGTGGGCTAATCGAAAGATATTTGTCCAATTTGCGGTCACATATTTGAACCCCATATAGTGAGCCTAAAGTCGTGTTGAAGATTTGAAGTGGGGGAAACGTTTACCGAAATTCGTCGTATGCCATTTGTTTTTTTGATTCAATTCAATGTTTTTTTGAGTCAATCCAAATTTATCTATAGTCTTATTTTTAAAATGTCTGGGACTGGCGAACCTTTAGTACGAAGTATGCTTGTAATGCGAAAGAGTATATTCTATAAATATTAGTATCTATTTTTGTTGTAGCTCTCTCCCTCTCTATTTATATATGTATACAGTGTTTGTTTATTATTCCCCCTTTTTTAGGCTCTATTTAAGTGAACAGAGTCGTTTGTTCGTTCTGACTGACTATCCTCTCGTCAAAACAGTGAATTTGGTAAGTAAGAATCCCTGTGGATTCTGCCAACCGGGAACTGTAGACCAACACGTGAAGATGGCAAACGACTTGATTTGTGATTAGTAATTAACTATCTCTCAAGATGTGACCGCAAACTGGAAACCCTTCCACCTCCAGAACCTTGATCATCCTTCATAAAACTACACTTGACCGCAAATAGGACTGACCGCAAATAGGACTGACCGCAAGTAGGACGACACCAGGCAGAGATTCGGTCAACTGGCACTAATCGGCTTAGCTTACCTAGGCCCGAGTCCCATTGTTGGGGCATCCTTACTGACCTGCGCGGAGACAATAGGCACTGACTCATAATATATTTGACCAGTACAGATATTTAGCTTGGACAATTTTTAATAATTGACAAAAACAAATATCACTACGACTTTTGTCATAAAATGCTGTGAATTTTGATATAAAATTTCAAATATATCGGTTTATTTTTGCTTATACAAGCAAATATACAACAAGTATTGTTATTGACAAAATTGAAAAATTATTAATTTATGTGGGATTATTGTTATATAAGTTTTAAATATTGTATAGGCAGTTGTGTGTTTCAAAAGGGTAATTTGTCACTTTCAACAGTCTATTATCATAATGCTGGGCAATTAAAATATGTGTCATAAGTTTCCTGTCTCCCTCCGGCTGACCAGTGACACATAGTTACAAATACCACTGATTATTGTGTCCGTCGCCCTTAACGATTAATGGGTGATTAATGATTAATGGGTATTATGAGTCAGTGCCTATTGTCTCCGCGCAGGTCAGTAAGGATGCCCCAACAATGGTACCCGGGCCCGGGCAAGCTAAGCCGATTAGTGCCAGTTGACCGAATCTCTGCCTCACTTCGACCGCTCCACAACTATAATACCGTCAATGCCGGAAGAGAACATAAGTTGTTGGTTATTAGAGACCAATTAGGTAAGATGAAAGAGAGGGATCTAACCCCAAGACTAAAAGAAAAAACGTGCACATCCAGCTAGTTTTCCTTAAGAAGTACAAATTATAGAATTTTGTGTTACAAAACAAAAAATATTATGCAGTATGTCTAGTTGTTATCGACATGTCAACCTGTTCTAGAGTTTATCTTTTTATAGAAACAGACGTAAAACAAAGCATTTTTTTATTGTGAAATAAAAAATTATTTCACAAAGTTTCAACCTTTTGGTTATCATCGTCTTATAAAAAAAGGGGGGAAAGAGTATAAAATAAATACCCCTACCCCTTGAATACTCTAATAGCGTCAGGGTCGGAAGAGAACAAGAGTTGGTCATGAGAGACCAAGTAGGTAAGATGAAAGAGAGGAATCTAACCCAAGACTACACGAAAAAAATGTACATCCAGCTAGGTTTCCTCGGGATTGTCAAGCCAGTACTCATTAAAGTGAGTCCCTAAGGGTACATACGTATAGCTTCCATACATTACCCGACTGAAAAACCGTCTAGTAGACTTAGGTTCTTCATGAGGAGTTTATGTTTTTAATTTTTAATTTAGAAGTAAAAATTAACGAATTCTATATTACAATACAAAATATTATTACAAAATATTCTGCAGTATGGCTAGTTGGTTATCGACAAATCAACCCTTTCTGGAGTTTATCTTTTCATAGAAACAGACATAAACCAAAGCTTTTTTTTTATTATTATTATTTCGACACCCGACCCTGTATTTTAGTTTGGTTTTTAACGTAGATATTTTTGTTGCAGCTGTATTTCTATCTAAAATACTAATACAAAATAAGACAAGGAAATAAATTGTTCCCGACATAATGATGAAGAGACACTTTAATCCAAGAGATATCCTCGTTGGATCTGTAAATATTACAATGCATCAATAAAGACGTGTCTGATAAATCGTACAATTAACTTTAAAAAATAGATTGAATCCTCCATCTTGCTTCGTGCACTACAATTTAGTATTGATAAACATTCTGCTTTTAAAGTTACTTAATAAAGGATTCTTGATAGAGTTTATTTACAATAGAATCTATAATTTAAAAATACCGGGTCTTTCAAAAGTAAGTTAAAACTTTAAATTGTTGTGGTTTCTTTATTTGTTGTCCAATCCCCGATAAAAACTCTTTAATGTATGCAGATATAATTGGGATTTATTAAAACAGCTGTTATTGTTTTTGCTATTTATTTTTTGCCATAGCAACGAGTTTTCTCATTGTTGACTAATTAAACAGGAATCTAGTAGATGGTAAACTTGTATTAGCTTACAATTAATTGATTTTTTTTTTATTCCACAATGACTTTGATTAACAAACACGCGTTGCACTGATTCACTGTTATTACGAATGTGAACCGAGTTAATCAGCCGAGTCGCAACGGTTTGAAGGACGGACCGTGCAGTGTAGTCGCGTATAAAAAGCTTGTTAGTAAGTTTGAAACCGCCAGGTAGAAAGACTCAATCATAAGAACTGAAAGAAACCATTATTTAAACGTAGATGAGGTAAATGATAAAGAACGTAAAGAAATGTCGTCCATAACATCCAGGAAGAGAATGGAGGCCACTTCGAACACCCGTCATGTCAGTCAACATTCATTTTTGTTTTCTGGTTATTTTTATTTATCAAGTACAACCGATTTTGATAAATTAAGTCCTTTATAACATCCCCATTTTATAGAATAACTCACGAACCCACATTTTTTAGGGAGATGGCGACAATATGTTTTGTGTTTCGGGCTAGACTTGAGCTAACTTTGATCGTTATATTTTTATACGTACCCTCAAAATCGGACAATGCGTTTGAGCTCTACTCACACGACAATCTGGAAAATAGATATGTCTTCCAAAATATCGACTTCGATATAACTTTGTATAAATATAACTATTCTGAATACAGTGTTAAAGTCATTTTTATGTATAGATTTCCTGTATGACGTAAACATTTTCTTATAGTTGGATTTTATTGCATAAAACCATGACACACGTTGGTATTATACAAAGTAAGTTGTTGTTTTTTTTAATTCGAAACATCCTATGCGAATATTTTTAAGTTTAATCATCTGTCTACTGCCATAGCAAACAAAAATAACTTTCATTCCCTCCCACTGCAATCCTTTATATTCTGCCATTTAGACCGCACAACTACGAGGAGACTGCAACACTCTTACGAGAATCATTGTTTATATTTAATAACAGTTTGTGTTGTTATTTTGCTGATTTATATAAACTTATGTTGGTTTTATATCATAAGTCAACTTAACATAATCTGGCCTAAACTAACCTATTCGATTTAAAAAATGTAAATCAGTTTTGTGGTAGCAATAATCAGCGCAAATAGGTTATTATATATTAAAATTATCATTTTAATTAGTTCCTGTTTGAAGTAAAAAAGGGGGGTCCCCTATAATACACAAGACCTTTATATAACTCTTAGTAAATAAGAGAAGTAAGTAAATTGTTAAAGCTTTTCCAGACAAAAAGACAAACAGAAGCTTTAATCCAACGGATATACTTGTATCGCTTCATCTTGAGAATGATGTGCAAACATTGCAATGTGTCAATAGAGATCCTCTACAGCTACACAATCGTTTCTGCTGAACACAACTCCCTTCAAATAACAGATTCCGTCATTATTACTTTATCAATATAGGCTAGTTATAAATAAAGTTTGGTAATAGAAAAATTTTAGCGGACATTTTAAACAGTTTACAAACTAAATTAAAATAAAATATTTTTCAAAAAAATATTGTAATTCTGCAAAAAAACCAACAATCCTATCTCTTACGATGGCAACTAGGGAAGTTGTTGTTAATAATGTAATTTTGTATGCTCCCCTCCCAAGAGATCCGGCAGGGCCGAGTCACAGATATGAGCGAAGAGAGTGGAAGGTTCATCACCATTGTACAGCTTCGTAGCTTATATCTATAGTAATGTAAGTTTGTGAAATGTTTCTTTATATTGCAAGAAAAAGAACACATAAACTCCCGTTAAAGCATTGCGTGCTTCGAATGAACTATGGTGAAACTAAACCAACCAAGAAAAATGCCAAACACGCTATGGGCTTTATTGATTAGTACAGAGTTAATTCTGTAGATTTAAACACGTGTGTTGGACTGCTGTCTGAAAGCCGGGTGGATTGTTTCACCAAAATGTCACGTTCCACATGACCACGAGTTATTCTTGTCCACAACCCGCTTCCACTTCTTTCATTCATTACAATCCTTTTATAAATTAATTAACCAGTATTTGGAATTTACTAGTTATTTTAAGGCAAAAATCTCTCAGTCGGCATAGCCTTATGATAAAATAAAGGGGGGGGACATAAAATAAATAACCCTAGCACTCGAATACTCAACGTCAGGGTCGGATGAGAACAACAGTTGGTTAAGAGAGACCTGAAGGAAAGATGATATAGAAGTATCTAATACAAGACTACATGGAAAAATGTGTAGATCCCGCTGAGACATTAAAGCCCAATCTCACTAAAGTGACCTCCTGATGAAGGTGACCTCCTATTTCCTTTTTCTTTCTAAAATTAATGGTAAATGCAACTTCATAAAAATTTACATGAAGGGAATTTAAAAAATGCTACCACTTATATGGGCAAGTAACATCAAGTGTTTCAAACTAAATATGACATCATAGCTCATACGAAAGACTTTCAGTCACCATTAGCAGGGAGAAATACGTTCAAGAATGGTATAAAGTCCAAATCACTTGATCTAATCCAATCGTCAAATCGAATGAACGTTAAATCATTTTTCACCACACTGTATGGAAATTAATAATTTTCAATTACAGCTATGAATATTAAAAGTGATATTTTCCCGGTCTAATCCGAGAAAGACAGCTAAAGATTTCATATAATATTCATATAAATTTTCATTCATAAGAAAATTGTCAATAAATAAATGAAGTTTAAAATGCAGAAATTATAATCGTAAATGTTTGGTTAAAAAGTTATACTTTTTTTGTTGTAATTACATTATGTTGATAAGTTATACTTCTTTTATTATTATTTACAGCGTGATGAAAAGTATCGTTTATAACTCGTACCTAAAGTGTTATTCCAGTCCTTGATCGAATTACCGCGCTCGGCATCGCCTCGTACAGAAAACATGATCGCGTAACGGAAAAGACCACTTTCGGTACTAGTTATAAAATATACTATTACTTAGACTTTACAATATAGGAAGTTCTGTAATCGCAATTAATTTTATTACATTTTTGATTGATCATCACGTTTCATAAAATTTAGAAAACAAAAAATTAACGCCGTCCGTCCGTCCGTCGCCGTTGTGTACCTAAGATATCGGCAACCAAAATTAAGATAAATGAAATACGGTATAGGGAACTATTATAATGTGCTCATATAGAACTATATTAAAATTTAGAAAAATGGAATTGAGAATATCAAAATGAAGTATTTCAAAACAGTTTTTTGTTCATATCATAAAAATGATTCAATTGTGCATGTAATGATACCAACTAAGAGAAATAGCAAAGTTATTGTCAAAAATGTCTAAACCTGCCAGACGACACAATGTCGACAACAACGATTTTTCAAACATGAAAATAAATTTTCAGTTTCTCGAGAAAATGAAACGTAAAGATCAGTCAAAGATCGACATATTGTTCACTTACCAAAGTTACGCTACACCGAGTTAAATGAAATTATTATCTATATACTTAATTGTAAAATTATCAGTTCAGACCAAAGCTTGTAATGGATTCAACTGAAATATTTTCATTTACAGTAATTATTAGTTTCGCATTAACTTTGCAATTTATGCGAGTTCGATTGTATTGCAAAGTGGATAATTTATATAATCACCCGGTGTAGCTTACAATAAATATATTTATTGGCTAATTATCATAATGGAAATATAGCGTCTTCATGTAGATGGAACTGTACAGATCTTTTTCAACACATTTTTGGGGGAGGGTTATTAAAATCTTCTTATCATGTTATATTTACACAGGGTAGCTGAAAATAAAACGGGCACACTAACTTTGTTTTGTTAAGTTTGCTAAACACGGTTCGTGGCAATATTATTTGAGCCTACTTTTGTTTCAATTTTTGATTTCAAAGGGTGGGAGGATAGGGGTAAGTAGTGATCAGTAACAATAGTCTTGGACTGCTTTTGCGACTGAAAGACTAGGGGTAACGTAGATAATGAAACATTTTCATTTCCTGTCCAGTCACTTCTTAGAATGAGTATACTTTTCCCACACATTCCTAGTCGAATCTACTTCCTGTTACTGTCGGAAATGTTTTGCTGATAAAATACTATTCGTCGCTTCCAAATTTGAATGTAGAATTTTGATATTAGGAAAAATGAAGATAGTTCCTTTAAACTCTTCTTTTTTAATTCATGATTATGTTGCGTCCTAAACTATGTTCGTACCTCAAACCTTCGACAGTACTAAATTGGTACAGGTTTGTTACGAGTCTCGGAGGTTCTCGCCCTCCATTGTCAAATCATACTGTATAAATATAGTAAAAGTAAAAAAAAATTGCATGTAACACTTTCGGCACAATCAACGAAACGTTGGAGCTCAGTGGCGGCGATAAGAACCCGCGCCCCCCCCCCCGCAAATTTATTCATCGGGCCCCCCTCTCCCAATAATCTTTTCCCGGATGTATATCTTTTCGCCGGCCGGCGCGTCACCGCGATGCGCGACGTAGCGATAGTTGCATTACTTATCGGCCAACGTTAAACAATACATAAACTTCGTATCATGACATTAAATAATAAATACTGCTCTCTAAAAAATAATGGTTAATGCCGTTTTGGATGCACGATGCACCATCTTGTCTGAAGACATTTTACCTTATTTTAGTAATTTCTTGACAATACTCATAAAAATATTGTCATGATAGGGGGTCCCGTGTGGCAGGGCCCGTCGCGGGGCCGGGTCCCGGTAAAATTTCCCGAAAAATCCCAGTCAAACCTCGCGGGCCCTCCCAGCTCACAGGCCCCCCCGCAGCGCGGGCCCTGCGGGCCCGCTATCGCCGCCACTGTTGGAGCTCCAACAAGTCAAATAAAACACAACAGTCTGTCAACTGACCCTATCAACATGTGTTCGTGTTGTGTTTTATTTATTAAGAGTTTGATTTCTTGTGTGTCCAACATTTCGTTGTTTGTGTCGTGAGTGTTATTTTATTTTATTTCCATGTTTATACTGTATGACTTGACAATGGAGAATAAGAAGAATGCAAGAAATAAGCGTACACCGGAAATGGCAGGAATACTGCGAAAAAAACCTACATGATCAAGGTCTGACAGACAGATGAAGAGGGTAAGCCATGACAACATTTTGACTGGCGAAAAAGCGTACAACCATGGAGTATAGATGGATCTTTTATACTCAATAATATAACCTTTAAGATCAACAGCAATATACCTTAGGAGTTTCTCGGGGCTGATAATTCTTTAAAATCTTTTGTATAAAACCTGATTACGCTTACAAATGGTAATGATTCTTTGTATATAGTTTTGAATATATTATTTCAAATATATATGTATATTCGGTTTCGTTCGGTCACTCGGACTTCTATTTACTATTTATTTTGTGTTTTGTTCCAGTGTATAGTAGCCGTGTTCCATCTACGGCAAGACGTACAGTAGACGTGATTTTACTTTTTTGTTTACAGTAACTGTGGTTTTAAGTTAGTTAATTCAAGTGTACTGTATTAAGGTTTTGAATATATTTGAATCATTGCGATATATGATAGTTGCGCGCGCAACAATTCATTACAGAGTGACATGACACATGCTATTGGTGAAGTGGTTTTTCAAACTCTCTGTACAATACAACGTAACAAGCGCAGTTGATTGTCAATATTAGTTCCTTAAATTGGTGCCCAACCACAGATTCTCGCATCGTTTAACAGTGTCTCTTTAATATCTATCATATGTCACAAATAAAACACCAATAAAAAATTAGCTTTACATCTAAGATGTTTTAAAATTAAAATCAAACATAATACGATTATCAACTCAAACGTGTTTCAACCACAATGTCACCATCTTCAGTGATGTATTAGCTACAATAATCACCAATATTTACATGTAAAACTGTATACTATTAATTATTACTGTACCCCAGGGGTTCACACTAGTGGGTACAGGTTTAGTAATACAGAGGGGACCTAGCTCTCTTTTTAATGTAGTCTTGGGTTAGATTCTACTCTTTCATCTTTCCTATCCGGTCTCTCTTGACCAACTCTTGTTCTTTTCTGACTCTAACTCTATAACAAAACTAGAAATCTTTATTTTTATGCTCTTTCCTTCTTTTATTTACATTAGGCGATGATGACGGAGATGTTTTTCGTCTTTAAACAACAAAAGGGGAAGAAAAAAAACTGTATTTTAGACATAGCTATAATTTTTCTGTTGGCACTAACCTAAATCATAAGCGTTTTAAATCCATGAAACCGCATCTTGTTTGTGAAAATATGTATGTTTGGGTAAAATTTGAATAAATGTCGCAAAAAACATGTCAATTTTTTTGTCCTCTAGCGATGATAGGAAATGGGATATAATGAAATCAATAAATATCGACAAGGGTAGTGTGACGCACCCCTATACTCTACTGCGTACAAAATGTTTAAAACAATAATATGCTCGTTAGAATAACACCCCTTTTAATATCATTGCAAGCCACATTTAAATACTCGCACCGTTCACGAATAAAAACGGCTCCCAACCACTGTTGGAAATATGCCGTGTTTCAGTAGACTGTATAATGATAATTTGTCGCTTGGGAAATTGTTCTACCACTCACTTAATTGTCGTATGAAGCTGTAAATGTTGTCCTAAAAATATAAAAATACTATTATTTTAAGGCTAAAGTTTTTGAAATATTGACATTTTCTGTTAAATATAGTTAAAATATCTTCAATTCCCCCCCCATTCTAATTTTTGAAAAATTCATTAACCCACATCTAAAAATGTCCACATGACGAGGTCGAGTTTTACATTATTATATATCTTACAAAACTGAAAATTTTAGTGGTTACACTTTTATAAAATCCATTGTGATTTGAAGATGACGGACAAGTTTTATTTTATTGTATTTCAGCGTACAAAAGTAAATTACACAATTTACGGAAGTAAACTGTTCAAAATATTGCACAAACTTTCTTATTCATTCACCCCTAAACTAAATTAATCACTAAAAATGTCAATTGCGTAGTTATTAAAACAAAAAGTTAAAACAAAATTTATGTATTTAAATAAGGGCCTATAATTGGTTCATTTGTAACGTAATCCTTACTCAGCGTAAATCGTAATTCATTAAATCTCGCCTTCACTGATGTCAGCCAAACGTTCTTTTTACTTGTAATTTTGCACACAGGGTTGCATTATTAATCTTCACATTTAAATAAAATCTTAACAAAATCGGTTTACCCGATTATGAAAAGCGACGCAATTTACAACAACACCATGACCGATTTGTTTCATGAACCGGCATTTTTTGAAAGATAGCGACACTAATGATTTGTTTGGGTCCTTAAAGGCTAAACTTCAAAATGTCATCAAAATTGTTGAAGCAGTTTGGTATTTAAGAACACTGCATACCAAAAACTAGACAATATTAAAAAGAAGGGAAAATCTAGACTAATATCACCTTCAGCATTTAAAAGAAGAAAACAAAAATGTTTAGAAAAAACAATAAAATAAGGGATTTCATCCGAAATTTTAAAACCACATCATAAATACAAATACAATTTTTTTTCACTGCGTATAGATATGAATTTTTTTATTGTATTGGGGTTAAATACCTGTTTTTAATACAAAATCTGCATTTAAACCTACATACAATATACATTCTAGTGTTGTGACGCCAGGTTTTAAATTGCATCCCAAGAATATAAATTTATTTTTCACTGAACGCCCAGTGTTGGATAAATTGAGGCTAAACTACAGGAATATATAAAATTGCCTTTGGACGAGACAGGTCTGCGCAATGCAAAATAGTTTTGAATACTAACTACACCCGCTTCCTCTCAACTTTGCCCTTATTTGCATAACAAGAACAGCATTAAGATCTAGTGCGGGGAATATTCTGCTTTAGAATAGGCCTACGTTAAAATATTCACACAAATATTGGACTTTAAAACATTTACAACTGTAAGAAGAAACAAGTTGATGTGCGTCATCGTGGTATTTACCCGGCCCGACAAACAGCTCCACTAAATGCAATACCTAAAATTGGTAAATCAAGAAATCTTACCCAGTTTGTTTAAAACAGTTGTTACAGGTTTACTGAACCTTGTAATTGTGTATAATACTTATTGACGTCGGCTAGGCCATAAACGACATTGTAGATGTATATACAGGGTGTTTCTGAAATACTTTGACAAGCTTCGGGGATTCCTAACGTAAAAATAAATAAAATTTCCTGTGAACACGTGTCCGAAACTGCTTCGTTTTTAGACAATCATAATGTATCACAATCATTTTGTATTTTTACAAAAAAAACATAGGTTTGGAAGTTAATGAGCTCAGATTTGGTATATACATTTTATATGTAATGCTTTACAAGTGTGCAAAAATATAGATTGTATTCGTATTATTTTCAAAATAGCGGCCGTTTAAAATTTTCAATGTTAAAGTCTCGAAAACCATTAATTTTACAAAAAAAAATACAGAAAACAAAAACGTTTTCCCTTTTAACTAGAATTATTATTATTATTATTTAAATTTAAGTCAAAGAATAATCGAGTTTAAAAAAGAAACGTTATTAATTATTTTTTAGAATTCTGATTTTTTTTAAATGTTGCTCCTAACCTAATCTTACCAGGAAATTATGTTTTCAGTTTTTTGTCAATAATTCGTCTACTTTTTGGCTTACAGAAAACATAAAATACTCATTTCATTTGTAATTACAGAAAAAAACTTTGTCTTTGCAATGTTTTGTAAAATTAATTGTTTTCTAGATATTCAACATTAAACATTTTTAACGGCCGCCATTTTGAAAATAATAAAAATACAGTCATTTTTACATATTTGTAAAACATTAAATAAAAAAATGTGTATGCCAAATTGGAACTAAATATTTTAATTACTTCAAAAGTTGTTTTTTATAAAAATTAAAAAAATGGATTGTCTGAAAACGAACCAGTTTTGGTCACATAGGAACTTTTTTATTTATTTTTATGTAAGGAATCCCCAAAGCTTGTCAAAGTAGCCTATTTCAGAAACACTCTGTATATGAAAAACTTCACACTCGCTTCGCTCGTCTATAACGCGTCTCTACAGAATGTCGTAATTGTACGAATATAAAATATTCCGGAAAGGTCAGGTTTGACAATGACTCCTCTATTTGTCATCTTAGAGATGTGAGGATACCATTACATCTAGAAATTAAATCTACAAATTTTTAGTGTGTTATAAATTGAAACAAACAAAAACTATGTAAAATGACCGCTGTTTTGGTATTTTCAATTCTATTTATCTCAACTGAATATCCTCCATTTCAAACACATGTGGCTGCTATCGTGCTTACGTACAGACAAGGACAATGATGACGTACTGATAGCATGTCGAATATCACTATTTGGGTTTTGGTTGCGCAGGATGGTTACGTATTCCTCATATAAGGACGTCATTAGTTTATATAAGAAAAACATTGGAGCCGGTATAAGTACTGGAGTGAGAGACAGCACTGCGCAGCATCCCCACTCCAATCTCGAAAACTCCACAGGATGTAAAAATGCCTCCCTTACTGGGAAACTCCACTGGATAACATCATTCTTCTTAAATTTACCTTTAATAGGTACGGAACTGAGTGAACATAGCTCTATCTAGACCTTTTTTCATGGTATCTTGGATCGCTCTCTATCATTTTGTGAATCACGTGTTCTTTTCTAACCCTGACGCTATTAGAGTACTCGAGGGCTAGAGGTCTCTGTTTTATATTCTTTCCTTTCTTTTTTTACATAAGACGATAATGGGCGAAAGGTTTTTCATTCTTCTTTTTTATAATTATTTGCTTAACTTATTTTGTTCCTATTAAGTTTAGGTGTGTGTAAATACTAGTTAGTGTTTTATTAAGATCACGTGAAACCATAAGGCTCTTAAGTTTCCATTTTTAATTACTTTGGTGTTTATAACACATTAGAGAATTATCTTGGGTTAGATCTTTTTCTTTCATCTTTTCTATCAGGTCTCTCTCTTTGACCAACTCTTGTTCTCTTCCGAACTTGACACCTTTTAGAGTATTCGAGGACTACAGGTAGTTATTTTATGTTCTTTTCTCCCGTGTTTTTAAAACGAAAATTACCGAGAGGTTTTACCTTATAAACAAGGAGAGAAAAAAATAGGACAAAATAATAAACAAAAAATGCTTATTAGCTGTACCTATGTTATATATTATATATATATATATATATATATATATATATATATATATATATGTCTACATATAAATATTTATCAGAGGTTCGATTTTGGATAATTTAAATAAAACTGTCCAAAACAAGAGTGAATACAAGTTTGCTTCCCTTCCATCGTTAAAGCGGCTCTCCTGTATACATACTCTTACATTAGAACTTTCCTAATAAGTTATAAACCCTAGTTCAGTAATTAAAAATGGAAACTTATGAGCTCAGGAACAAAGTAATCCGAGCCTTATGGTTTTGACCCACATTAAGGCTTGCCAACTTAATAAAACACTAACTAGTATTTACACACTTCAAACCTAATAGGGAACAATATAAGTTAAGCAAATAATTATAAAACAGAAGTAATTATTTCATTTTCCCCTTCTTGTTTCTTAAGAACGATAAACCTCTCATCTCATATACTCATCATCGCCTTATATATAAAAAAAAAAGAAAGAAAATAACATAAAATAAAGACTTCGAATACTATAATAGCGACAGCATCGGAAAAGAACAAGGGTTGGTTAAAGTGAGAACTGGAAAGATGAAAGAGTAGAATCTAACCCAAGACTACATTAAAATAAATCCAGCTAGGTCCCCTCTGTATCGCTCAACATGTACTCACTAATGTGAACCCCTGGGGTACAGTAATAATTAATAGTATACAATTATACATATAAATATTAGTGATTATTGTAACTAATGCATCACTGAAGATGGTGACATTGTAGTTGAAACACGTTTGAGTTGATAACCGTATTGTTTGATTTTAATTTTAAAACATCTTAGATGTTTGTTGCTAATTGTTTATTGGTGTTTTATTTATGACATATAAGAGATATTAAAGAGACACTGTTAAACGATGCGAGAATCTGTGGTTGGGTACCAATTTAAAAAACTAATATTGACAATCAACTGCGCTTGTTACGTTGTATCACAGAGTACATAAGTATATATTTATATACTCTGTGGTTGTATTGTACTGAGAGTTTGAAAAACCACATCATCAATAGCAGGTGTCATGTCACTCTGTAATGAATTGTTGCGCGCGCAACTAATCATATGCCGCAGGGATTCAAAGATGATGAAAACCCTTAGTTACAGTACACCTAACCAAACCCAAGACAACATGTAAAAAGATGTAGATCGAGCTAGGTTCCCTCAGGCCCGTACTCACTTCATGTGAAATTAGGAAGAATGACGTTATCCCGTGGAATCCCTGTGAGTATGGATGTGACAATTCCTATGTGAACACCTACTCTTGAGTCCTTTTGGTGAAATTCAAAATCCAAACCAATATCCCGAACCGAAAGTAATATCTAAATTATGTTTCATAAGAAATTTTGAAAATACTTGAATTCGTTTTGTTTTGGGTAATGAATCTTCAAATTTTGGTTGAAATCGCTTGCGTAGATTTTAAGATTTAAGAACGTTTTACGAAGGCACTTTAATCTCCAGAATTTAAGAGACATGGTAAATGAAAAGGTTCTTCGTCGTTCCTTATTGTTTAAGGTCACCTATAAAATTTTTTTTTTTTTTTTTAATACAAAATAAAAACAGCCTACCCCTCAAATACTCTAATAGCGCATCAGGGTCGGAGAATAACAAGCGTAATACGTTTTGTTTATGCCCTTAGAGACCACACCTAAGCAACATATTTCTTAAACCCGTTGAAGCACATATTGAGTTTTAGTCTTATGCAATTTCATTTAATTTATTTTCTCTCGCTGCTGACCAACATCATAATGTATTTACATAGCAAGGATAGCATTAAAAAAAAACTTACAACTAAAATTGTCATAATTACATCAATTAACCATTAATATATAAAGATAACAAAAGAAACAAATAATTTTTTATAATAAGTCGACAAATTATAATAATAATTAAAACATTAAAATCACAGGCTGCCACTAAAATATATTAAAATGTAATTTGAAAATTTAAATTTATACACAGGCCTCGTTATATACGTAACAAAACAATAAATGAATTATGACAATAGGGCAACACATAAAATATTTAAATAACAGGCTGGGCATACATATATATTAAACACTTTCATAGTAAAAAAATTTAAAATAAAAAAGCTTCTACACTATGAACTTTCCAAGAATACAACAATAAAAACAATTAATCAGTAAATTAGCCTTGCAAGGACTTCTTAAATTTGTTGACACAAGATAGGTTTCTATATCCCAGGGAAGTCTGCCGTGGAACTTAACCCAATTAAAAATTTTCCTACTGCGAACGTTATAGTTGTAAGAGAGAGTTTATTGCTTTCCAATTATCAATCATAAAAGAATTTGCTAAATTTTCGATATATTTTCATAGATTCCGACGTTTTCAGCCCCTAGAAAGAGAAACACTGTTTATTTTCAAATAATCAGTGTGTGAGAGTTTGGGACACATTATCTAAAGAACGGTTGATCGCATTGATACAAAATTTTTAATTATATAGAGCGGGTAATCAGTGAATGAATACTGGTGGGGGAGATTGCTTAAGGGTTGGGGTGAACATAGGGTAAGGGTGGGAAGGACGCTACAGTATAACGTGTGCTTAAAATGACTTAAAATGTCCACTCAAGTGTAGTGTGAGTACTACTGTTTTAAGGCGAAAACCCACATAGAATTTTTTTTTTTTTTAAACCCAGTTTTCTAAAACAAAGAAATAACTAAACGCCCACACTTTACTTTGTTATTTAAATTTGAATTAGTACTTTGTACTAAGTGTGTTTTTAATCTTTATTTTATATCTTCTATTTTTTAGAAAAATGGGTTTAAATATTTTTTTTTTATATATAGCCTAGGCTATGTTTTTTTCCCGACAAATTCCAACGTTCAACTTGGCTGTGATAGCATCGCTTCGTACAAATTTCACAGATTTTGTCACACAGCCTTTTCAACGCTGCCAGACTAGCATTTCGCTCTTGCCGCTGTTGTCGATCACGTTCTATGCGAACTTGAAGTTCTTCAAGGGTTTTCACAGCACGGCATTGCGACTGTGTTGACGATCAGATTGTAAACACGCTTCGCTTCCTTCTTGGTTCTCAGAGTTGGTCAAGAAAGGAAAGATGGAAAGAGAGGGATCTAATCCAAACTACATGGAAAAATGATGTGGGAGGATTATATTCTACGGGTTGATTAAATTTTGGTTAAAAGAAAAAGATAGGGTAGACTCCAAATTTATAAAAATCTTAATTATTACTCATATTTTCAATAAACTCATAATATGTGTACGAATTGGAGTGCGAAACGTAGGTTTGCACATACCTGGACAATAATCAAATCTTTTCATCGATTTAATGATTCAATGATTATGTTATATATTTATTTCAGGTCAAATTTGATAAATTTTATTTTTTACGAGGCGCCCATGACGCCATGTCCTATAAGTACCACAAAGGCATTTCTGTAGAAATCGAGATGAAATACGTCTTCTTTGGGCCTTTATAGGAAAATAGTTTTGAATCGAAAATCCAGAGAGAAAAACTTTGTTTTAATCATATGGTCAAACTTTATTACTCACCAATCTCCAAAACTAAATAAAAAAGAACCAAAACTAATCGTCACCAAACAATACATTTTGGTTATTGTCCATTAAAAATGATAATTGAATCATGAGCACAGTCTTTGAAAAATTTCACTTGTGACATAAACATATCCTCAGCGCAAAATTGAGCTTTTAATGACGGCGGTTAGGGTTCAATTTTTGTTTTTAGCTATTCTTGGATCGTATTTTTTCCCTGCGATTATGCCTACAATTTTGAAATTTCACTAAAATTTCAACGAAATTGGTGGAGTAGATTTTGATAAATTACGTACCAGCCCCATAGTCGATAATTTTGGTTTTTACAGAGAACGTACGAGAGATGGCAACCAATACATTTTTTTGGGTCCTTAAAGGCTACACTTCAACCAAATTTGATAAAAAATATAATTTTGTGTTTTCATTATAGCAGCTATCCTCAAATTTTCCAAAATTTGTAACCAAACTCACCAATCAATAGGGATAATTCTACAAAACTCGAAATCGATTTTTTGACGCAACATATAACTTTCTAAAGTTACGTATTTATGAAGAAATAAAACAACAACATAAATAGCACTTATAAAATTTAATCAAAATAAGGTCTCCCATTTAATTTATAAAACGACACACACCACAACTATTGGTTTGAACTCAGGCAATCTAAAAATGTTTCACCAAAAACTAGCATCGGTTTTTGAGCCACGACATAACTTTCTCTACCCAACGTATTTGTGAGAAAGCCAGATTGACAAATCCAGGTTCACTCTCGGCCTAAATTGTCATTTGTTCCCCACCTCTAATCGAATCCGAGTAGGGCTTGATGTTACTCTATAATTAATTTCATTCAGTCGACGGCAAGGAGGGTAGAAATACGACAACCCTTAGGGGGTGTCACAGGTAATAAACCGTACTCACCCTTCAGTTAGGGAAAGCACCCCCTGTAACCCGCGTAGTAAAAACGTTAACTTTTAAAGGAAGTATTGCTGAATCTCTTCACATATGCAAATAAAGGATATCCCAGAGTTTGTCTTTTTATTCGTAAGCAATATGCAGCAACTATCCAAAGGGCGCATAGACGAAGATTAGAAATGGAATTTATGAGTGATTAATAGTGTGTATTTTAGATTTAACTTTTTATTCCAATTTGCTTTTCCAGTATTAGAAGTACTGCAAGTATTGCAAGTTTGGTTAATGTCTCAAATTTCGACTTATCTTCACTTTTCATGCCTCAGAAAACAGAAAAAGTGATTTTATAATGTCGTCCATCCGCTGTCGTAAGTACGATAGCGGGTACGAAAATTAAGAATGGGATATTAAATTTGTTAGGAGACTGATTATAGTTTACTTATGAAATTCAGAAAAATATAATTAAAATTGTCAAAATGGCAGACATTTTTAAAGTTTATATTTCGTTTGTTATTCAACTTATAATTACACTAACCCTCAAGGCTTCAATTTAGTGAATACGAGCTTGGCGATTCCGATGGAGCCTAGATGTATCTACGCATTTTCCCTGCAGTCTTGGGTTAGATCCCTTTCTTTCATCTTTCCTATAAGGTCTTTTTTGACCAACTCTTGTTCTTTTCCTAACCTGACGCTACTAGAGTATTCGAGGATTAGAGGGGTCTTCATTTTATTCTCTTTTCTTGGTTTTTTTATAAGGCGATAATGACCGAGAGGATTTCAATTTTGAAAATACAAAATTCGTTTTTGGGGGGGGGGGGGTAACGAATCTTCAAAATTTGGTTGAAATCGCTTGCGTAGATTTTGAGATTTAAGAACGTTTAACGAAGTTTATCTTCGGAATTTAAGAAATATGGGAAATGAAAAAGTTCTCGTCGTTCCTTATTTTTAAGGTCACCTATAAAATAAAGGTTACAAAATAAAAACACCCTACCCCTCAAATACTCTAATAGCATCAGGGGTATTTAAAGAACAAACAAACTAAATGTATTTAAGATTGGTCATTTCTCGAAATTCCTCACTTGTATCACACAGTTTCCGAGTTACAATACAACCTTGAGATTACAACAAAAATATAAATTGTTTTAATGCTTATCGACGGCAGAAGGGTTACTACCCAGACTACGGTCCACCACCCACAACATAATGAAAGTAATGATGTGTACAACATAAAACTTCTTTCATTTCCTCAAGTAAAGTTTTAAGTTGACGTGACCGCGCAAACTTAACAAACTTATGCGTCCTCAGTAAATTTGATTGGATATTTCAAAACAGGACACTATTAAACAGGGGACGTCCTTTAGGAAATGGCGACTTTTTCCTGGAAACTTCCAATCTCTTGCCAGAAAAATCAGCAGAGATATAGAGAAACGTACGAAAAATTGTCGTTTATTACAATATTGGTGTAGTCATTTTTTTATTACAATTGTAGCCATAGGATCTTGTATTACGAGTCAAAAGTCCTTTTCTCGCCGTCCAGAGAATTACCGCTCTTGGCCGGGTCTCGAGGGTCAAAATTTTTCTTACTGGGTAACAAAGTCGTATTTTCCACCCTTAATCGACAAATAACTATTTCGGTTTAATGTGGTCTTGAAATTTTTAAGCAATTACCAAACTCTACCTAAGTAATTAGGAGAGCCCTATGGTTATGGAAGAACCAGACTTACATTTTGATAAGAATCAGCTGGTCAAAACAATTTAATTGAAATAATAAACTAGGTGTAAGGAATTACCATCCAACAACTCTACCTTGACAATATCCGTTAAGTAATTCACCCACAAACTAAACGTTTATCTATCCAAAATTTATAAAATAGTTCAAGGAACATTTTAGAGCCCAACTGATGGTCGTAAATCACTATTTAATCTCCGAGTGTTTATTGTCCTGTCCAAACAGTCGATTGAACTGTGATTTAAAACTGATATAAAGCTGTAAACTGTAAATTACCGTAACGTATTCCAATCACATTTAAACACTCTGATAATCGAGGCTCGTTCTTACTCTTTTATGCTTGAATAATCTTTCGCCAACGTTACAAAACTTAATTTACATGACTTTGCAGTTAAATATTCAGCGATGCATTTCTCATTACGTTTTGTATTTCTCAACATAATGAGGAAAATTAAATGTCGATAGTTGGCTTGTACTAGCGTTTTAAATTGAAGCATTGGTATATCTAAGAAGAAAATATGCAGATTTTATATATAAACATGAAAAAGTTAATTATTCTTTGTATACTCTAGGAATGAATAGTCTATTAATTTAATTTAAAATATCTGCATTCATTAAGTTCTTTTTCTTTTACTTCCCAGTTACGAAAATACAGGGCAAGTTTGTTGATCGTCCAAAAATTAGTTCTTTCTTTTTTTACCGATCTTAACATTGCATTGCCTCAGTAAACCGATAGATTTTCCACATGGCGTCCATCCGTCGTCGTTGTCGTCTGTCCGTAAACAAGAGAGCAGTCATAAAAAATAAGATACGAACATCAACATTGGTATATATGCTCATATAGAACCCTATTGAAATTCAGAAAAATTGAATGAAAAATGTTGAAATAGAAACAGTTTTTTGTTCATATGTCTTGTGTTACTCAACTTATAAAACCTAAAATTATGATTTCAATTCGGCATTTAACCTAACCTAACCTATATCTCTACGATGACAAAAGGCGAAGTTATACGAGCGTAGCGAGTGGAGGCATTTTCATGTATGTTCAGCTTCGAGGCCCGCTAGGCCCGGAACACTGATACAACCCATCTTTTTGTCTAAGAAACCAACTTTTTGGCATTACATTTAGATCTGCTGTATTACATTGTATGATGGAGCTGGGTGAGCCCCGTATCATGATGACGCACCTACAACTAGTTTTTTTCATCTTATAGTTAAAAAGCAAAAAACAATTCGTTTATCATCGCCTGGAGAAAAAAAAGAAAAAGAAGTTTTTGCAATACATGATTTTACTGAATTTAACTTGCCTTGGAATTACATACAATTTTACAAATCTTGTGCTAGCATTTCAAATAATAAGATCTGTGTACATTTCATGGTATTATTTCATATGACTCATACAATATGGAAAACTTAAAATAATAATATATTCTGTAGTCAAAATATTAAATTGTACACTAATTTAATGAAATGCATAATGTATAAGATAAGAAAACTGGGCAATCAGACATCAAGCCTAGCAGTTGACTAACTTTGTTTAATGCAGGCTTGCGGAAATCTAAACTTTGAGTACACGAATTGTACAAACATCATTTGCAATTTAAATTCATCCGCTGCAAACAGTGTGTTCTGAAAAGCGTCCACTGGCGTTTTATACACCACTATACGTTTTTAATTTATTTTAAACCTATGCAATGAGCATGAGTGATCCACAGAGGAGTGGGGACCTACTTGACCAAGGTCCGTTTTTATCTAACCCAGACTGTACAGAGTAGAAAACAGCTGACTGGGTAGCTAGGTTGAGCATACGCGCTAGTCAAACGGGAGAAACTCTGTACAAGTAGTCAAACGTGGTGTTAGCACCCGTCTCGTGTTAATTTTAGTTTTAAACTATTTCCCAAATTACAGCATGGCTGTTTAATACCAGACACGAACGCGTCAATTTATTATTTACAAATTAGACGACTTGAGAATACAATTGTTAACTCAGCTCATTAGTTATTGTCTCAATTAGTTATCTTGTATGTGAGTATTTAATTATCCCCTCCCCACACATACGGAGTATAGAGTAATTTATTTGATGGGTCGAAAGAACGATGTCAAGTTTTATCGCATCTACCCCCCCCCCCCCCACACACACACAAGTTCACGTGTTATCGGTAAAACGCACAAAAACCGGCCATGGGGCTGTTATTCAAAGGAGTAATTTGTCAAGATCTGCTCTACCGATTTCGTTAAAATTTTAGTGATATGTGAAAATTAATGACCCAACCCCGTGTGCAAAATCGCAAATAAAGAACTGTTTCGGTACAGGACAAAAACAAACTATGATCGCAGTGATTCTATGATCGATAAGAGAGACAAGATGAAAATATTAGATCCAACTTAGGTAGGGAACCTCGGGATTGCCACTCCGTACTCACTAGCAGTGAGCCCCTGCAGGGATTCATGTAGTCTTGGGTTAGATGAATCTCTTTTGTTCTCTTCCGACCCTGACACTAATAGAGTATTAGAAGTCTAAGGGTCTTAGTAAATGTTATTTTCTTCTTCTTTTTACAAGGCGATGATGGCCGAGATATTTTTGCCTTTAAACAACAAAAAAAAATTCCTAGAGACTTCAATTAGTCCCATCATTCCATCCTGGAACATAAGTCAACAAAATGTGTCCATGTAGATCCTACTTTTGGCGACGTTCATCAATTATTCCCAGGACTTCTATATTTATGTATGGACCCTTCTAAAATTATGTTCCCATGTGGTTTTGGACCGCTCTCTGGCATGACTCTGCTTCAGGTTCCATTCCAGAACCATCTTGTTATATCGTTAACAGTCAAAGCAATCCCATTTACAATTACATCTTCTAATGTGTATCGGCTGTTCTTTTATAGTTCTCCATAGACCCTCGTTTCTAATCTGGACGGGTTACAAATCTGAGAATCTTTCGTAATCATTTATTTACAAATATTAGCAATAGTTTGGAGGTGTTTTAAATTGTTTTCCAAGTTACTAGATACTTCAATTCTCAAGAAAATGTATTTCCACCCCTCTCCTAAACCCTAAAGTTGTTCCAAAGAGTGGTCAGATTCTGAAAGTAACTGGGCTGTAATTGTTAACCGGGACTTAATATTAACACATCTACAAGGCTTGTTAAAACCTAACGGGTGTCAAGAAAACAGTGATATACACAATTTTACAAGGGTCAGAAAACCTGTCTAACAACTGTTTTAAAACACCCTACTGGATAAGACACATTGAACTATCAATACAATTAAACATTACTATAAGATCCAAGAAACCAACTTTTGAGCATTACATTTAAAGAATCTTTATTGTATAATGAACTGGGTAAGTACATGATGGCGTCAATTAACTTTTATGTAGATAAAGTGATAAAGATAATTTCACAATTAATGTTTTCAGGGAGAAAATAATAAAAAAACGTAGTGTAAATTCCTGATAATATAAAAAAAGCAATATTAGTTTATCTCAAAAGGTCAACAAATTAACAGACATAGAAGAATGATTTTATGTTTTTCTGTCCACTAAAACCAAGCCAAGAGTGACTGTAACGAGATATAATTCCAGCCAAGCGTTGACAATGACGACACGCATGTTGAGGTTTGATGTTAGAATGAATGCACTATACAAAGTCAAAGTGTCTGCCAAAAACAATGTTATGCTTATCCTGCCTATTGTTAGGTCTAAACATTTAGGTGTGGTTTATTTCCGTAGACACCTGTCCAATGTCGATAACACAAACTCAACAAGTGTGAAATGAATAAATTCCATTTCAATTTAAACATGCCAACGTTTGTGTTTAGGATTTCGTTCAGTTTAGATAAGAAACGCTATTTTTATTTGCCCAGACTACAGGTAAATTATTATAAACTGAAAAATAATTAAGTTATGTATTCGACTGACTTTCACAATTCATGGGATAAGAAATCCGATAAAATACTTTTCGTCATTTCATCCCTTTTGGTTTTATTTCTAACTCAAATTAATGGTTATCAAATGAAGACATTGACATGCAGTTTGATATGAGAGGATCGAACCAAACTTTCATCAGATATATAAGCTACAACAACACGGCAAACAGGTTAAGTTTAGGACAGATGAGGTTTTATACGTTATTGTAATAGTGCAGTCTACTGAATACAAAAACCTGACCTAACCTACTCACGAAATTTTTACCCCATCTTAAAATTTTTAATTGCAGTTAATCTACTGGGTAATAAATCTTATCTAACCTATTCTCGGTATTGTTACAGTACTTCCAAAATTATAACCTACAATTGTGTTTAAATAACTGTGAACAAGTTTAGTCAGGGTTTATATCAGAATGGACTAATTGCAATTAGTCTAGTGAATATAAAAACTTGAAATAACTTATTCCAGTATTGTTACTTCTAAATTTTAAAATTTGTTGGTTAGAAATAAAAATAAAATGCCGTAAACAGGTTAGGTTAGGTCAAGTTTTATATTTAAGTGTACCAATAACTAACTGCAGTCAATTAAGTAAATATAAAACCTGGCGCCTAATTATCCGAGATATTGTTACTTCTAAAACTATAACCTTAAAACTAAAAAAAACAACTTTGAAGAGGTTATGTGTCAAGTTAAATTCATATTAAGTGGATCAACTATATGCATTCCAGTCTATAAAAACTGGCCTACTAGATTTAAGCTATTAAATGACTTTAGGATAAATTAAAAAATAATAATACCGCGTACAGGTTAGGTTAAGTTATGTTACGATAGGTTAGGTTATGACCTAATATTTTTTTAAATATTGGTATACACAAAAATAACATCTTCCGTCCGAAACACAAAATTCGATATTTGTTCACAATGGAAATCCAAAAAGTTGCGTAGTATAACACTCTTGTAGAAATCATAAAAATGTCCACACAGTAAATACACTTGTATCACGTTTTACTTACGTAGTTAACAATCCCCTATCGTATTCAATTTTTGTAAATGAATCATAAACTCTAAATTATTTTCCATTGTGACTATAACAAAGTGATGTAGGCATAATTTCCTTGCCAATTGCTGAAAGAAAGCAAGGATAAAAATAGCCCAATGACAGGGCGGGAGTAAACGTTGGCCTTGGAGCGCTTTCCTTCCTCTCCAAAGATAAATTAATCCGTTACAACCCTCTATTCTCTGTAAAAGCTTCCCTTTTATAGCGTACCACTTACTCTTAGACAAAATTCTTATATTAAAACCAAATTTAATGCACAAGGAAGAATACACTGATTGGTAATATTGTTGCGTGATTTTTTTTAGAGATTTTAACGATCTATTTTCTGCAGTAATGATTGTACAAATAAAACAATTAACAACTTATCAGCTGACTGATTGGCTAAGAATTTTACCTAATATTTTTTCACAGTTTGTCGATCTTGATATTAAGAAATACGAACCGTTCCATTTTATCTAGAAGCTATAAATAAGAAAGATATAAAAAAAAGTATCAAATGGCAGCCATTTTTAAATTATCCGACCATTTTTTTTTTTAATAGACCCAGCATAGTTCCCAATCGTTACTAAAAAATCAGCTTTTCAGGTTAATATAGTTATTACTACTGATTTTTGTCTCTTTTTTTGAGGTTATGTAGTAAAAATTAAGGATTTTTGTCTTTGTTGTTTAAAATACAAAAGGAAGAATAATAATATAAAATAAAGATCACTAACTCCCGAATACTCTAATGGTAGAACAAACGTAGATCCAGCAAGGACGCTCGGAATTGCAACGTCCTTACATAAAAGAGCTCCTTAAGTGATTTAATCTTTTAAACAAATCTGAACATCACTGGACTGGATGTAGAAATGAGCTACGCCACATGAGCTATATTGTTGAATGGACTGATTTTCCTCGTCGAAAGCCATTAACAAAACTGAGACACTGAATCAAACTTGAGTAAAATCGGGAATTTGCATCTCAGTATATAAAAAATTGTACCAATATACTCTTACAGTAAGGATTGGTAGACAAACGAGTGTCAGCGTTTGCATCAGAGATGGCATAGCTAGAATTTTTATATTATACATTTGCAACAATGCTGAAATTTTGTAGGACAATCCATAATCAGATATTAGACTTTAATCTGCTAAACTGGTCGGGTAATGTGGGGTTTCCTTTCTACCGCCCACGATTACGGATCAACACCATAACCTTTAAAACACCAAGCGATAACGCTAGCCGTTAGACGAACCATGGACTCGCTATTATCATTAATATAATATTTAAATGTTACTAATAAGTTACCCGTTTTATTATTTTATTTCAATTACCCATATGAAGTATACCTAAGGGTAAGATTGGTAATCGCCCAAAAATTCGACCTCCACTTTTTGACTGATCTTCACGTTTCAAGGCCTCAGGAAACAGAGAAAGTGTCCGTCCGTCGTCGTTGGTACGTAAACACGATGTGCCCATAAGAATAAAAATAGGAACATGAAATTTGGTATAGTATGCTCCTACTGAAAGAATTGAATTGAAAATGTCAAAATTGCTGCGATTTTAAATAGTTCATTTAACACAAAAATTAGATTTAAAAATATAATGCTACCCCCCCCCCCCCTTCTCTTTACCATAAAACGAAACCTGCCCTCCCAAAAAATTTGATGAGCGAAGCGCGCTCCTTTATTCTTGTAAACTAACCCTACAAGGCCCAATAAACTAACTTTTGGCGTTACATTTGAGGATCTGGTCGTCTTACATTGCATGACGGGACTGGTCCCTAAATGAAAATACACAATTAAACTAATAATCTCTACACAAAATTCTACTTTTACAGATATTTTAAAACAGAAGTTAAAGGTCAGATCGGGGAAATCGACATTTGAACACATTAATATCACGCGCCAGCTGACATGTACACTGATATATTCATTGTACACATTGTTAAATCTAACAATACTCCCTTTGTAACTTATATTCCCCTATTCTATCTTCTACACCCGTACCTTCGTGGTATAAAACATAGACCTAACGTTAATAGTTGTATTCGGTACAGTCGTTGTCATTGCTTAAAATGTGAGACCTCTAAAATTTAGTGTTAGTTTTATTTGATTTTTTTTTAAATAACAAGATGTTTCATTTGTGTTACCTAGTGAAGGTGATCAATATATGTCAACAAATCCTGACCTACATTTAAAGGTGCGCATTACAGAAGTTGTTCACCGACAAAAAAAAGGAATAGAAAAAGAGCATAAAGACCCCTAGTCTTCGAATACTCTGATAGCGTCGAAAAAGAATAATAGTTAGTCAAGAGATATGTAATAGGAAAGAGAGGGATCTAACCCAACAATACGTAAAAAAGGTGCAGATCCAGTTAGGGTCCTTCAAGACTGCAAAGATGTAGTGTTTACAGCAATCACAAATCATTCAATCACTCTCACTTCTGTCGACTTCATTTTACGTCCTACTAATTTTGACACATGCATGGAAGGGTAAACTTAGAAGAATATGTTATATTATTCGTAAAAACAGAAAAAAAATACAACTATTGGCTATTTTCAAGTACTTCATTTCAAATTAGCGTTTTCAACCTTGTTCATAAACAAATATAGTTGACCTCAAGGGCTTACTTAGGGTGAAGAACAGGCTTGACAATCCCGAGAGAACCTAGCTGGATTTACATATTTTCCATATCTTAATTTAGATTCCTCGTCTTGCCTTATTCTTTCCCAAATGTTACACCAGCTCTTTGCTCTCTGGCGATAACATTAAAGTAAATCTTCATTTTCTATACCTAACCTAACCTTTTCTTCCTTTTTGTGTAAGGCGATAACGATCAAGGATTTTCTAAAGTTTCAAGACAAACCAAATATACTTATTAACTACTTTTAATGCAACGTTCTTCAAATTTGTGTTTATAAGATTTTAGGTTAACATATATTTTACACTTAAAACATTCAAGCTTACCAGTTTCTAACATGCAAAACCAATAATCGTCTACCATATCGCTCGTCTTACCTGAAAACAAAAACAAAAATTAATTAAAAGATGTATTACAATCAAAAACATCTACTATTGTACATAAAATTATTAAAGTATTAAAGCATTACTCAGATAGTTATATTGGGGTCATGTAAAGATGGCGTGTTGAGATTAGCACATATTAAAATCAAAGATGATGACACAGGAAAAGTTGAGTTGACAAGGGAAGGTTTTTTGTAGATCCTGAAAAGGGCTTTAGAAGTCAAAAGAGAAATAATAAGTACAACAAGATTGTTACTAACGCAAATTTATTATTTTTTAAATGTTTTAAAAACAATACATCTGTACCCAAAGAAAAAGATTTTGTTGTATACCCAAAATGGCACAAACGGGCAGGTGGAAAAGTTTTGTGTACCCATTATGGTACACATGTGACTTGATGTGTTAAATCATTTCTTTGTTTCCATAATCTCTTGCGACTTACTTTAATTATAATGAATTTGTTGCAGCATGTGGCCCAAATACATAAACTTTTTTACTACATAGTTTGACGTTTACTAAATACCAACTATTTATTAATTACGTTTACAGGTTTTTGAGCAATGAATATAGTGTTCAGTGTGTGTCATCTGATGACACATTACTGATAACTGTTTCCCATTACCCAAACAGTTGTAATGGGAGAATAAATAAACAAAGACTGCATGACGTAAGTTAAATAATATTCATTAAAAAATTCCTGTCCAACCTGCTATTGTAGAAACATATGTATTTTCATCTTGTTGTTTGTGAGAAATACTATTTTTCGAATACTCCCAGGTCGGAAAAAATCAGCGTTAGTTAAGAGAAGAGAGGGATCTAACCCAAACATCATAAAAAAGATGTAAATCCAGGTAGATTCGGGTTTGGCACATATGTAATTACTACGAGTGACCCTTGATGGAACGATATGTACGGTTCCATGGATTTGACTCACCACTATGAATGAGCCTCTAAGGGAACGATATGTACGGTTCCACGGATTTGACTCACCACTATGAATGAGCCTCTAAGGGAACGATATGTACGGTTCCACGCATTTGACTCACCACTATGAATGAGCCTCTAAGGGAACGATATGTACGGTTCCACGGATTTGACTCACCACTATGAATGAGCCTCTAAGGGAACGATATGTACGGTTCCACGGATTTGACTCACCACTATGAATGAGCCTTTAAGGGAACGATATGTACGGTTCCACGAATTTGACTCACCCCTATGAATGAGCCTCTAAGGGAACGATATGTACGGTTACACGGATTTGACTCACCACTATGAATGAGCCTCTAAGGGAACGATATGTACGATTCCACGGATTTGACTCACCACTATGAATGAGCCTCTAAGGGAACGATATGTACGGTTCCACGGATTTGACTCACCACTATGAATGAGCCTCTAAGGGAACGATATGTACGGTTACACGGATTTGACTCACCACTATGAAAGCCTCTAAGGGAACGATATGTACGGTTCCACGGATTTGACTCACCACTATGAATGAGCCTCTAAGGGAACGATATGTACGGTTCCACGGATTTGACTCACCACTATGAATGAGCCTCTAAGGGAACGATATGTACGGTTACACGGATTTGACTCACCACTATGAAAGCCTCTAAGGGAACGATATGTACGGTTACACGGATTTGACTCACCACTGTGAATGAGCCTTAAAGGGAACGATATGTACGGTTCCACGGATTTGACTCACCACTATGAATGAGCCTCTAAACGGTTCCACGGATTTGACTCACCACTGTAAATGAGCCTCTAAGGGAACGCTATGTAGAGTTCCACGGATTTGACACCACTATGAATTATCATCTAAGGGAACGATATGTACGGTTCCACGGATTTCACTCACCACTATGAATGAGCCTCTAAACGGTTCCACGGATTTGACTCACCACTATGAATGAGCCTCTAAGGGAACGATGTTTCGACTTATTTGTAGATATTTAGTGGATCGCACTGCTTCGTTAAATCAAGAAAACATAGTCAACAGAATTATTGTATCAACATGGTTGTATCCCGCTTTATTACAAATACTTGAATAACTTTCCCCTTGGTAGAAACGTTGAGGGAAATACACAAAAGACGATTAAAGTAGAACTCAGTCGTGGAAATGAACATCTGGTATTAAGAGAGAGAGAGAGAGAGACACACACATACAACGTTCCATCCCTCATCATAGATGGTAGGGGTAGTTTAGGGGTGTGAGGCACGCGGCCTCGTCACAGTCGTGTTTTAAATTGCTGTTCAGCTCCAATGAGTTGTTACATCTCAGTTCCCTCCAGGCCTTTGTTGTTTACTTTGTTCTATGTTGTCCTAGTAGTACAGTCCAGAGAAAAGTTACGTATAAAACTAGGCTGAAATGTTTCCTTTCAAGTGAAGCTAGCGTGTTGTCAGGTTTTAGAAATTTACTCTGTGGGCTGAGACAAAGATTCAGATGACCTCTGAAGACTGAATTCGTGATGAAAGACAACCTAATATAAAAACAGCATTGTTCCTAGCTGAAACAATACCCGAATACAAATTTAATCAACTTATAGATGATACAAGTTTATGGGTGATATTATGGTACTACCCAGTCCAATAATACAATCCAATACAAGCAAATACCTTAAATGGAAGACTCAAAAATTGGTGTTTCGATGTTCTAGGAAATGTTGAATTGTATTGGTAGACAAAATGGGTCTGATCTACCAGTAGGGTACTGATGGGTCCATTTGTCTGTGCGCGCGGCTTGCTATGGCGCGGCGGGGAAGAGGGGAGTGGTTATCGCTCATTTCCAAAAACATGTGGTCCCGCGCGGCGCCAGATTTTACCTACGCGCGCGGACGTAGATTATTCACCTGTCTTCAATGTAGCTTCGAGTTGTTTGTAAACATCATGTTTCTATATGCACTACAAATCTTGTAAACTGTAATTATGTGACGCGAAAGGTAGACAAACATAGTTGGGTGAGCGAGCCCTACTTTTACAGAACGGCTAGTAGCGTCAGAGCCGCGCGCACAGACAAATGGTCCCATCAGTAAGTTTGTTTAAAACAGTTGTTACAAAGGTTTCTGAACCTCGTAATTAAATTTTTATCTTGACGTCGGCTAGATGTGTATATATCAACATCCGATCCACTCTCTTTGCTCGTGTCAGTGTCTAGGACTTTACAAGACCTCGAAGATGTAAAGAAACCTCCACTCTATGCTCGTTTCGGTTACTCGGCCCTGTTCTAACTCTGTATCCTTGGTAACTAATTCTTTTAAAGTAAAATCTTAACAGCTCATTAATTTGATTATAACAGAACACATTGGATGCCGATTATATTAGACGAATACTTGTACCACATGCTCGAAAAGAGCTCCAAGGAAGGTGGCAATAAAGATTATAACAAACTAAGAAAGCAGTCATCTGATAAAAGAAGAAGGTTTGACCTCATGGTGGTGGTGGATCTGTTTCCTCTTCAACCATCTCAACTTAACACATCACAGGATGATCTACCTTACGATAAGTATAGGTAGAATGAGACACAAAGTAATGACGTATCTCTGCTTTGGAAGTACATTCGTTAGAAAAGGTTTGGAATTGTAAGACTGACATGTAAGGAACATAGATAGTGTAGACATCTCGAATTGTTGATGTTCACGAAGGTCACAAGGGTATATTGGTTTCCCCCTTATTGTTTAAAGACGAAAAACCTCTCGGTAGTCATCACCTAATATAGGTGTATATTTATAGATTAGGAATAAAAGAATTTAAAATAGAGACCTCTATCCCTTGAATACTCTATCGCGTCAAGGTCGGAATAGAATAAAAATTGGACAAGTGAGGCCTGATAGGCAACTCAAGACTACACGAAGAAAGGTGTAGACCCAGCTAGGGTCCTCAGATTCGCCAAACACGTACACACTATAACTGAGCCCCTAAGGGAAGATAGGTACTAAGTTCCTTTTTAGAATGTTTAAGTAATGAAGGATCCTTGATAGTTTATTTACGCAACGGTTTAACCGCCACAGAGTAAATAATAAGCACAACCTGTCAGGGTTATTAGTTATCACGAAAGTATTGATAAGCACAAGAACACTAGGGTTGGGTATATACCATGGTGACCACAATCAACTTGTTTTATTGTTGCCACTTCACTTCTTTTAATACTGTTTACCTCATAAAATCCATTAAACAGAGTAATCACGATAGACGGACCAGCTGTCATTAACTTTATCGGAACTCTATTCCACAGCAAAGTTTGTTACTAAAAGAAGATATCCATAGGTTAGGTTAACTCTTGGTGACGGATCACCCGCGGTTGTGTGAGCGTTAATCAAAGTCTGTAACACAAGTTAGAAGTCTAATAGCTACACTTAGGAATTAGAGGAAATGTGTTATACTACACCCGCTGGTTCTTTACACTTGGATTTTTGGTAACGCACCGGATAGGCAGTGGAAATGGCAACGTCATCGTCTCGCACTGCCCCTCTACGGCCGCATATCTTAGCATCACACCCAAACTGCGCGCATATTATCGCATCTAAATAATAAAACTGTTACGTATTGTTCAGTTTGTGTTCCATTAGGTGACAAAGTGAACCTTTTAAACTGTAAATGTAATCATTTTATTTAATCTAAGCAATTAAAAAATCTCTAAAGTTTTAGGTGAATAAATAAATACTACATTTTACTGTTAACATTTTACGTAATTCAAACGAACGCTTGAAACAATCGTAGCACACTCCAAGGTTTATTTCAGTGTGTATAAAATTATATGATTTGATATACAGAAACAATTTTACTCAAATGATAACTCGGAAACATACTTTATTGTTTGACTACTTCTTGGAACGGAGACAACGAAACAACGTTGCCAGATTGTGATATTTGCAAGTGCAAAGAACGAACGACTGAAGTATAGGACTACGGGACAAGGTTTCCTACGTC
Source organism: Aphrophora alni (assembly GCA_963513935.1). Lineage (NCBI taxonomy): Eukaryota > Metazoa > Arthropoda > Insecta > Hemiptera > Aphrophoridae > Aphrophora > Aphrophora alni. The sequence goes on from OY740770.1 coordinate 117,932,818, forward strand.
CGACCTTACTGCTCAGTAATGTAAATAAACAAATCATTATGAACGTCTTTATTATCAAATGTTACTATTATAATATTTACTTACTCGGTATATGAAGTATAAGATAAATTTGGTAATCGTCAAAAAATTTGGGGTCTGTTTTTGGTTGATTTTCCACATTTCATGGTCGCAAAAAAAGGTTATTTTCGACATCCCGCCCGCCCGTTGTCGTTGTCGACTCAACGTAAGATAGGAACATGAAATTTGGTATACAAAACTATAATGTGTTCATATTAAACCCTTTTGAAATTCCGAAAAATCGAATTAAATATGTTTAAATCGTTTTTGTTCGTATCTGATATGATAACTTCGTGTGTCGACGTCTTCATATATGTAAAACGAGGCCCTCCAGAGACAAGCGAAGCGAATACAAAATATTTCATATACACGTGTACGAGGTTCGTTAGGGGTTAGCTGACGTCATGAAATTAGTGATGTAGAAATCCTGTGTAACAACTGTTTTAAACAAACTGTTTTGAGGCCTAATGGATTCAGCACAATTACGTTTCCAATACCCAAGAAACCAACTTTCGGGTACTACATCTCTGCTTGTACTGATGGGTCCATTTGTCTATGCGCGCGGCTTGTTATGGCGCGGCGGGGAAGAGGGGAGTGGTTATCGCTCATTTCCAAAAACACGTGATCCCGCGCGGCGCGCCGGACGTAGATTATTCACCTGACTTCAATGTAGCTTCGAGAGCATCAAATCATTAGCAGAGGAAAAATTCAACCTCATTGGTGCAAAAAGATGGGAGAACAAGTGCGAGTATGTAAAAACTATTGAAAATAATTACGCTTCAGCTGAGCCACGGATCGACGACCATGTGGAATCAATGATTGTATCAGTAGGAAACAGCGACAGCAGTGAGGAGGACGATGACGACGATGATATGAGCAGCATTGAAGAGCTGGATTAAAATGTATGTAGACAATCAATAAATTTAATATTGTAAATCAACTTTTAGTATCACATTTTTTAGATGTTACCTTTGCTAGTACTGATATTTTAAAGGACGTAAAACAATAAAATTTGTTTATAAACATCATGTTTCTATGTGCACTACAAATCTTGTAAACTGTAATTATGTTTCGCGAAAGGTAGACAAACATAGTTTGGTGAGCGAGCCCTACTTTTACAGAACGGCTAGTAGCTTCAGAGCCGCGCGCACAGACAAAATGGTCCCATCAGTATGATGGGTCTGCATAAGTATAACCTCAACTTGTTTCTTTATAAAATCGTAATTGTAAACCGATATTTGAAGAATAAATTTTTATCAAAAACACATCAACATCCCAAAGCAGAACAGAAGCAATTCCGAGATGAAACATTCAAGTGCATTACCTAACCAAACTAGGACTTGGTTCGTTATCCACTAATTCAACTTGTAGGAGGGTAACTCAACTTTGTAGGGTCCATTCGTAGAGGGTGAACACTTTGATGTCATTACTGTCTCAAGGGATTTCACAAGTGTTGTATTTCCGACGACCCCTTCACTCGTCAGTCAATCTATTTGCTCTTCCTCCTGTAAGCTGGACGGTCTCGAAAGTTTCTCTCTGTTGGTCTTGCAATTCGTCTTTTGTAAATTATTGTTGCCACAGTGCGGTTAACTTTATTACTGAGAATAGAAAGGGTTACGTGTCGGGCATCGAGATGAGGAATTATGTATTCAAATGATAACGTTCCCATCCTCTTGACAGTCCTGTTCTTTAAATTATTTAAGAATGCAAAATACCAGAACAAAAATCCTTCATGAAGCCGTTTGCAATCTTAACACTTTATAGAAATAAACAGTAACTTGTTCATAAACATCTAAACTATCATTTGTAGAAAACAATCATTTTAAATTGTCAAAATGACCTTCTATAGAGATCAATAAAATATCTAGTTTTAAGCCTACGCTAATGATTTGTAGAGGGGAATCTGTACCACATGCAAGGGTTTTCTACAGTCCTAAAGTCTAAAGCAAAGAGAGGATAATGATTAAGCTTACGTGGTTTAAAGCGACTAATCAGCTGGATTTGACCCTTGATATTTAGTTTATATCACAACCATACATCCTCACCAATACAACGTAAATTGTTATTGTCACTAATAGTATGGGAAAAATAATGTCCAGATTGATTAACCATACAAAAAAATAGCTGCGCAGTGAAATTTTCGTATAAACTCTGAACCAAAGTCTTTAAAAACCAAATAATCAGTTCCCCAACACAAATTTCTACCTCTGGGAGGGGGGGGATCGTATTTTTAACTCTGTTAATCTATACGTAATCAAGAAATGGCAGTGTTGAATTTTTAGAACATAAAATGATCTATGGGTTACATTTTTTTTTTAAATAACTTAACGTACTTTCAACATATTATCTCGCTAATTATACGAAAAAGCAAATCTAATTACATATTGCATTTTATATTAAGACATAATTTTTTCAGAGAGTAAAATGTCTGAAATTTTTCTATAAACCTAAATTTCATTACTAACTAAATTAACTTTGTTATAATGAATAAAAAAATTTTAATTCCACAAAGCCTAGAGCTAGAAAAAGGCTAAATTATTATTTATTATTAGTTCCAACAAAAATGGTCTTTTTGATAATTTTTAATAAGATTAAAATTCTGTTTGTATAGGTAACAAAGGATTGTTTAAATACTCTTCTCATTAAAATAATTTAAAAGAAGTAAAAGTTATAAAGTTATGTTCTAAAAGTTTCGTCATCTTCACTTCGATATTTACACGGAAAAATACGATTGTTCTCTCCCTCTCCAGGACATGGAAATTAGGTTGTGAAGTGATCTTTTGACTTTCTTAAAGAGTATGGTCCAAACAAAGTTTATGTTATATGCATGACTATTCTTTTAACCTCCCAATAATCTGTTTCTCGAAACACATTAGAATGTACGCCAGAACTTCTATCTAAACAATAATAGCTATATTTACACACAAATAAAACAAAATGTGTGAAAACAAATAAAGAAAAGAAACTATTCTTAATCTTATTTATAAGTCAAATTTCTAAACGCAAATCATTCATCACGTTTCATCTTAACGAAACAAAATTAATAAGTTTACAAAACGGATGGTTGCTGTTAATGGAAGTTTATAAGATGCGGCACTCTCTGTAGACGTGCCAAACCGCTCATCTGTCAACACACAACTGTTGGGATATTTAAAACAGAAAACTTTGCTCTTTACTTGAACAAGGAAATCGTCCTATTTAGTAGATATACATTATACAAATTATTGAAATAGTTATTGTACACGATGGCTTAATTGAAATTTACTGTAATACTGAAAAATGTATTAACATTAAAAATAGGACAAAAGGTAAAAAATCAGGGGCAATTATAAGTAGAAGGAATTGGATCCCCCCACCCAATTATTGAAGGCGAAAACCTCTGTCACATAGCTTTATAAAGAAAATAGTATAAAATAAAGACTCCTAACCATCGTATAGCGACAGGGGCGGAAAATAACGAGTGTTAGTCAAAAGAAACCTATTAGGAAAGATAAGAATCTAACTCAAGGCCACATTAAAAAAATAAGTTTGTGTACTTCTTTATTTCTTATAATTGAATCGAATTCAAATGTTAAATCAAAATGCAATGAAACGTAAACAAACATTGCATTAGTTGTGTCTACGTACAACAAGCATCATATTATTTTTAAAACAGTTACGGTATATATCGTGTTTTAAATTATTATTATATAGAAAATATTAAACAATTATATTGTATACTGTATATAGTTAATCGGTACAACACAAAATGCCTATGCAAATATAACCAACAGTGTTTCATTGTGATAACACAAAGATAACAGCTATGACGTAATTATTACTAGATAGTATAGTACTTGATATAAAATTATAATATTGTATTTAAATATGACATCCTTATAAAAACAAAGACGAGACAAATACTGTAGTTTAAACGATATTGAAATGGTTAAATTTCACCATTTGAAAATCACGTGTACACTTTAAAAACAAAGGTAGGCTTTTCAAAGGAAAAACGTGGTTGCTCATAAACACTAAATAATCGTTCCCTGTCTGACTAAACACCAATCAAGATATAACTAATTATAACTATAATAACTAATTTAAGTTACAACTAATTATTACACTATCTGAATATAACACAAACCGAAATCGGGTGGTCAAGGCTGTACGCCTAATGCCTAATTATCGTTTAAATATATAATTTTTGCTGTCCGATTCTCCGGACTTTCCCGAGAATATCGAAAACGCCATTTCCCGAAACTTAGTACAGTATCCTCAAGCTAGGAATGTGTCTGGGGTGGAAAGGAAAAGAGGGGCTTTGTTTGTTGGGTTTACTTTCAGCGGTATAACCCCAATAAAAAAATATAGACCTCAAATGCTTCTGTGTAAACGTGTGCCGATTTTAAACAATTACGTAATAAGGACAATTTTGTGTGTTTTTTAGATCGATAACTCACGCACGAATCAACACTTTTTGAGAGATGGGGACCAATATGTTTTGATTGAATGCTTAGGGGTTTAATTTGATGAAAATCATACTGTTAAGAAAATCGTTACCTACGAGTTAATAAAAAAATGTAGCCTAACAAAAAATCCCCTTATACTAATTTTGATCAAAATCTGTCCACACGTATAGGTTGCAGAACTCTATACAAGCCTCCACGAGTCAAGTCCGTTGAGGGACGCCAGTATACAGCCTTGAAGTATTTGCCAACTCGTTTCCCCGTTGTAACAGCGCTTGGCACGGTGATTTTTCTGTAGTTACGTTCATATAAGACGCTAGGAAAAATCATAGACACTTCATTTCATTTTGTATCACAGCTGTAAAGAGCATAATTTAACATTTAATTTAGCAAAAAATACATCCATAGCTCCTTTCCTTCCTTGGAAAATAAACGATCAGAAATTTCTCGTACATAAATGTAATAGTAATCTTTCCCCTTAAATTACAAGAAACTTCAATTAAAAACTTATATTTATTTTTGTATTGGGTTATTACTATTAATACTGGGGAAATAATTATTAGCGTTAAACCAAAGTTTAAAAAAATTAATATGTCAGTACCGCTGACAATATTAATGTATCAGTTGGACTAAACATGTTTGCATTATTAATACAAAAAAAACTATAGCTTAACACATAATAAAACTACTCATTTACGCAACTCCATTTGCTTGGTAAGACATAGGTAGTCTCGCTCGGAGTTAGCCTCGTGCAGGGACCTGTACGAATTGACAACCGCGCTTTACTCTTCCTCTCTCCTATTGGCTAACCCACCCTCAGAGACTCAATAATGAACAATCCCGAGAGATTCGAGTTGGATCCACACATTTTCTATGTAATCTTGGATTAAGATTTCATTCATCTATCGTATCAGGTCTCTCTTGACCAACTCTTGTTCTCTTCCGACCCTGACGTTATTAAAAGTTTTAAAGAGATCTTTATTTTATATTCTTTTTATACGACGATATTAACAGAGAGGTTTTTCGCCTTTAAACGAAAAAAGAAATATAAACATACCACAAACACCAACCAGACGAACATAATTTCAAAAATCAAATTTTGAATTCAGAGGCCCTCAAAACGGATATATCCGCAAAAAATCGACATCTTTTTTGCCCAATCACATAACGTTCTCTGTATTACGTATATGTGACAAATTAAAAATAAAAATCAAGAAAATTAAATTTCCAAATAAGAACTGAAAATGTAACTACATAATGAAATGTATTTCGATAGTAAAGACTAAGTTTTAATACAGATTGCCGTACATTAGTTATTGTGGCGCCAAAACTCTTCCCAACTTTAGAATATAACTTCTGTGTTTACAAAATATAATATTTCAACATCTTACGACTTTTATGATTTATAATATATGAATTAATTTTAAATCGGTATTGCTTGAAATTATACGGCGTTTACATTTCAATACTCTTTTCTAGATACAAAACAAATTTTTTTTTCGTGAATTTATTAACGCTTCGTTTCATTTACTCTTTGAAAAGAAAATGACGCCAATTACCAAATATAAACAATAGCAATGATTAGTGTGTTTACGTTCTCATTAATACGTAATCTAGAGGACGTTATGTTTGGGTCAAAAAATTGACGTAGTTTCTTCCGTTGATGTCCATTGTATATATAAAATATAGATGTGGCCGTGCGTACTGTATAGTGTTCAATAGTCCACCTAATTTGACCGTCAAAGGCTCAAGCTCCAAAATCACGAGAGATTTTAGCTATAACTAGACCTTGTAGTCTTGGGTTAGATCTCTTTCCTATCTGGTCTCTCTTGACCAACTCTTGTTCTCTTCCGAATCTGACGATTAAAGTATTCGAGGACTTTATTTTATGTTCTTATTTTCCTCTTTCTATAAAACGATTATGACCGAGCGGTTTTTACCTTTGAACATGAGGGGGAAATAATCAAAATTGCAATGTATGCATTTTTTTTACATATTTCAGGACTTTTACATAACTCAAAATTTGTATGTTCTCATAATGTACTCTCATGATTTTGATAAAATTTTTCTGCTCAAGTGTAGGATCCAAACAAAACGTATGGGACACCATCTCTCCAAAAATGCTAGTCCTGAGTTACCGGTAAAACAAAACGACAAAAATCAGCCATGGGCTGTTATAAAAGACGTAATTTCTTAAAATCGGCTCTATAGATTTTGTCCAAATTTTAGTTCAATATGAAGATTAATGGATCAAATCCGCTGCGAAATATCGAGTACAAAATACGAGTATTATGGTTCAAAAATAATAATAATTTTTTTTTTAAATTTTTAGTACGTCTTTTAAAAGTTTTATTGAATCTTTGAGAAAAGCATGTTTAATTTTAATTTTTTTTTTACTTTTTAGTCATACTTTAATAAATTATTATCATACAAAACATAAGTTTCATAACTAGTTAAGTTTTAATTTTCAAAGATAACAATATTATTGCTTTCGAAAAAAGAAAAGAGAAAGAAACGAAGAAAAGGAGAAATTCCCTCAACCTTAATTTTCTCACTGGGGGGGGGGGGATTTACAAAGTATAAGTGGAATATTGTATTGTCATCCAAGCTTAGTAACTGAGCAAAATTTCCTTACTAGGTTATGTCTGGAAGTATGTTAAATGGAAAATGCAAAATTCCAAAATTACACGCTGCATATTGTGAGTTAAAGAAAAGCAAGTAAAAAGAATATAAAATAAAGACCTTGAATACTGGAATAGCTTCAGAATCGGAACAGAACAGATCTGATAGAAAAAACGAAATAGAGGAATCTAACCCAATACTACATTTAAAAAAAATGTAAATCAAGGTAGGGTCCCTCGGTATTGCCACGTTATAAACGGCTGTCACTTTCCTTTGACTTTTACCATTTGGATTTCCTTTCATACCCAACCTAATCATACATTACACTCGACACTTCAGGATGTTCAGTCAAACTTTGGCCATTAAGGACAGATAATTCTGGGTAGACACTTAGAAGTCGACTAAGGAAATGAAACAAGTTTTAAGACTTTTCCACGCCATTACTTGGGGGAGGGGATTAGGCTTACAGGCAACTCCTTCACCATAGATAAACATTTGAAGAGGGGGTGTGCTTGTTGTTTCAGTAATCCTATCCTTAGTGCTATTAGTCCGGACAATGGGTTCAAGTGTGTAAGGCTTCTTGAAATCTCCTGAGGCAGATTACTTACAATTGATTCGTTATTCATGAAGAAGCTTTAAAAATGTTTTTTTTTTAATTAAAATACTGGAAAAGATGACAGATATATAAATATAAAAAGATAAAAATTTTAACACAATTATATGTAATGTGTTAACCATATTATTATTTTGGTAACAGGTGTTTAGCGTTTATATCCTGCTAAATAAAAACATCTATAATACAAGCAGATCCTTTAAATGTAACACCCAAAAATTGATTTCTTGGACCTTGTAGGAAATGTTAAATTGTATTGGTAGCTCAAAGGGTTTTACCCAGTAGGATAAAATTGTTTAAACAATTTTCTGAACTTCGTAATTATACAGGATGTTTCAGAACTCTTGCTTTCATTTGTTTGAAACAAGCTTGGTTATAAAAATTTACAAAGGAAAAAAAATCGCTTTTGAATGACAGAAAAAATAGTTTATTGCAGCTCCAAGGATAGCCAAGTTATTGTCAACAAGGTAAAACCATAGGGAGTTCTGCAGTTCCCCCGGCGGTCAGGGGCAGCCTAAGAAGAGTATCTGCAGTTCCCCCGGAGCCCCTTTTTGGGTGTACTGCAATTCCCCCAGAGGTCATTTCCGGCTAACGCAACAAACAAATTATGTAATGCAATAAAAAATAACTTGTACAAGAATAAACAGCAACAGTTACCTCTCCTACCGAAGAATATATCGGAAGTTCATGACGCTCTAAACAGTATTCGTATAGTTAGTAATGAAGATGAAGAATTACTTCAGGTTAGGTTGGTTAGGTTGTGAGTGACCGCCGGGGGAACTGCAGACATTTTTGGGGGGCAGGATTATCGACCCTAATAAATTCCTTCAACCGCCGGGGAACTGCATGTCAGCCAAACCATAAATTCTTTGCACTTGTCTACAAAACCTAAATTAACGTAAAACCAAAATATTTTTGAATTGTTTTTTAATAATAATAATAAAATCTAATGTTGATCTCATCTTTCTCCATAAGGTAATGTTTTCTGATTAGTCAACCTTTTTACTAGTAACGGAATATTTATTCTCGAAATAGCAAAATATATGGGCTCTGTATAATCCTCATGCTTAGCCACCAGCACAAATTTCCTGTCAAAGTTTGGCCTAGTATTCTCAGTAACTAAGTAATTGGACCCTATATTCTGCCAAAGCGGCTTAATACTTATTGTTTTCTTGAGAATATTCTTCCGGAACTCTTAGAGCATGTCCCTTTTTATAAATCAGAGCTAACTTGTGGTTCCTGCATGATATCCCCCGGCTCATTTTGGAAATATTGTAAGGTATCACTTGGATCCGGTTTAGAACTAGCGATGGTTTGAGCGTGGTAGACCAGTCTTATGACCTCGTTTCCCTGATCGCAACCCTCTGGACTTTTCTTTTTGAGTCGGATGAAACAGTTACTCTACAACAAGACTGCAGTCTTATGGCCTTATCCTTCCACTGATCGCAACCCTCTGGACTTTTCTTTTGGAGTCGGATGAAACAGTTACTCTACAACAAGACTGCAGTCTTATGGCCTTATCCTCCCACTGATCGCAACCCTCTGGACTTTTCTTTTGGAGTCGGATGAAACAGTTACTCTACAACAAGACTGCAGTCTTATGGCCTTATCCTCCCACTGATCGCAACCCTCTGGACTTTTCTTTTGGAGTCGGATGAAACAGTCACTCTACAAGGCGTCTGCAGTCTTATGACCTCGTTTCCCTGATCGCACCCCTCTGGACTTTTCTTTTGAAGTCGGATGAAACAGTTACTCTACAACACGACTGAAGTCTTATGGCCTTATCCTTCCACTGATCGCAACCCTCTGGACTTTTCTTTTGGAGTCAGATGAAACAGTTACTCTACAGCGCGCCTGCAGTCTTATGGCCTTATCCTTCCACTGATTGAACCCTCTGGAATTTTGTTCTGGAGTTGGATGAAACAGTCACTCTACAAAGCGCCTGCAGTCTTATGGTCTTATCCTTCCACTGATCGCAACCCTCTGGACTTTTCATTTGGAGTCGGATGAAACGTTACTCTACAAAGCGCCTGCAGTCTTATGGCCTCGTTTCCCTGATCGCAACCCTCTGGACTTTTCTTTTGGAGTCGGATGAAACAGTTACTCTACAAAGCGCCTGCAGTCTTATGGAATTATCCTTCCACTGATCGCAACCCTCTGGACTTTTCTTTTGGAGTCGGATGTAACGTTACTCTACAAAGCGCCTGCAGTCTTATGGCCTCGTTTCCCTGATCGCAACCCTCTGGACTTTTCTTTTGGAGTCGGATGAAACAGTTACTCTACAAAGCGCCTGCAGTCTTATGGAATTATCCTTCCACTGATCGCAACCCTCTGGACTTTTCTTTTGGAGTCGGATGTAACGTTACTCTACAAAGCGCCTGCAGTCTTATGGCCTCGTTTCCCTGATCGCAACCCTCTGGACTTTTCTTTTAAAGTCGGATGAAACGTTACTCTACAAAGCGCCTGCAGTCTTATGGCCTTATCCTTCCACTGATCGCAGGATCAGGATGTAAACCTCTATGAAAATTTTTTAAATTTTAGATGCTTCTACCCTAATTAAAATAATTATTTAATGTTACTTATCATTCTGATAACTCATTAAATTTCTCAAACTAGTTTTAGGTGTATATACGGACAATCAATCTAATTCTGCTTATATTTTTGATTGTTTCCTTACAAAAATCTCCTCTTAAAATAAAAGCATTAAAAAAAATAAATAATAATGTAACAAAGCGTTTGGCGCTAAATGTATAATTAATGAGATGTGCTTTAACAGGGAAGATTAATGGATATGGGCCGCGGGTAAATTGCCCACTCAAGTGCAATTTCTGAGCTATTATCAAGGCTCAGGAGAAATGAGAATGAATTACAAATTCGCAATTTGAATCTAGTTAGTTATTCTTGAAAACACGGCGACGAAATGAAATAAAGTAGGATTAATGTTTTTATTTTCATACTACACAAGAAAATATGGGATATGCGTTTCTTATTTAAAATTGGTTTTCTTTATTTGGTGATTTTTCTGGTTTTTAAAAGAGAAAAACCTCTCCGTCATCAAGGATGGAAATAACATAAAATTCATAGCCCTCAAATAACGTCAAGAGTTGATCAAGCGAGACCTGATAGGAAAGATGAAAGAGAGATCTAACCCAAGACTACTTGTAAAGTGAACGGAGCTAGTGCCAGCGCCTTTTTAATGACACCTGTCAAATATTTCCCTAAGGAGCGCGGTCCAGCCAGTAGGCAGACGCGAGAGCAAGCTGTTACAAATGTAAGTTAGGTTACGTTATTATGTAAACAATAATACTAAAATCGGACAATATCAAAATACTGTATATATTGTCCCAAGTTTGTGTATTCTATTTAGATAGGAAATGCGACTATTCTGGGATTCCCTTGCCTCCACTTTTATGATTAACGACTTTTCTACCCTGGCCCTCGCTCCGCCAAATATTGAGTCGTCTGGCCCTCGCTCCTACACTCATTTGATGAAAAAAATCTGTAAATCCGTTAGGTATTGCCATGAACGTATTCACTTATAAGTTAGCCCTTGAGGATTCTTTACTACGTCACATAATTTAAATATATACAGACTGGAGACTAATATATTTTCACATAGTAGGCTATAGACAATTTTTGCATTGGATAAAAAAATATCAGTTGGTATTGCAAGTTCGTTTCGATTTACCAAGTCATAAAAAGTGGTTTTTGAAATGTCGGTCGTCCGTGCAGTACACTCCACAAAGAAAAGACCTACTTATTTGGCTATCAAAATACTTCACCCCTCCCCTAAACAAAGACTTTTCGGAGAACTCGGGAATCATATATTTTTACGCAGTATAGGATAAATTTGGTAATCGCAAAAAATACTATCAATTTTTCTCAATTGAGCTTCACATTAGATGACTTAGGAAAGTGAAAAGTTATTTTCGACAAATAACGTCCAACCAAATGTTCTCAAAAATTAAATTTTGAATCTTGACGACACAAGGAAAGTGTATAATTACGAGATCTGGCAGGGGGTTGCGGTCAGTCCTATTATCGGTCGAGGGTAAAATCAACCAGTTTGCGGTCACCCCAAAAATATCTTGAGCTACCCTAATTATATTTTTTCCAATTTGCAGTCATAATTATATAACCTAGCCTAACCTAAGGACGACTCACCGATACGAGTGTAAGAGTGAAGGCTCCTTCACATATTAAATTCGAGGCCCGGAAGGGTCGTGACAGTGACACAAACGAAGCGAGTGGAGACTTGTTAAGAAAGTAATGATACACCCAATTACAAGGTTCAGAAAATCGTTTAAAACTGGGGGGTTAAACCCTTGATCTAGCAATACAATTTAACATTTCCTACAAGGCCGAGGAAACCAACTTTTAGAAATTACATTAGAGGACTTACATTGTATAATGCCTGGTTAAGAACCATAAAGGCGCCCATCAAATGGTTTACATAAACACGGTGTTTCCTCAATAAAAAAAATGTAAAAATTCTAAGTACAATGTCCATCTCACTTTATCTCAACTTTAACAAAGAGTAATGATAACAGTTATTGTTTAATGCTACCTCTAAATATAAAAAAGTAAATAATAACAAAAAAAGGAGATATTTACCAGCTTAAAATGATAAGGAAACATGTTACAGGTTTATCAACACAAATTAACTTCCAGGTCAAGGGTTATGACTAAGTCAGTGATAGCTCACATGTTATGACCATTGCTTGAATTAATTACGCGTGTAATACGAGCAGCTACTTCCGTTCAATCACAGTTTATAATTACATCAAATGACTCACAATGCCGTGCATTTTGTTTTATAGTTTCTACTCACCGTGTACGAAGTATATAGGGTATGTCTGCTAAATCCAAAACATTTCGTGGGCTCCTGAAGAAACCGGAAAAGTAATTTTTGACATACTAAACATAGTAGGAACAAAAATTAGGATAGGAATATGTAATTTTCTATAGAGGACATTTAAAGTGTGTCATTTTAAAACCCAATTGAAATTCAAAAAAATGGAACTGTTCATATCTCTTGCGTCATTTAATCGATAACATTCTACATAAAATAAAATTTGCAGATTTCAATTCTGTAATGGTGCCAACCCCAAATGTCTACGATGACAAATGGCGAAGTTATTGACAAAAATATAATTTCAATACTTGACCACCCAAGTAAAAGTGATATTAGTATAGCTACCGAGTCACGACACCAGGGTAGCGAGTGTAGACTCTTTTACATATGTACAGCTTGTAAGTTCCTTCACTTTTTTCTTATTGTTTAAAACCTCTCATCGCCTTGTAAAAAAGAAAAATGAGGATAAAATAAAGACATCCCCTAGTCCTCGAATATTTTAATAGCGTCAGGGTCTGAAGAGAACAAGAATTGATCAAGACAGACTTGATAGGAAAGATGAAATAGAGAGGTACACCCAGAAAGGGACTAGGTCCTCGGGATTGCCAAGTCCGTACTCATTGTGAATGAGCCCATTAAGTTACAGCTTTGTGGGTCGCCAAGGCCGTGCTAATTGAATGGAGACTGTTTAATACATACATGTGTACGAGACCTTTTAGATCCAAGCCGACGACGTTAAGAAAGTAGTGATATACAATTGCAAGGTTTAGAAAACCTGTGTAACAACAGCTTTAAACAAACTTACCCTACCAATACAATTTAACATTTCCTATAGGCACAAAAAAAAACCATTTAGATGATCCGCTTGTATTACATTGTATGACGAGGCTGACACCCATCTCACATCACAAGACGGTCTCTCCGCATTGTCCACTCACTGCCAACTGAATACTAAACAAGTATAGATATGCATCAGTCTATTGAACAGAACGTGCAGGTGAACCTTTTATTCTCGATCAAATAAAACAATATTTCCCTCGTACCAAGTGGTAAAAGCGCATCTGTGCACACAACCTGTTTGTTTATACTAACCAAACCGAAATCTTAGTTATTGATCGCATAATTACGAAATTCTATGCGCCATGTGTTGATGACAAGGGGACAATAGCTTTGGGGTTCGACCCTCGTTTAGAGTTTTGCATTTTGCAGACACGTGCCACGGCCCCTTTTTGATCTCCAGCGGAGCTTCATTCAATTGAACCCCTTTTCTCTTATCTTAGGTTTCACTTGATTTTTTAGTAGAGTAGTTCTTAACTAGCTCACTTAGGTTATGCTGTTGCTGGTGAAGTTGTTTAACTTGGAGGAGCTTATCACAAGGAATTGCGTGGCAGTTTCAAGGCATTTTTTTGACGAATTTATAAATTAAAACTTTTGAGGTTAGATCTCCCCCGTGGCAACGTCACCAGACATCACGAAATGTGAGCGGATCTCTACCCATTGGAATAATCTGTTTAAAGTATATTCTTGTTTTAAATTAGTATCATTATAAAATAAAATAAATTTCAATCAATAATTTTACTTGTTTACCCTTTTTTCACTTATCCAATATGAGAAGACTAAATTAAGATAGGAACGTAAAATTTGATATAGAGGACTCATACACTCACATACAACCCTAACGAAATATAAAAAATCGAGTAGAAAATGTCAAAATGGCGACATTTAAAACACTTCTTGTACACATCTCGTTCTATATTTATATATAACTTATAACACAATAAATTTAATATAAATTTGCAGATTTCAATTCTGCATGTGATGGTACCAAACCCATTTCTCTACGATGACAAATAGCGAAGTTATTGTATAAAATATAATTTCGACGCCTGACCTCCCAAAAAAATGCGATATTCGTGTAGTTACCAATCTGGAAGGGCGTAACCGAGTGTAACCATTTTGGGTTCCTTCACTTCTTTTTTGTTGTTTAAAAGTGAAAATCCTTATCGTTCAACGGGTCAAAATAAAGACTGTAATATCGGTCGGAAGGGAACAAGTGTTAGTCAAGAGAGACCTGATAGGAGAAATGAAAGAGAAGATTTTTCAGAATCTAACCCAAGACTGTATGAAAGAAGGTAACTAAAGTACTAACCTTATTTTCCGTCTTATTTTGATGTTTTTCTTTTTTATAAAACAATTTACGCGTTTCGGAATTTATATCCCATCATCAGAATAGTTTCACTTCTTGAGATCATCAGAACATTAAGAACACATATGCCGTCGTGCGCACCCGTCTCGTGTATTGTGTTAAATATAATATGTGTTCTTACCGGTCTGACGATCTCCAAAGTGTGAAACTATTCTGATGATGGGATATAAATCCCGAAACGCGTAATAGTTTTATAAAAAACGTCAAAATAAGTCGCAAGACGGAAAATAAGGTTAGTATTTTAGTAATACTTTGTGGCTTGGATACAAGTTTACTATGAGTGAAAAAATGTGTAAACCAATAGAGCTTGGTTCCTTCAAATATGTAGAGCTACTAGACCTACTAGGGGCGAGACAATGACACGAGCGAAACGAGATATTTTGTACATATCTACGAGATCCGTTAGGGCCTAACCGATGTCAAGAAAATAGTGATACAAACAATAATTATTACGAAGGTAGAAAACCAGTGTAACAACTGTTTTAAACAAACTTTACTGTATAAAACACCTTGATCTACTTCAAAATTAAACATTTCTCACAAGGTCCTAGCGTAGATGTATTATATTGTATGATGGGCTAGATATGTACCATGATGGCGCTCATCAACTTGTACTTCATCTCTCCTTTATTTTGTTTAACGTTAAATGATACATCATTAACGGGTTCGAACTCTCGATCTTGGCAGAGATTATTCTAATTTCAATAAACTTAACGGGACGGATATAACTAATCATGTGCACATATCCAGCTGAATAGTAGCAATAAACCATGCCTTCATACTAAGCCTTAGCCCAACTCATTACATAGACTCCCTTTGCTTTAGGATTTAGGACAAGCGAAAACCCTCGCACGTTGTACAGATTACCCTTCCACAAATCATTAGGATAGGCTTAAAACTATATTTTATTGATTCACTGCGCAGGATAAGGAGTCTACACATTTCCGTTGTGACGTTGGGATAAGAAGGTCTACTTTTATTTGTATAAAAGGGTGTTTATTACCACAAGGATAAGGCAGCTCCATATTACGATGCTTAGAAAATTCCATGCAACCGCATAAGATCTTACTTCAAGCAATATTACTCCCAAACTTAAAATTAGTTACATACTTTTAAATGTTATTTTTATGTAATTTTTTAAGAAACCAATTATCATTCGAAGAAATCCTGAGTATTGTTTTTTTTACTACGTTCGTTTAAATTACTTTATTTTCTATTTTATAAGGCAAAAAACCTTTCTGTTATCAATGCCTCAAAAATAAAAGAAAACGGTAAGAAATAGTCCTCTCCTAGCCCTCGAATATTTAGCTTCAAGATCGAAACAGAACAAGACTAGATCTAGAGAAACCTGTCAGGATGAAAGAAAGGAATCTAACCCAAAACTGTAGATCCAGATTAGGTACCTCACTATGGATTGCCAACCCCATACTCCCTATAGTGAGCTCCTGAGGATGAATACTATCGGGTCGAAAAAGAATTAGAGTTGGTAAGAAAAGATGAAAGAGAGGAAACTAACCCAAGACTGTAGATCCAGCTAGGTCCCTCGCTATGGATTGCCAAGCCCATACTCCCTATAGTGAACTCCTAAGAGTAAATACTAGCGGGTAGAAAAAATATAAGAGTTGACCTGATAAGAACTAAAGACGAAAGAGGAGTCACCCAAGACTCCACATGCAAAATTCCGTAGAGACGAGCTAGGGTACCTCGGGATTACTATGCTGTTACTACTCAATATATGTGAGCCCCTGAGGATGGGTCGATAGAGACAAAGAATTAATGAAGGGAGACCCGATACGAAATATGAAAGAGAGGGAACTAACCCAAGACTACACGTAAAAATTTGTGTAGAAACGAGCTAGGCTACTTCGGGATTGCCATATTGTATAAGTGAGCTCCTTAGGGTATTCCTAAAGCCTACATTCTAGCCAAATTTCGATAAAATCGTAAATTTGTATCTTGGTCTTATAAAAGATACCCTCATATTTTTAAACTGTAAAACAAATTATTTCGCGCAATAACGTTAAAACAATATATCCACATCCCAAAATTTGTCCAAAAATCAGTCTTCTAGTTTGGGCTGCAAAGAATGGCACAGGCGGACATAATGTCCAACACCCTTTTGAGCTCAGAATACCTGAAAACGGATATTTCCACAAAAAACTACCCTCAGGGCCTCATTTTGTACGGGCTTGATAAATCTCAGGAACCTAGCTGAATTTACACATTTTTTCGTGTAGTTTCGGGATAGGACTTAATTCCTATCAGACCTTCCTTAACCAACTCTTGGTATGTTCCGATCTTAACTCTATTAAACATCCGAGTGCTAGGATTCTTTATTTTATGTTCTTTGCTTCCTTTTTTATGAGACGATAATGACCGAGAGAAAAAGAAAGAAAATCTATTAAAACTTCGTCGCAGATAGTTCTTGCTCATCTAATAACTTAATATGTCTCTAATCTCCGATTCGTTTGCCCAAAATATTTTAAAAAACAAATGGATAAAGTTATACAGAATATGAAGCTGTAGCTGCTAGCGAAAACACATTGAATTCTCGTGCATCTCAACACAATACCCCCAAAACATGACAGTTTTTGTGTCGGTTTAAACTTTCCAGTTCAAAGTTTCGTCTTTAATATAGAAGCAGTTAATAAATCAAACAACTAGCGTTAGGAAGTTTCTTAAAACTAGGAACTAGCTGCTCTCAGATGAATCATGACACCCACCAAGCCAAGTAACACTTGACCTCAGATAGTAAGAGGTCAGAGACTATGTCGGTTTAATTGTCGCACTTGCTGTCTTTAATTTAGAACCGTGACGCTCCGACTATTTACACGTTCACTTCTCAAAGAAAAACGGAAGCACAAAAACACCGCAACGAAATCTTACTTCCTGTTGTGCAGACCTACAGTGATAACAATGTAACCTGAAGAAGAGTCAACCTCTTTCTCCTACAAAATATTGTTATGAACATTTTTCTTGTTAAAAGGCGAAAAACCTCTAGGTCATCGTGGCCTTTTTTTAAAAAACGGAAGAAAAGAACAAAATAAAAACCTCTTCAGCTCTCAAATACTCTTAGATCCAGGTCGAACCATAGGGATTGTTACGCCTATACTCACTATAAACGTGTGTTAGATCCCTCCCTTTCATCTATCTTCTCAGTTCTCTCTTGACCAACTTTTGATCTCTTCCGACCCTGATGCTATTAGTCCATTTGAGGATTAGAAATCTCTATTTTACGTTCTTTCTCTTTTGTAAGGCGTTGATAACCGAGAGGTTTCTCAGTTTTAAACAACAAGAAAAAACAATCATTTAAAAAGAAACCGCAGTTGATTGAAAAAGCTGCTTTGACAATCTCGTAATTGATTGCTGAAACAACGGTTTGGCTTTGTATTTTACAAAATTTGATTCATAATGGTAGAGCTGAGTTTGAGAAATTAGAACTTTTATTACTGTGTTTCATAGTTGCAACCCTACTCTCTCATATAATAGGTTATGTTCAGAACTATGAAGTATATCAAAACAGATGAGAAAAATTCATGAAACTTGTTAAGAAAAATCTAGGCCTAATAGTTGTGTTTTATTTCCTTATGACAGTTATTCTACTTCTAATTTTGAGTTATATAGATTTTGTTTTAATTAAAAGTAAATAAACCACGTAGACACAAACTTTCAACATTATATAATAAATGGTTTCTTTAAAAACAGGGTAAATGGACAAAAAAAAACTTTCTTGGTCTCGAGTTAACCAAGAAGAAAATTCTGTAACAAACCCTCCTCCCCCCCCACACACACAAAAGGCTAAGTTTTTTGGTCATAATTAAAGCCTCTCAGTCATTACCTTTAAAAACAAAAACAAAATCTTAAATAAATACCCCCTCGCCGCCCTCAAATACTCTAATAGTGTCAGAGTCTGAGAAGAACAAGAGGTGTTTAGAGAAACCTAATAAGAATGATGAAAGAAAGTGTTCTAACCCAAGCATATACAAAGGAAAGTGTAGTCCTATCAGCTTGTCACATTCCTAACTCACTATGAGAGTCCCTGAGGTGGTAAAAACTAAATCAAGTCAAATTTGATGCTGATTCATTTAGAATTAATAAGCAAAACAAAAATGTTTAGTAAAATACTTTTAGAAAGTTGAAAGCACCATAATTGATGATTGAATTTTGAAGCCTACTAAAAATCGAAAATAAATCAAATTAACGTTTTCATGATCAAAAACAAATATAGAATTTCAAAAATACAGGGAAAAAAGTAGCATTGAAAAACTTGTATCTTCAAAAAATGATAGGTCAAGTCCTAATGCTTATGATAAGAATTTATAGCCTATTAAATCATAATTATCTCCTAATTTGAAACTTATATTATAAGTTTATCTTACAAAATTTGTCATTTGAACAATATAAAAACATAAAATATGTTTACTAAATATTTTACACAATATTTGTACACATTCGTAATAACCCAAGTATACCTTAATTGTGTCAAAAAGTGATTAATTAATTAATGGATTTTTATATTTGAAAATTGATTCACGTTGTTAAAAATTATCTGATTAATGACAAACAAAACAAATAGTTTGCATTGTTTTTAGCAACTAAAAAATATGGCGAGCTTCAATGCATAATTACCTGAGCACAATCTACAATTAACAGACTGCAGACAACCAAATAATGTATCGAATAATATAATTTTCATTTCTCCATTTTATTTTAAATAGTTTAGGTGTGCACACTTTTTAGCGACTACAAAATAGAGTTTGCATAGTTAACGTTGCTCAGACTACAATTTAGAGAGTACAGATAACTAGGCTTAAATATGGTATTTAAAAGTAACCAGTCCAAAGACAAACAATAAGTTAAAATGAAAAAAAAAAATCTATGAGGACTATAATTATAGAGACCCTGAATAAACATTTCAAAATTAACTTCCTTTTTCATAAAGGCTTTAAAAAATATATAAGATTTTTTTTTTTAAATTGGTGTATGGCAGTAAAAGTTTTACAAGAAATTATTTTCATTTTAAAAGATCCTGAACCTGGAAAAGTGATTTTAGGAATTTATGTGTTTCTGATCTCTGTTGTTCTCATAAAATTATGTATAATGTGTGTTTTGGTATTATCTCAAACGGTTTAAAATTTGTTTTGATTACACAAAATTTCAATTTTACCAAATTTATTCAAATGTAGCTCCTAAGGATTGATTTATAATCCAAAGTGATTAATTAAATGCTGCTGTAAAAGGAATCATCAACCAAAATAGTGAAAATGAACTAGCCTAAATCTATAGCCAATTCTAAAAATTGAATAACTTAGGTCTAGAGTCCTATCTCAAAATCAAACCAAGAGATTTTGGTTTGCAAGTAAATTTGAAAATGCTGATCAGGGTACTTTTTTCAATTAATTCGTGAAGTATAACTTTTTTTACAAGTGGTTTGTCACATTGGTTTTGATCAGTCTTCACATTTCTCTAAAATTTGAACAAAGATTTTGTGCCAACCATGAGATCCAAATTTGTTAGATTAAATATTTATTTCCATGTTTTTTATTATTATTATTATTATTATATTTGTCATGTTATTGTTCATTCTGTTCAAATGGATTTAAAATATAGAGTAAAGGTTATTTACTATAATGCTAACACATTGGTGGTGGCCTACCATATTGTCTTAATATTTATGACAGCTAAAGTTTAAATACTCTAATGCTTTCTTTATACTTTCAAGTTATGTGCAAATACTTTTATACCTTTGGTATAATAAATATATGTAGCCTAATCAAACTATAAATGATTATTGTTAAATACTACTTAAAATAGGGGGTCTAAATATGTAAAATCAATGTATAGTGAACACAGAAAGTTCTATATTTCCAAGACATTTTACTCCCTATTCCATGAAATATCCCCTCTAACCACAAAGACTATTAGATTATGTTTAACTATAATAATCTTCAAAAGGCCTCATATATGTAAAAAATGTTTTAAAATTAAAAAGCCTTAGGAATTATCCCAGTTTATTTTGTATTCGAATTAAACGACCATGCAAAACAAGGTAGTCTAATGAAACTTTAGGCCTAACTTGCCCTACATACTCTACTACTATTATAAAATTTATGAATTTTTAAAAAATAACAAAAACACTGGAATAACAATATAAAACAAAACATTGCCAAACAACTAATTTTTAAAACTATAAAGTTCAGTTTAAGGAAAACCGATTTAAAAATGGAAAAGGTGAAGAAAAGAATAATAATAATAACAAATTTGATTAAGTTTTGTATTTTTTAAGTAGATTTAAACTGTTATTTCATGCTGACAATGTAATTTATGACAAATAGTCAAATGGGGTAGTGAAATCTATGTGGATGATAATAAAGAAAACTCAAAATTCCAAAACATTCATAGGTGTGTGTGTGTGTGTGTGTGTATGTGTAGGCCTATATATATATACTGTTGTCTACTATATAAATATTAATCTTCCTTTTACAAAAATATGATAGACCATATTGTAGATTAGTTAAAACAAGTATCTGTTAACAAACAAGCATAGTTAACATCATAGGATAATACTATGATCCCGGTAACAGATTTTCTTATTTTTTATTTCAGATAAAAGCTGGTGGATGATCAATTTTTAATAACTTTTTAAATATATGTTTACAACTTTTGTATAAACATGATATAAATTAGCCTATATATATATTTAACAAAACATTTGTTTTGGGATTTTCTCCAAAGAAACAGCACATGTAAAAAAAATACAGATTTCTTCATTTATTTTGCTTCAGAGTTAGGCTATAATGTTCATTATAGACCTAAGCACTTGTATACAAAGTTTTTTTAAATGGGAGTTAAACTGAAAACATTAAAAAAAAAAGTTTTGAACACAAAGTTAGGAATAGTAGGTGGGTGTAGTTAATTTTCTGCCATGGATAATTATCAAACAAAGTGAATACTTAGCTGACGTAATGAGGTTATAAATTGTAACCAAACATACAGACTTTATACAAAATTATGGCCTAGCTCTGAAAATCTAAGAGACAAGAATGACAATACACACAGAATTAAAATATATCTGCATAACTTAATTAAATATATATCGATTTATTGTGTTTGTAGGTTTAAATTATTGTAAAAGGCAAAAAGTAACAAGATTAATTTGTATACAAAATTTATTATTAAAACCACATAAGTTACTGAACTCAGAACATTAAAAAAAAAAAATGTATCCTCAAAAGAATTAACATATGAATTTAATAGGCGTACACGGTTTATAAGGTAAATCCTATTAAATATATCGAAAGTGTTAGAAAAGTGATCTGGACATACACCATGGTCTAAGAGTTATTTCTTATGAAAATATGTTAATATTCTGAACTCATATACAAGTTTAAGTTACAATACTTCTGTTGTTTGAATGTAGACTTTAGTGCTTCGTAGGATAGTTTTATACATCGACTTTTGTAAGCTATATGTAGTTGTTTGACTAATTAATTATACTATAGTTTAAGAAGAATATTCTATTTAAAAAATAGGTTAAGTTAAAATGTTCTTAAAGAAAGATTTTTGTAATTACATTACAAACAAAATAATATTAAACCAAAGTCTATGAAACCAATTAATGTAAATTATCACTCTTAAATGTAACGTTGAAATTTTCTTCTCACTTCTTCAAGACAATAGTAAGTTTTATCAGAGTTAGGCCTAGTATAGACTATTTTGATGCGGAAAAATCAATTTTATTTGAAAGATTTACAATATTTATTTTTGGGATTCCCGAGTCTTAAAGAATTCAGTGATTTTTCAGAATTAGAAATGATTAAAATCCATCTTTGTTACTTGCTTTTAACCTCGGCCTACATATAAATAACTAATTAATGTCTTAGTATGTTGATATCTTTATTAAATGTCAAGTTAATCAAAATAAAAACTAAATAATATGTAAATTCCTAATTTGTATCTATAAATTTGAAAGAAGATAAATTCAGTTGATGTAAAACAACTCCAACATAAAAATATAAATAAACTAGGTACACTTAGGTTTGAGTATCTACAGTAATCTTATTAAACTTGTACTTGAAAGTATTAAATGAGAAGCATAACTTTAAACAACATTTATGATAAATCAAACACACTGATAATTTAATACTAATTAAGAATATTGTTGTTAACTAGGATACTCATCTAGAAAGTTTTGAGAACTTTAATAAACTTTTGAAAAAGTTTATCCTCAAGATAAAAAGAAGATGTTAATAATCAAACGATACGGTATCTTTATTTGTAAAATTATTATAAACATAATAAATATTTTAACAATTAACATCAACTAGGACTGACTCACTTGTACACGCCCCATACGCGCTTTAGAAACAGGTACTTCTTAACCTCAATGACCTCGAATTAAATAATGGAAAACAACAATGACATACAAAAAATCCAACAAATATTCAAACAACAGATTGAAATATTATCCTACAGTTGCTTTATTTATGTTTAATGGTATATATAAAGCGGGAATTATATTACAATGTAACATGTGAATGATTGTTGCGTGGCGGAAGAAGGTGACGCCCAAGTTTACCTGAAATGCAGCGTCCTACTACTGTCCATCATGAGTTGTTAAAACTTCTTTGAACACTTAACGTAAAACTTCTCTATAATTAATTTACACTTTTATAAAACTACACAAGGTAAAGAAACACACTTATATTTATGTCACTATCCCAATCCCATCTTACTAGCGATTTACGAACTTTCAATTTAGAATAACCGAAACTAACACTCACGAGGCGGAACACAACACAACAGTCAACAGTCGCTGAGCGCTGCGTTGTTTGTTTTGTTGTAATTCAAAATGGCGATTTTACTGAACTTATGTACTCTAGTGGCAAAAACGTAAACTACATTGTTTCAGCAACATCTATCGCACATTCTATCACAAAATATTTCAACTAATCACACAATTTGTAGAACACAGAATATGTACAAAATTTATTTTTCAATAATAATTAGTTTCTATTAAAGATAAATATTAATACCTAATTATAATTAATATACATAAATAAAATATGTTATTTTGGGAAATTAAATATAAAAATATGGGTGGTCAATGTACAGAAGGCCATAGTTTTACAATGTTCTTTAAAATTACCAACATATTCTGAAGTATTTAATATTTTGTATTTATTGTTTATGTAATCATAAAGCTGTAGGCTAATTTGGTGTGACTCATTGAATCATTTCCACTTCCCTTTATGACACACTGAATGAACAACAAAATTAATGTAAATCTACAAAATTTCCTCTGTACAAAACAAAATCTGATACCTACCAAACAACATTTTAAAATCTGTTAGTACAATACCTGCTTAATATACCGGTCAGTACCATAATTTGATACTTAAAATTTAAAATGGGCGCCATTTGGAAAGGAGTTGTATAATATTTGAATTTTGTGAATACATATTAACCACCATAATGAAAACCTGTATAGATAAAAAAAATTTACTCAGTATCTAAATATTTTTCTAAGATAAAAACCGTGTTCTTTGGAATTTTCTGTTTGTTTATAATAACATGTTATTACCAATTCTCATGAATCACTACATACATAGTGAGTGGGAAATGGTATGTTTAATCAGTGGACATTTTAATGAGCAAATATCTATTTACCACCACAAAATATATTTCATTCATTAATTTATATATACAATACAGTTAAATTAATTTATAATTTGAGACAAATTAGGTAATCCGCACTGCCTCATTAGGATTCACAATCTCTTATTTAATTTTAAAACTTGTACAGTGACTATGGTACAATTGAAAAAGCTGTTTATTCCAAACATTATAAAGTTGTTAATTCGCAATATAAAATTACACTACAATATAAAAGAACTTATTAGTTTTTTAAAAAATGTAAATACTTAATTAAATATAACACTTAATTTTCTTATTAAAATAAAACAAAAATTTTATATTCTTACTTCGGAATATACTCCAACACTTGTTTTTTAGCATTAAATCCGAGTTATGGATGGATGGGAGAGTAATGGTAAAAAACCCATTCCGGTTATGGTTGTCTTCACAAGATTGAGTATTAAGATGCTCCACAATAAAACCTACACATAAAAAAAACAATAAAATAAAATTTGATCAATAAGAGTAAAACTAATTGACATAGATAAACAAAAACATAACATGTTACAGGGCTGTAATAAGAGCCTGCAACAAGTTAACAATAATAAATATAATGACCAACAATATATGACAAACGAATATACAGGGCTGTAAAAGGCCCCTGCAACGAGTTATAAGAATATATTTTTTTAAATTTATTAGACAACTAAACATCACATTACAGAATTGTAAAATGACTATGAAATAATTGACTCGAAATACGAACACGGGTGATGAACACTTCCTCTCAACGACTCGACTCCAACGTCCCATAGCTGAAGTCTGTGTATGGAACACAGAATACCTTTAACCAAAGGATTCTTAGAATAGATATCCTGGATATCTTGGAGCACTTTTGGAATTAGAATACGAAAGATAGTGGCGGAAACCAAATGGAACAGTATAAGGCCTTTTAAAATAGCAAAACATTCGGTAGAAAATACACTATAAACTGGGGTAATCCATACATATATATCCGACCAGATGAGTACTATGCACAACCGACTTTACTGTCCATTTTAGAACCATCTGTGAAAATAATTTCACAAGATGGGTGTTCATAAAGTGTATAATACGAGTAAAACTCCTGACAATATACTACATCAGGAGTGTTGTGCTTAATGAACCTGGACAATGAAAATCAAAAGTTGACATTTGAATGAGCCATGGAGGAATAAAACATGGAGCGTACTCATTAATTGAAGGAACTGTAAATCCCAAATTGTCAAGGATTCGTTCTAATGACAAATGGGGCAGACCGTTTCTGACAATATTCATACAGTTCAGTCAAAGGATTATTAAAAACAACATCATAAGTACTATGTTATTTGTAGTTGCTGCCTTCGTCGAGAAAGAGATGGTTCACCAGTCTCAGCAAGTATGGAAACTGGACTCGAATGAAATACTTCAAAAACAGTACAAAGAGCAGAGTTATATGCCGAATCAAGCTTTTTTTTTATAGTTGATGGTCTTGCAAATGTGAAGACTATGGAGCCGTAATCGATCCACGATCGAATAAGACCATGGGAAAAGGTATAACATACAAGTTCTATCAGCTCCCCATTGAGAACACATATGTCAAGTGTTTTATTACACTGTGTTTTCAGATTAGATAAATCTGGAATCCAAGAAAGTCTACGATCAAATATTAGACCTAAAAATTTAGCAGTTACAGTAATTTGAAGAAGTGTTACGAAAAGAAATAATAAAGTCAAATTTAACATTGTAGCCAACGGATTAGTAAATTTATGAATAAGTAAATGAATTACCTTATCGGTACGTCAACTAATCCTTTCCATTGATTTACAGATTACTGCAGTTTTGGGCTTCGTGAGTCCATCTTCAGATCGTATAAAGTATTTAGTTTATATTAAATCGTTCCATATGGAGCTTGTCAATAGAATATACACAGTACATACATAATAACACAAAACATGACATGACACTATTACGCACATTTAATGTTCATGCGATCACAAAATGAAAATATTTATATATCAGTTGGTATGTATTCCCTGGCGAATCGATCGTGACTAAAAGCAATACATTGAGTTTTGGAAGAAGCGAACTTTAATCCTGTCAATTTTGACCAAGATTGAAATCTATTTATAACTAGTTAGAGAGCTCTTTCAGCAGTTGCCATACCTCGAGTAGCCACATATATAGCAAAATCGTCAACAAATAGAGAACAGCAAACACATTAACGGTAATGCTGTTGATTGCCACTACAAAGGTCACAATCAGCACACTATCTTGAAGAACACTATTCCTTAAACTATAACGATCTGACAACATAGTTCCAACACACTGAAATATCTGTTGCTTAGGAAGTTTTTTATAAAAGCAAGATTATTGCTATTTATATTCTCCATAATTTTTAAGATTTTAGAATACCTTTTCGTCAAGTCATATCATATCCCCTTTCCAGGTCAAAAACACTGCAACCTGACTAACACAAGATAAAGGCATTTTGTACGGCAGACTCTAATGAATCCCGCTGATCAGTAGATGATCAACCCTGCCTAAAACTACATTGTTCATTACAAAGCTGCCGGTTACTTTCGAGGTATCAAACAAGGCACCAATTGACCATTCTCTATACTAGCTTGCAGAGTACATTAATGAGAGAAATGGGATATTAACTTCCTGGTTCAGTTTTCCCTTTACCTTGTTTTGGAAGAAATATTACTGTAGCCTCTTCCAAAAGTAGGTCTATAGTTAAACTTCCAAAAGGGCTCTATGATGTAGACAGAGATCGTTACTACATTCATCATTCCACCATGAACTGGTGGATTTCGGAACATTATTGTCCGCTACTGTAAACGAATGTACTCCTTCATTTATAAGAACATTATTATTGTAAAAAGGTGATATAAATTCATCAATGAAATTTTCTCATTTTGCTTAGTAAAATATCCACCTGGGAAGGCGATCATTACTATAAGAGAAGTCAGAGAAAGTAAGCATCACAGGAGCGTGATCACTGCTGTATGTGTCAGATAGAATGGTCCACTCAAACTTAATGACAGGCTACAAAATGACAAATTGATAGTTGTCCAACCACTTGTAGAAGCCTCCGCCAGATGAGTTGGTGAACCGTCATTGGGTAGAATCAAATCCAAATTGGATCGAATCCTGTCAATACAGTTCCTTCTAGGGCTTATAGGTGTTTGATCTCCACGTATAGTGGTGAGCATTAAAATATCCTACCAAAAGAAATGGACCAGGAAACTGCTAAATAAGGTCGATTAGTTTCACTTACACAAACCTGAAATTAGATGGCAAGTACAAACTACAATTTGTCATTTTACATGGTGTAGTGATCGTTATGAAGTCCGAAGGTTCTCAGAAGGAGTTGCGGGCAAGTATTGCTACTCCAAACTTAGCTCTGTTTATTGTGACATACTAATTTTTAAAAATTGAAAACTCCCTCATATTAAAAGAGTGGGGTTGATGGAGATGAGTGTCTTGCAGACAAATACTAAAAGAGACGTATCATGTAGAAGAACCTTAAGATCTTCAATGTTATTTCTCACACTGTTAATGTTCTGTATCACGCTATTCAGGTTTAAAATTCTGATCATATTTTGTAATTGAAATATAAAAATAGTAATGGATTTATTACAATTAAAAGGGATTTGGACTTTTATTATTGTTTCCACCTGCCTGACTTGAATGACCATCAGGTTTTAATTAACCTAGGTCTCAGAGTCAAGTTCCATAAAACTTTAACAACTGGAATGTCAGGTGTTGAAGGCTTTGGAGATGCCTGAGGTGATTTTAGGAGGGGTTTAGAGGAACCTGATTCTCTCTTATTTTTGGTTTCTAGAGACTATTACACAAGTGGTCTACTGGACTTGCCAATAGTATTTTTATGTTGAACTTATTTATATCCACTTGTGATGTCTCTCTTCCACTACTGGCAGGTTGTATTACAATTTATTTATGTAAGGATATAGATCTGTATGATTTCATGATTTGTTTTTTTAAGGTTGGTTAATTCCAAAGTTGGAGTTGTATCCAAAGTTCAGTTTATCATTTAAATAGGTTCTTTGGGTTTTATTAAATGTGAATATATAGGCCAACCTGGCTAACATACAAATACTTAAAAAGTGATTAATCTGTCTAGAAAATCAAAATTGTGTACTGATTTAAAAATAAAACAAACTAGGGCCAAGGGCCAAATTTAATACAGAAGGACAATTTTGACAAGATTATGTCTACATTAATTAAAAAGCAGGATAGGGTTTTTAAAAAAAAACAAAAAACGACGGATCATAAGTGTAAATTTGATTTACATTTAAATGAAAAGTCTAATCACGAAAATATAGGTTTAAATGTTTTTGGAACAAAACATATTGGTGACAGTAATGATTGTGTAATTAATTTATCCAGTAGAGTATTAGAAATAATAAGAACTGTGTTTATTAAAGAAAGGCCTTAATTACAGTGTAGCATCAAAAAATATTCCAACATTGATTTTGTTACATCAGTTGGAAGACATGTGTCAATATGCTTCGGGCTGATACACAAGTAATATTAGGAGTGTGTTATCTAGAATATAGACCATTTAAGATAAATTCAAATCTAAACAAGCATGAATTCATAGCTTTATCTGATTTACGAAAAGAATATTCTTTCAGCTGATAAGCCACTTCAGTGATGGACAGTTAGTTGTTAAGTTTTTTTTAAACGTTAATATTAGCAAGCTAAATGAGGATTTATTTTTGATATGGATATTTTATTGTTAATTTTATATGTACTTTATATATTTGTATATAATTGGAAGACCACCAGAATAAATAATTTTAAAAAAGTTTAGTCGTCCTTGAATTAGACATGTAACAAAGATTTAGGTTGGAAGCATGGAGAAAACACCATGTTTTTTTTTCAGCTGAAATATGTAGTATTTAATAAAACATCCTATGAATGTATAAGGAAGCAACACACATTGGGACTGAAACAAACAAAAGAAAATAGAGGCACGAAAAATATAGTTGTGTTTATTTCACAACAATATATACATAATAATTTAACAACTACATTTCTGTTCACTCCCATTGTATTCTGCATTCTTATTTGATGCATTTATTTTGCTCTACATTTTATTTGAATAATACAACTTATACAAATTTACAACAATGAACTATCTAATATCTTCTTTTTCCTCCTCTAAATAATCACATTCATCATCAAATTTATCTAAATCATTCATGTATTGATTAAACAATGAATTTTCATCATCATCCTTATATAATATTATTTCTGGTGTATATTTTCTTCTGTTTTTGATGTTTCTTTCCCGTAAAATTCTACGCTGAAGAATGAAATTCTCAAAACCTTCTTTCCTTTCCTTTAATGACATTAAACTTGCATTTGATGTGTCATTTTCTGACTCTTCTGGAATAAAATTAGGAAATTGCCGATGTACAGCTTTTGATCTCTCCATACCTCGCTGAATCTAGAAACAAAAATAATAAGCGTAACGAGGCACTAAAAATAGACAAATTTATTTAACATTTCCTTTTGCAAATCGAGTCCAATCCAGGGTAGCTTATTTTCTGTAGCACTTGCAAACCAAAACTACCCTAGGTAAATGGTTGTTAATAACAATATTGTTTTTAGTTGTTGTTTTTAATGTTCTGTTTTCTATCAAAAATGGAAGATGGTGAAACCCAATGAATATTTTTAGAACTTCTTATTTATCAGATTATTGTTTTTCTCTTTTTTTACAAATACTGTGTATAGTTAGGAGCATATTAACCTCAAAAGTTGTGTTATTGTATTAAATCTTGCTGTGTGAAGACTAATTGTATTGTAATACTCATTCCATTGATTGAATTCAAATTTTTCTGAATTTTTATAGGGTTCTATATGAGCACACTATAGCTCCTGATACCAAATTTCATGTTCCTATTTTAATATCATAGCTACTATCATGCTTACATATATTATAATAATGATGACGAATGAACAGCATGTCGAAAATCACTTTTTCAGTTTCTTGAGGCCATGAAAACATGATTACCAAACTTAGCATATACTTCGTACATTGGGTAAGTAGAAAAGCTATAAAGTAACCTCTTGGGAGGTCTACTAGATCCAAGTACATATAAAACTGTCATAGATACAACCAATCCACTTTTAAACAAAAAAAACTTTGTGAATGCCCTCAGAAGAGGGTAATGAGTGAGAAAATCAACACTGTGATTAAATTTCTGTTCAAAACCACATTTCTCTGAAGTTTCAGTTTATCAGACCCTAACGCGATTATTGATAGGCTAAATAAATTCCAAGTACATAGGGTGCACAGGTGTATTCGAATTGAGAAATTAAAGGTTAAGAAATCCATTTTATCTAATGGATTTTATAATACATTTTTTCATTTGCCATCGTAGATTTTTAATATAATTATACAAAATATAACTAGCTGGTCTAGTGGGTAGAACTCTGGCTTCATCAGCAAGAGGTTCTGGATTCAATCCTCGTGGGACTTAAAACATTTACTGAGTTGACCCAGCTTCGAGAGATTTGTAAAATTTGGAAGCTACAATAAGTAATGAACTCTGATTGCAAAAGATAGAACAACGGAAACAGGAGTTATGTCGTAAGCACATATTACCTTACTAAAGAGCCGTCTAGTAGGTCACGAATTATTGTGCCAAAGAGTTAAGTTATACAAAATTATTGGATTATCAATTAAAATAAAATTCAACAAACAGCTGTGTTCATTTATATGATAAGATGAATCCTTTTTTTGTACTGGTTAGTTGAGGATTAAATTGATAATTTTGACCTTGGTATCAATATATACAGATGAAGCTATATTAGTTTAAGGTTACAAACATAGTGAAGCCTCGTTGGTCGCATGCTCGCTACTTGATGATTTATTCACTTACTAGTTGGAAAATATATCAATATTTCTTTATGGGTGTAGCAGGTTACATAGACAGATGCTAGTAGCCTTGCTTGAAGCAGAAAGAATAGTTACCTGGACTATTGATATATGTACTATATTTGCCTTTACCTTGTGCTAGATTTGTTGTATTTTTATGGGAGTTAAGTGGGTGTAGAAGGGAGTCTTTTTAACTTTTTGAAAATTCATAAACAAATTTTATTGAAAAATATATTCATAAATATAAATATAGCCTAAATTTGCTTCGATTGTATATGAGCATAAAACATTGATTTAAATAGTAAAATATGATGAAGCTGATTTGCAGAAACATCCAAATTTTGCATTATTTAAATACGGGGCAAAAATATGCCCCCATACCAAATTTAATCTAAATCATTCCACTGTTTGTGAAATCCAGAGAACTCTACAAACATAATTTCAAAATCCACTTTTTTAGGGCTCAGTGAAACTGTAAATGGATGTTTTATAAAAATCTCAGCATCAATTTTTGACTCATTACATAACTTTTTCTAAACTATGAATATGTCAGAAAGTATAATTTTCCTCCCTACTCCGGCTAGGGAACTTACTGATTTAAAGATTATTTACTCATTTCTTTATGTTTGTACATCTGTACTCAAACTATTTACATTCAAATATATGAGACCAACATTTGATTAAGCACATGTACACTTTTAAAAATAAAACCAATCCCTGGGGATGAATTTTTTGGAAGAATGTACTTAAAACACAATCGTGATATCTTAAGTGCATACATTTATTATCAAATATAGAACAGAAAAAATACTTAATATATTAACACATAAATCCAACCTGAAACGCATATGTTCATACAATAAAACCAAATCAAAATGTTCATGAAATAGTCTTAAAATTTAATCAAAACAAAATTTCAAAAAATAGTTTGAAAATTTCATCAAAATCAAAATCTTTAAAAATTAATCCTAAAATTTCATGAAATCAAATAAACGTTCATGTCCATTTTTATGATTAAACAGCTACCACAATTTTCCCAAAAGTCGGTACTTCCAATAATTCCCTAAATTCATTTAATGTCTCTAAATCAAAATTCAAATTCAATAGTTCCTATATTATATTTTGCATTTGGAAGAATAGTTACTTGTAACTTTGCGTCTACAATACCAAACACATTCACTGAATTTATCGCTTTTAATGCAATTTAACACTCTAAGTTTCAGGTTATATTAGTTTGAATAGGTACTAAACTTATATATTCTCTTAAAATAATAACTTGTGTTATTCTCCTAAGAATTCAAAATAATCATCTACCAACCATACCTTAACTCAGACAGACTGCATCGGTTTGAGTTTACCTCAACTCTCTTCAAGGCGTGAATTTCTTACTTTTTCTATCCCTCTGTTGACTTAGCATGACATCATTTGAATTTGGAAGTTTTTAGAAGTTTCTATTTTAGTCGACAGAAACAATATAAAGGGTTTGGTCTGAACAATGTTGTCAGATCTCTTTTCTACGATTCAAACTGAGAGAGTTGTCACATAGACGATATTAATAATTTTATACTTAAGTTCTAATATGTTTGTATAATAAGACACATGTTCCTGACCATTTTATATAGAAATAATTTAATTATGTGATTAATATATCTCGCTTTGAATATCTCACATCGTATTAAGTCGTCAATCCAAAATACGATATTTTGCCGATAATCCGATGTAATGGCAGATGAACCAGTAACATTTCTCAATCCCAACCTGAATTATCTACTGGTTATTGACATTACTGTTGAGTATTATTAGACGATTTCTATTATACTTTGACTTAAGACTTTAAAATGATAAGTGAAAAAATGTGAAACATTACAAAAGTAATAGGAATAAAACAAGCGCTTGAGTCAATAATTTCAGTTAAATTTCTCTTAGGAATGCAGTTCTATATTAAATAAAATATTTGTTTAATCGTTACTTGACTCCTCATTTATTATTTTTCAGTTTTTGAAAGTGTTTGTAAAAAGGGTAACTTTAGTGTTCTATCAAGTTAAATGTGACATTACCACATAGTTGCCCAGTTGTGACATTGCCAGTTGCATAGAAGTGAATCTGGGCTGAAAATATTTCTGGACTGTTACGTGGGGATTATTAAAAATAAATATGGTTCATTACAGTACACCACTAATAATAATGCTGAAACATCAAAGCACAGCTATAGATCTCTAAGGGCCTACTAGAAGGCCAACATCGAAATTAATTAAGCAGAGAAGAAAACATTTGAGAATTTTATTGTCAGAAGATCATTCCGTTTTGTAACATATTTACTATTTGACTGGTGAAAATAAATATATCACACAAGTGACATAATAATAGAAATTCCTAAACCAAGTCGCGTTTTCATAAAGGAAAACAAGAGTGAGAAATTGTGTTTGAATTTGCATCCCACGAGGCTGGAGGAAGTGAAAAATAAGGAAGTATTAATATTAAGAATTTAAAAAATAAACTGTTTAAATGATGAATTAAACTAAATGAATAGATATTTATGTTTTTGTATGTCTTATAAGATTATTTTTGTATGAAAGCCAGAGAATGATGGGCTAACCAAAAAAAAAAGCATTAACCAAACTTCTGTGTCTCTACAATTATTTCTTCCTGGAGATTTCTCATAAGTACTCAATTATGAATCCTAATTACAACCGGGAATTAAATTCATAAATAATCGTAAGATGTTCTCAATATGAGTGGAATTAAAATGTTATATTGTGTTTGTGATTTCTATACCCCCAAAAGACCAGAATAGGATACACGTGCTGGCACATAGTTTTACAAGAGCGAGTTTCACTTATGATTGGGTATATACAGTAGTAAGAATGTTTGAACATCTAAACATACAATTTTTTTTCTTCTATCATTCTAAACATAACAGTTTCAAAATTAATATAAAAATTACCTTTGAAAGGATAAAATCATGTCTTAGGTTTAACGTATTTTGACTCATTTCTGGTAGTTCTTCTTCTGGTTCCTCCTTGATAAGTTGTTGCTCCTAAAACAAAGACCATTAAATATAAATTAGTGGAAAAACAAAACTTTAATAAAATAGGGATTTCAATTCAACAATTAATTAGCAGATATTATTAACTTTTTGTTTGTTAAAAACCATTGATAAAATTATGCTCAGTTCGCCTATTTAGAGGTTGCTTAATTTAATCAAAATCAATTCATAATAAAACAGTTGATATTTATACACTCATAAAATTTACTCAATGTTTCAAAAAACAGAACAGAAAATAGTTTCTTCAAAATCAGTACATAATTAAAAATATACAGTATATAACTTAGGTTATTTTCAATTTTTAAGAGGTTCAAAATTATTGCCACTCTATGGAAATTATATAGTTAAACATCTTTTAACTGAGGAATAAATGGTGTTAAATGATTAAAAATATAGCTCTCATTTAAACCAATAACAGTAGGTTCATTTTTGAGTTTTTACTGGTTTTTTATAAAAGAAATTATTCTTTTATAAAAAACAGCAAAAATCCAAAAATGAACCTACTTCGGGCACAACCAGACTACCGGTACCTAAAGAATAGATGAAATTCGTATATCTGCCCAAGCTGAGGACACTACTGTGCTTTTCACAAAACACAAATTAAACCAAATGTTTTGCCCAAATTTAACGAACAGAGTTTTTACATAAAGACCTACAGAAGAACAAAAGGAAGAGAATAGCAAAATGTTCATCAAAACAGTTCAGGTGTTTGGACAAAGGAAGTCAGTTATCCGACTTAAGATTAAGAGTGGTTGGATGACCAATTTGTTTGCAGTATC
This sequence comes from Aphrophora alni, assembly GCA_963513935.1. Taxonomy (NCBI): domain Eukaryota; kingdom Metazoa; phylum Arthropoda; class Insecta; order Hemiptera; family Aphrophoridae; genus Aphrophora; species Aphrophora alni. The sequence continues at coordinate 117,968,011 of OY740770.1, forward strand.
AAATATAAAAATAATAGGCTAATATAGTATTTTTAAAAAGTATTGTAATTACATTTTTATTACATAAGTGTATAATACAGTAGAATAAAATGTACACAATAATATATAAATCCAAATAAAAAATTTAATTAGAAGTTATAAAAAAAGGTTACAAAAAATATATAGACTTGCAATTTTTGTGTAATTTTTATCAAAAAACATCAATAATTTTCTGCTAAATCGACTAGATTTTAACAACACACTATAAATGTGTGGTTTTTCTTCTTTTCTTGCATTTAATTTGTTATTCTCAAAGTTCAAAATACAGTAGAGTCTCGATTAACCGTCATTCTCGGAACTGGTGGGGTGACGGATGAAAGAAAAGACGGATAACAGAAATAGACTTCCCAGACTTCTGGAAGTCATCGGCGATCGATAAAAATATGTACTGTACTATTAAGTTTTGAACAGTGTTTATAACACAGAATATCTGTACTGTTATTTCTTTTTAACTAAAAAAAAATTGATAAGCATATTTTAGGTTCCAAGTCACACTTAAATAAAATATTTAAAATTTAATATAAAATTTAAATTAAGGAGTTTCACTCTTGTTCTTTTCCGACACTGATGCTATTAAGGATATTCAAGGGTTAGGGGTCTTATTTTCTTTAGACCGAGTGGTTTTCACCTTTAAACAAGAAAAAAATTAAAGTTCTTCTACTTCCTTTGTGTAACAGGTATAAATACCTGCTACGGAATCTATAGTTTAATCTTGTTTTTATTATATATGTATAATACTAACCATATAATCAATTTTCCTATATAAGTTATTGTATTTAATTCATATACGCACCTCAGTAGAGTATATATTTGTATCGTCATTCTTGAAACGTGTGCCAATAGATAACGGTTCATAATCTTCTCCAAAATCAGCTTTCTTTAAGAGTTCCTCAACTTCGTAAATTTTTGACCAATGCTTATCTAAACATATTTTAATAAACTATTGTAAAAATGTAGTTAATTTATTATTAAAACAAAAAACAAAACTTTGTACCTTAAACACAAAAACTGAAATACATTTATTACAATACCTTTTGAAATAAAAAAAAATTAGTAAGTTAGTGTTTTAATAATAATAGCAACAATGGAATTAGTGTTTCTCTTGTATTAAGTCTTCTTTTTTCAATATTTCATTAAAGAGTTTTTTACAGACTACTTTAAGAATATTCTATGTGCAACTGATTTTATGACATGATAGGACCCAAATCTGTTTTTATTTTCATTTATTTAAAAATGTATCTACACATTTACAGACTTCAATCTTGATATTAATCTGTCACTTAGTCAAGAAGAATATTGTAGACTAAAGTATGTTAGATGGAACCAACCAAAAACATTACACATGGTTACAATTTGAAAAAATTTTAGTAGTAAACACATTCAATGAATTTGTTAAATTTGAACAAAATCTAACTACAAGTATAAAATAAAGCAAAAGCTTAAAGTTTCAAATATTTAATAGTATAAATGAGCTACAATTGTTTCGCCTTACGGCATCGTCGGGCAACTGATAATTTACAGGTATAGACAACTATTTAAACATAAGTACAGGAAACTGAAATACAATAGAGAAATCGGGAAAGGTAGGGGGATGACCTAGCATGTAGATAAAGGTTAATGAACTATGTTACGGATGGGTTTTAGAAGAGGTGACGAATTTAATACAATTTGGTCATTTAAGTTGAGAATAGGCCTAAGTGAAATAGATCTATTTATTTCTAAACATTCTAAATTATTTAATCTATTGCTTTTATTTTCTATATGTAAAAGTTTAACATTCAATTTCGGATCAAAACTATGACCCGAGTCCAAAAGGTGGTTAGCAAAGTTAGAGTTTCTATAGCCATGTTTCCAGCTATTTACATGTTCTTTAATTCTAACTTTTATAGATCTACCTGTTTGACCTATGTACTCAGAGTCACAATCTTGACAAGATATTTTATAAACTCCACTATTTTCTAACATTTCTTTTTTATCTTTATTATTAACCAACATTTTCCCTAGATTTTTAGTACAATAAAAGGCAACTTTACGATTACATTTAGTTGAAATAAGGTTACTGATTTTATAACTAGTTCTGTTGATATAAGATAATTTACAATATCTAACTATTTCAATGTTCTCGTTATGGGAAGAGTAGACTAAATTTTCAGCTCTACGCTTTAACCTTTTTCTTAAAATTTATCTATTAAACTAACCTCATACTTATTGTTAACAGCAATTTGTTTAACGACATTCAGTTCATCATAAAAGTCATTAGGTGAAAGAGGTATACTAATAAGTCTATGTACCATGCTGTGAAAAACAGCATGTTTATGGCTGATAGGATGGTTAGAATCAGCAGGTATAACTGTATCTGTATAAGTAGGTTTTCTGAAAATTTTAAATTTATGATAACTATCACTGATATTAATGTTAAGGTCCAAGAAATTAATGCTGTTATTGTTACCCACTTCCATAGTGAACTGAATGTTGCTATTTACAGAATTTATGGTTTTAAGGAGAGAGTCTAACTGTCTATTAGTGCCACTAAACAAACACAAAACATCGTCAACATAATGGTACCAATAAATTATATTTTTAAATAAAGGATTGTCTTTACCAAATAAATTATTTTCGAAATCAGCCATGAAAATTTCTGCTAGAAGAGGTGACAAAGGTGAACCCATTGCCAACCCTTCTATTTGTTGGTAAAATTTATCGTTAAATTAAAAATAATTTTGACTAATGCAAATTTCTATGGCTGTTTTTAATTCATTACTAAGTGTAGTATCAACATTGGTATCGCTAATTATGTCATTGACTATGTTTTTACATTGGTTAATGGGTATACTTGTAAACAGGCTTTTAACATCGAAAGATACAATTTTAGCATTGGAAGGTATAGTAACATTTCCAATTTTGTTAATTAAATCTAAAGAATTCTTAATAATATATTTAGATGTAAAATTAGTGGCACTTTTAAATACAGTATTGACTTTTTGGGCCAATTTATAAGTAGGGTTTTTACCAATATTTGAGAAGAAATAAAGGACAGGGTGTTTCAAAACTACTTCAAATTTACAGTTTTGAGCAAGAACTTACTTCTGGTATAAGATGTTTACAGAATACACTGTCCCTTCAGTGCACTATTTAGTGTTGGAAACATGTGTCAAGAAATTACCAAGATATTAGTAATAAGAAATTACAAATTTATGGTAATTATGTTCTAGCATTCAAGTAATTTGTATGCTTACTGGAAATATGTTTACTTAAAACTCAAATCCCATTTAAGAATTAGCTAAAGAAAATGCTATTCAAGAGATCAATTAGGTAGCTAAAGAGAGGAAGACTAAGAGTTGAGAATGAATTTATGTTGTTTATCTATTCTAAAACATAACAAATTCATTGACATCTAAATAGTTTGGCGTAATGGTTAGAAAGATTATCTGTCGTTCGGCAAACAGTTAATAAAACATTGACTATGACAATCTCATTACTGTACTTATAATAAATTGGCTCAGTATAATTTCTAACAATTATTTGTACTACTTACATTGCAATTTATTTTGTAAAAAATAAAAGAAAGAAAAAAAAAGTCTGTTACAATAATAACACAGACTTAATGAATTTGATCAAATATAGTTCAAAGTTAATGAATTACATATTGATATTATGTCCATTTTGTTGGCAGACAAATAAATCTAAATATAATTTAATTTTTAACTCAAACTTTTTTTCTCCACTAGATAAAGTTGGTCTTTATCAATAAACAGACTTTACTTGCTTCAATCCTCTAACAACCCAATCATAAAACATCTTTGAGTTTAAAGCAATGCATAAATAAACAAGTTGATGGGTGTTAACTTACCCAGCCTGATCATAAAAACATATAACATCAACATGTTCGATCGTACAAACAGCCTCTACATGGTACAGTAGAACCCCTCTTAACCGGTCTTGTCGGGACTGACACCAGGGCCGGTTGCCTGTTTGGCCGGTTAATCCGAGGTTCCCGTGAAAAATCGGTTTTCGTTCAAGGAAAGCTTATTTAATCAGGTAGCACTAAGAATTATGCAATTAAGATGTTATTGCAACTCATTTTATTGTACATAAATGTATCGTATATATTATGTTATGTATATTATACATCAAACATGAAAAAATTAAACACTACAAAGCTTTTTTACAGATTCCTCTCTGTCAAGTCTTTTGACACATTTAACCACGTCTCAAACGAAACCAACACACGCTTCCGTTTTCGTAACTCCCTCATTTTTATTTACTGTATATACTGTACGTATCATAACCAGTCTAAGACAAGAAGAAAACTGAAAAGAAATGTTATATTTTCCATAATGATTCGTGGAAAAAAAGCGGCCTATCAAACGTTTTTGTGGTGTAGGATATGTCTGCTATACCGACGGGTGCCAATGCCGCGGTGTTTTATGCCGCCGACAATGGGATACCGCTATCGACAAAATCGTTTGACTCGCCGCTGCTTTGGTGCCGCTGTGTTTTTACGCCGCCGACAATGGGATACCGCTATCGACAAATTCATTTGACTCACCGCTGCTTTGGTGCCGCCGACAATGGAATACCGCTATCGACAAAGTCGTTTGACTCGCCGCCGTTTTGGTGTCTCAATTACAATTTATTTTCGGAAACTCTCATCCTACCAGTACACTACGATATAGGCCGGTTAATCCGAGGCTGGTTAACAGAGGTTCTACTGTACATGCAAAATTGGTTTCCTGGGCCTTGTAGAAAATGCTAAATTGTACTGGTAGATAAACGGTGTTGCTCAATAGGGTAAGTTTGTTTAAAACAGTTTTTACACATATTTTCTGTACTTCTTAAATTGTGTATATCACTACTTACTTGACGTCATAGATGTGTGTATATTAAAATCGATTCCACTCATTTTGCTCATATGAGTGTTTTGACTTTTTCAAGCCTCAAAGCTATATCATGTGCAAATGACAACGACAATGGGCAGCATTTCGAAAATCACTTTTTCGGTTTCCTGAGACCATGAAACACGAAGATCAGATAACATTTTTGACGATTACCAAACATGCCCTTTACTTCATATACAATCTACAATATAGTACTAATAATCTTTAATACTTTACCTTTGCAAAACAAAATTCTGGGGACTTCTCCCATTACTCTAAGCTGAGATAGCTCATGCCTTAATGATGTTGAAATTTCTAAAAGTCGAGCCTCTATGATCTTGTCATTCTCAGCTCCTTGAGCAAGCCAATATACGTTAATTTGAGTGAACGTTGGACACATGGAAACCTGAAATTAAGATATACAGATTTAAACGTTTATAAATTCATACTTTAAACTTTAAAGTAAGCTATTCGTAACAGAAATTCATTGTACTTTCTTACAAAAGACTTATAAAACTAAATACCATATACTAAAATAAAAATATAAATACAATAGAAATATATTCATAAATAACTTTGGTTCCAAATCAAACTTATTGCAAGTCAATAAAAGGATAAGTAAAAAAGTAAAATGGATTTTAAAAAAACAAAACATTATATTTATTTGAACTTACATTAAATTTTTGCTTATTTTAAAATTTTGATGTAATATTATAAAATGTATATAATACCTTACTATATATCGGTAACAAATAACAATGAAATATTGTTAAAATTTAATTATTTATAACTATAAATAATACATCTTGTTTAAAAATTTCTTTCTATCAATTTAAGTATGATTAAATAAAATAAACAGACTACAGTACGTCGCTTTATGCAAAATCAAAAAATTAAAATTTTTGCAACTCGGCGATCATCACTCGTAAAATCTTGAGTCTTATGTCATGAAACGGGAGAGGTTAGAGAAATCACAGCTCATAAATATGACTTGTAAAAAGACGTCTCTGGTCTTACTTGAGAGGGTCCCACTACCGATTGACAAAATCTCATGATTTAAGACCTCTGAAGGTCTTATGAATGGTGACGTTAAGATGCTAAATATTTTCAGAGTATAAACAAAAAATTTAATGAGTATTACAGAATATTATAATTCTGTACACATATTGAATGGTTACAATAAATGCAATTAAAAGCGCAATGGATTATATTACAACAAAATTTAAGAACTTATCATGTGATTGTTTGTAAGTGCTTTTCCGCAGTCGCACATAGATAAAAATTTATTTGTTATAGTAATTATTTGGCAACACAATTATTTTTTTATCTTTGATTTAAAATTTTTATGTAGGATATCTTTGAAAACAGCAAGTTAAAAAAAAAAAAAAAAAAAAAAAAAAAAATCCAACCTAACCACGCTACTATTTCTATGCACTTAATCCATCGTTGATCAACATTTTAAATTCCTTACTGAAAAAACTTTTGGACCTGGGAATAGCCAATTTTACACTGCTTTCAATGACCTTCATCAAAAGAAAAATGATTCCCTTACAAGCTCTTCTTTTAATGGGTCCAAAAAATGAAAATCTCAATTGGTCAGAACTGTATGGTGAGTGGCCCAGCATCTCAACTGAGATTATGAAGGCAATGAATTCTTGTTGGACATATGAGATCAAATATTATCATAAAGCAAAATCTCATAATTTTTAGAGTTGATTTTTTCTTTCAGTGACAGCATTTAGCTGTCTTTAGTGTGAAGTGAATAAAATCAGATCTTCCAAATTCAGGAATATCATCATCAACATTCCTGCAGATAATTCGTCTTACTAAAAATTCTGTTTCAAACAGTAGCGGTCAAACAGCAAAAGTTAACTAAACGCTGTTTTCGAAAGTTGATTATTTCAAAATCGGCACAAGTAATAGCATAGAAGAAGGAATTAGAATAAGAAAGTCACAGCCCAGTTAAACAGTGTGATACAAAATATCCTTAGTTTGGCTACTGGACAACAGAAAGCGCTAGTAGCATCAGGACAAAAAGGCTTGGCTACTGTATCACAAGCCCTGTTGGCTACTAGTGCTTTCTGTTGTCCAGTAGCCAAACTAAGGATATTTTGTATCACGCTAGAGCCTATACCTGTGACTTTCTTATTCTAATTCCTTCTTCTATGGTAATAGTGATAAAATTTTCGTGAAATGTGAAAAATTGTGGTTAAAAACAAAGTGTCAAGATGCATATGAAAGATTAAAAATTAACTCAATAGTGGTAAGAATTAATATTTTAATAATTTACTTCTAAACAATATACAATACTATCAATCGAAGGTACAGACATGGCAGAACTCCACGTTAAATCTGACATGACAAAATATTTGATATACTTATGGAAAAAGTGAAAAATATAAGAATTACAGGTATAGATATAATAATTATATTTTACCATGTTAGAATAGGAACTAAATTATTTTTTTCTGATGTTAAAAGGCAAAACTCCTCTAGACCACATCGCCTTATAAAAAAAGATAATAAAGACCCCTAGTTCTTAAATACTGTAATAATGTCAGAGTAGGAAAAGAACCAGAGTTGGTCAAGAGAGATCAAATAGGAAAGATGAAAGAGAGGGATCTGTGTGAAAAAAGGTTTAGATCCAGCTAGACATTTGGGATTGCTAAGCCCATACTCACTAAGTAAGCCCCAGAAAGTCATTATAATATCAACAAATTCTTCTCAACCAATTCTTGTTCTTTTCCAACTCTGACAATAAAACCACATATGACAAATAAGTTACACCAAAACAAGAGTTGCAGTAATTTTATAAAATATGATAGCATTTAACAACAGATCAAATTTGTTCCATCCATAACTAAAACCTAGACAGTCTTTTTAACATCAAGTTTAAAATATAGACTAAAATATAATAAAAGTTAATCAATAAGTTTAGTTTGTTTACTCACCCTAGATATTATAATATTTAATCCAGAAATAATACTGGCTGCATTTCCAGTTGCCATCAGTTCTGTGATGTGAGTCATAAATAGTTTATTTAAAACTGCTATTCTCCGACTGCTATCTTTCCCACCTCCAACTTTTTTTGCTGCTGTACCAGGAATGACTGGAGTTTCAGCAATGTATGAGCCAACATAATATTTTCTATAACAAATATAAATTATTTATAATTAATCAACATAGTAATAAAACATAATAAATATCAAAGATGGAATTATGTTATATTTTATATGATGCTATCTGGAAAGAATATCCGAAAACAAATATACTGGTTTTTTATGGCCTATTAGAAAATTTAAACTACGCAACTTTTACCTAAAACTTAAAATCAATTTCTACATATGTTAAGTTAGATTTAAACTTTCCCGTTAGTTTCCAAGAAAAATGTTGACAGATGAATATCCAGTCTCAATTTTTTGTCCTTGTCTGTCGTATGCGCAGTGTGCTCTACAGCCTAAATGTGTGGACCAATTTAAATCAGTTTGGTATGTAGACATATTTCGGCCATATCTCAGGTCTCTTTGTCATTATTAAATAAAAATGAGTACATTATTCCGCCTTTCCCGTTGACACATTTCGAATACACAACAAATGTGATTAACAAAGCTAGGAAAGGTGAATCAATGTAACTTACTCATTTTAATTATAACATTCCTAGCGGAGATAAAAATGATATACAAAATCTCGTTTTCATTATTCTTGATAACTCTAAATTTGAGTGCAGCTGCCATAAAAAAAAGACGATTTTATAAAACTTTGATTTGTTTTTTAGCTTAAATGTTTCATTTCACTACCTAATCTTATATTTGAAGTTCACTCAGAAATACATAAGAGCAAGGAAAACTATAGGAAAGATTTTAGGCATACAATCATACTGTATATTATAAACAATTTATATTTTAGATGTGTTCTGTAGATAAATACTGCATTCAAAGATTATGTAGACTGATCACACAGACATGAACGTAACATAGCATAAACGGATATATTGCCAAGAGCAATATACAAGCGACAGAATTCTCAAAACTACATAACCAGTATCTAGATTTATAAAGTTAAGCTGATGACTATTAATGCCAGTTACTACTTTTATATTGGGCTAACAAAACAAATACTGCAAAAAAGTTTGACTTTTGTCCTATTCCATTATCCTCCCAATAATGAATATCTTGTGACATTAGATTTGGTTGGGAAGGAAAACAATATAAAACACCAAATACTGTTATTAAAGATAAAATATGTAAATAGTTTAATATGGTTTTTATATTATCTTATCAATCAGGAAGTCGTGGTATGCTTGAATAGATATGGCGGATAGCACCAGTCAAATACCATCTGATCTTTATCATACATGTACCAAATCATGGGAAGTTACCAATAATATATTCGAACTCAATGACTTGCCGAAAACTCATATAAGTCTCTTAAACTGAATAATTTCAGGAGTATATTTGAATAGCCTAAATTCACCTATTCGAGGAGTTTTTGGTACCTGGCCTAAAGAACCTATCCGTTGAGTTTTGGTTCGGAATTCGTGGAATCACGAAATATGTTTGGTTTGGTGGTTATATAAAATAATACTAATTTAACCAATTATACACTTAAGGAACAAAATATTAATTTGGGCGGGAGGATAACAGAAAAGAACCTTGACTTTAATATGAGTTTTTAATTATGTTAAAAGCTCTGTGAAATTAACTTATCTTTAGTAATCCAAAGAACTCAATTTGGTAATTATGTAGTGTTCCTGTTGTTGCTATTTCCTCGCTAAATTTATACAATTCATGTTCTAAATACCTTCTGTTGTAACAATTACATCATCCTTTATTACGCCATACACTTTTTATGTTTCACAATACCTTATTTGACTTCAAAATCATTAAAATTTAACATTTCTTGACATTCTAAACTATACAATTGTGATATGCGTCTAGGTATCATAGATTACGTGTACTGAAATCACTCGTGAGGAGCATGCGCACTACAATCAATTTCACAGGTTCATATTAGGCTTCTATGATTTAATAATCCTGAGAACTAGGTCTCAGAGAGTTTATATATATCATACATATTTGTTTTCGCCATTCCGACTACTGATTAATAATTAGATATATTATAAGACTTACCGTCACAATAGTCTATGTTTGTCTGTAGTTATATCACTACGGCCGTTTCGGCTATTCAGCCATTTTCAAGTGTTATGCGGGTATTACCATTGTCTTAGTTTAAAATCACAAATTACGAACACACGACACATAACAAACACACAAGTTCTTTAAACATTTAAAACATGATGCAGTAGGCCCACTGTCACAACGCGTACACTTGAAAATGGCTGAATAGCCGAAACGGCCGTAGTGATATAACTACAGACAAACATAGACTATTGTGACGGTAAGTCTTATAATATATCTAATTTATATATATATATATATATATATATATATATATATATATATATATATATTTACCCCTTGCCAGACTTAGTAAAGGAACTATAGATCTGGTAAGGTAAATATGTACATATACTGACCTTCCTAGACCTTTAGTTCTTTAACAAGGTCTGGTTATGTACACAATTGACATCTAGTTTGACAGTTCTTTAAACAGACCTATATTCCAGGATGAACATAAACATCTAGGTACGAGACATTAAATAGATATTCACAAGTTGTTATATGTAGTAAAAGAGTCGAACTAACCTCAAAAACCCTGTAAATCATCATTTTTAAATAACTTGTTTTTGACAGAAATAATAGATTTCAGTACCAGTAATTCAAAAGTGAAATGTGTGTAAAAGTATTATACAATTGTTGTAAAAGGATATAGGAAGAACACAAATTGCCTACATTTAGCTAGTAAATAGCAACGACAGGAACACTACATATTTATCCTCAATTTTAGTGTAAAATATAAAGAGTCAGTAAATTCACAAGAATTGACCAAAAAGAAAGGTTAGGATAGATTTTTTATTTTAAATTATAAATTCCGAAATTTTAATTAGACTAAGACCCAGTTTTTATGATTCTATATATTAACTAAATGAGAATGTATTTTTCTCTAGTGTGGATTTAGATACGTGATATTTCTTAGCAACAAACTCCAATTTGTAAATTAACTAAACTTACTTTTTTTTTGAATTGTATCCAAGTAATTTGTTAAAATTTTTTCCTTCTCTGAAAACTGCTGTCTTACTTGCTAAACATAGACCCGAGTTGATATTTCGTATGCCTAATAAATTTATTTTATTAAATAAAGCAGATTTTGATAAATTATACAGCAACAAAAAATTGAAGTTCATATTCAAAATTAATTCATAACCTCAACTTCAACAATATCAGGACAAAATATTTACTCGACTTGTGTTGTGTTGTTGTGTATATTTTAGAGGTGGGAATATCTGTGACTTTTCAGTGCCTGTAACAACTGTGATTGTGACAAAAAAATACCTGTGACTTGGTCACAACCGATATATTCGTTTCGTCAAACTTCTTGCTGGAAAGTAATTTTGGTATTTGGAGACAATATAGTAAAAATGTTTGTTGTTTAATAAACATTGTATTTACTATTCCTTCCTCTTTGTTACCTTCTTATCTTTTTATGGTTATGTATAACTGAGTTAAGTACTTTAAATAGATACCTAAAATTCAGTTAATTTTAATATGAATCTTCATAACATTGACTGAATGCCCGTTTTAGATTATTGTTTTCAATATAACAGTCTAAGCAAACCTTCTTGAAACTGGATTTTTTTAGCCTAGAAAAAATGACAAATTTTAACTTAGCACTAAATTTAGAAAAAAGAAATTATATTTTTAAACAGCAAAGAATAGAACAAACTGCAGATGACTCAATTGTCAATTGAGTGAAGTACCAAATTTCTAGATTTGACCAGTGGTTTCAAAATTAAATTTCTCAATGTAAATCTTTAAAAAAATCAAATTTTATGTTCTTTACCAGTTTTGAGAATGAGATATGGTATTTTACTGTCATGTGAAATTTGGGGTAAATTTATCAAAGGGGACTCTGATGAAATGTTTTAAATACAAAAGTATGCTATGCAGTAAGGTACTGTTTACTCTTCCAAAAACTGGAATTTCAACTTTTCTTTCCATTTATATTTTGAGTATTATAAATGTATTCGAAGTTTTTCATAGAAATAGACCAGAATCAGATTAATACAAAGAAAACAACCCAAGCATTTCATAACATAAGCTTGCTCAAACTGCTGAATCACCAACAATTTCCAATGCCATCCACAAAAAATTTAAATAACAGAAGTAAAGGTTTGCCTTACAAAGTAGATTTTCCGGCATGATGGTTCAACTCCACTTTTTTTTTAGCTATAAATCACTTGAATCTTTTAACTGGATCATTCACCTTGATCACCTGACTGACAGTAGATTACTTCATTTGGGGTCATGAAGAAAACGATAGTGCACCAACAGAAAGTTAATTCAAAAAAGGAGTTACTCACTAAAATTTACAATACCATTGAATTTATACAAAACGATCCTGACATACAGAAAGCCACCGAAAATATCTTACATTGGGCAGAATGCTGTGTACATTGCGAAAGAGGAAATTTTGAACAATTTAACTGAGGTTTGTTATCATTTTTTATAATTTTATTTTGTATTCTTCGATATTATAAAGAATGTTTATTAAGTACAAAATAAAATTATTTTCTGCCTATTTTTATAAAAATCCGACTTTTAAATATTTCTATAGATTTTATTTACATCAATCATTTCAGAGTTAGATAAAAAATTGCAGAACTTACACACAATTATCTGTCTAGGCTAGTCTCGAGTATTGTAGACAATTTAACTGCGAAACCAGTAATAACACTGCGGAAAATTTTTGTTCGCATAATCTCTAACAAATTTAAAAGAGAGCATACAGCACCCCTTTTTTAGAGGTTTGGATATTCATCCACTCAGAAATTTGTACGTGTTTAAAGTATTGAGATGTTTTTTCGAAAGGAGTGGTGATAGTAGTTTTCGACCAAAAACTCACATTTTACGTAATGAATTAAATACTTTTGTGCCTAAACCTAATTTGACTGTATTTATGAAATTCTTCACATACCTAGCACCAAAGTTTTTTAATTGTTACCACTTAACATTCAAAACTGTAAAAATAATAATAAATTTTCCCGGTTATTAAGAAAACATTTAACCAAATAGAAAACATTGAACTGTATTTTAAAGTGTTAATTTGATTATGTGTGTGTTCGTAAATGTTGAAAAAAGATTTGTGTGCATGGGTACAGACTTTATATATGAAGTTGTGTGTTTGGAGGGGGGGGTTGGAGGTGTAATTAAGTTTTTGAATAAATTAAATTTAGTAAGTTCTGTTGTTTTAAATATCCTGGAGTAGTTCTAATAGGAAGCTACTTATTCTTTTGTTGTAATTTGTAACCTTATGTAAGTTTATTGTTTATTTTGCTGGGTTCGGTCGGCTGCGGTTTTGTCATTTTCTAGCCAATGAATAATAATTTTATAATGTTATTTTTCTTTTTTATGTGTATTTCATGTTTAATCTAGATTTAGTATACATTCATTTATAAGTTTTACACGTAATAAAGCCCCTAACAGGTTTATAACCTCGGGGCAGTTTTTTAATTTATTTGTAGTTGTAGTTTGTATATACTGTATATTTCTTTTCAATAAAAATTTCAATTACCAAGAAATTATATTGCCAGTTTTTTGTCAACAACTCCATTATTTTTTGACATACATATTTTTTTTTTTAACTATTCCATGTACCATTGTACATTTTTTGTAAAATTAATGGTTTTCTAAATATATGACGTTGAACATTTTAAATGGCAGCCCATTTGAAATGAGGAAAGGAAATAGGTTGATAATTTTTTCAAATTGGTTCTTTATAGCACTAAGGAACATGCAAAAAGTCAACTCTGTATCATTACTGTTCAAAAGATGAATTTTTTGGTTCAAAATACAAGACAGCAGCTAGATAGATAACTAACCATTTTGGGGCACATGTTCATATGAACTTTTTTCTTTATTTTCATCAATTGAATACTTCCTTAAAGTTTTTCCATTTCTTTGTGGGACACCCGGTATATATTTCTGTAACAACCATTAAAAAAAGACTTTTTTTGTATATTCTGATTTTTCCAACAGTACAGTTATAAAACTAGAATTATTTATTGTCAGTGTTCCTATTATAGATTAACCAAGTCACATAACAACTACTATAATTTAGGATTAAGGCTTAACAACAGATTGTCATAAAAATTAAAAGAAATGTCTCTAAATACCTTTAAGGTTAAACTATATAATCAGTTGTACAGTTTAAATAAATTCAATAACAGCAACCTCAACACCATCATTTAATAACCTTATAATGTTGTATGTTTTGTAATTGTTTGGTTATAAGTGATCTTTAGAATATGTCCATATAGTGTTTTAAGCAAGGTGTTCAGAAAGTATCAGAACGGTGTTATATTTTTTGAGCCATTGCAAATTAAGCAATAAAACTTAGCACATCAATAGTATACCTTAAAATCAATTTTTTAAAGGAACTATCAATTTAATGACAGAGCATGGAGAAGCTCTGCAAGGAGTTTGCAATACTGTACCTTAAATTTTATTTTTTGAAGCAACTATCAATTTTTAATTACATTATGGGGACAGTTTGCAGGGAGTCATGAGAGCATAGGTCGAGTTTTACATCATATTAAAGGTCTCTGTTAAAAGAATACAATGTCGCAAATCCGATTTCAAAAGGTTTACCCTATATGAAATGGCGGCAGTTTAAAGTTATGATGTTACAATCTATTTTTTAAAGGAACTATCAATTTAATGACAGAACATGGAGAAGCTCTGCAGGGAGTTTGCAATACTGTACCTTAAATTTTATTTTTTGAAGCAACTATCAATTTTTAATTACATTATGGGGACAGTTTGCAGGGAGTCATGAGAGCATAGGTCGAGTTTTACATCATATTAAAGGTCTCTGTTAAAAGAATACAATGTCGCAAATCCAATTTTAAAAGGTTTACCCTATATGAAATGGCGGCAGTTTAAAGTTATGATGTTACAATCTATTTTTTAAAGGAACTATCAATTTTTCATCACCTTATGGGGATGCTCGGCAGGGAGTCAGAAGAAAATCTTAGGTCGAGTTTTATATCATACTAAAAGTATTCTCTTTTATTGTATACTGTTAGTAGAATACAATGCCGAAAATCTGATCTGATAAGGTTCTTCTATACAAAATGACGGTGTTTAAAGTTACAATGTTGGGCTTGTTGAAAATGGCATAATTTTTATTCTTAGTAGAAGTTACATAAGTAAAACTTCGACAATCCATGGTTTACGAGGATGGAGAAATTTTTTAACGTAATCCTAGACTAACTAGTACAACAAATTAAAGTGCTATTTGAGTAACTCCTAGAGCGTTCCCACTGGAGGTGAAAAGTCATTCACTATCCAGAAAAATTGTTCCTTACATCCAGTGTGGATTGTCAGGGTTTTACTTATATAACCTTAAGTACTCATGTTTTAAGGAGTACAGATATTATGTTTGAGAACACATTTCCTTTTCTTCCTCAAGCTGTAATATTTTACACCCTTTATAGTTTCTTGTTTGTAGGTTTATTTATACAATATTTGGAAAACTATAAATATATGTTATTATACACCATTGTGTTCAGAAAAATGCATAGAATAAAAGTAAACTTGTTGTTTAGAACTTTTATCAATTTGTTTAAAAAATGTAACAAATACTAATGTATAAATTTTAGGTATTCTACAAACCACAAATATAATCTAAAATTCAAAATATGTAGCAAATTTTATCTATTTTTTGGAAATACATTTAGAAATGTCATTTGATTACAAAAAATGAATGACTTTTATGTTGAGCAGTGGTAAACAATTCATGTGAAAATTGCATACTTCAATCAAATAAAAGTTAATTATGAGCAAAGTTATAATAAAAATAACATTTTATTCAAGAAAATGTATACAAAATGCTTGTTACCATCTTCAAAAGTCTTTTTTACTATAATAGGTTTTACAGAGTACAGTAAATATCTGTGGAGCTATCGAAAACCTCATATTTATTTATGTCAAAAAGAACATGTAATGTAAGAAAACACAATGGTTATTCATACCTATCTGGCTACGTTTTGATAACGGAGAAAATAATTCTTTGATGAATCAATAAGTGATATACAGATTGAAATCATGATTTATTATAACAGGTATTCAGCTGATTCCATGACTATCTAAATAATACAAATGGTCAATCAACTGAAAGACTGAGTTCTATGATTTCTAAACTGTGAAGAGTTAAAGACAATAATATAACCAAGAGTAATTGTAATATAAGCATACATAGAGATCGGTCATTTAGCAGTTCCATGGTTAATATCAGATTCACTCAAAATTAAAACCCGGCAGTTGTCACTGTAAACAAACAATTACAAATCTAAAGAACAAAACTTCTCTTATTTCCGAAATTTGATTGATAAATATTCTTTTCTATCCATACACAACTGCACATAATCTAAAAACTTTTTTTTTATTACCCTGTTTTTGGGTATATTCGTTCTAGACATAACAAAAAATCTGCGTAGTTATCTGAAAACTTTCCTGATTGGTTGATTTTAATAATAATAGATTTATAAATACCATATAATGATCTTTCAGTAATCTTTTTGTTTTTAGACTCTTCTCTCACTAAACTGGATAGTGTTTTAAATTTAACTGACTTTAACATTATGCCACGAGTATAAAAAACTCAAAAATATTGATTACCGACTATAATTAAAAGAGACCAAGCCTATAATTTATTATTTTATAAACCAAGCATAGTACGCTACAGTAGATAAATTAGATTGATAATATAGTGTCTAGCCATGAAAGATTAGTGATCAAAGTACAAAGTAGGATGGTATAAAGATGGAAGAGTTGTATTATAAAATAACTACAAGATAACTTCTTACAACCAAAACTTCTAGTTATTTATTTATAAAAAACACTTTGAACCATCAAATCCTTGATCTCTATCCTAACTATATTACAAATCAATATATATTTTTAATAATTCAAAACAGTTGCTACTACTAGGCCTAAGTTATACATCAAATTTAGTATCAGTTATAATTGTAGGTAAACTGCACATCAAACACCAGTGGTACCAATCTGGAAAACAAATTGCATCATGTTCAAAATAATATTGAGATGAAAATAGAAGTGAGACGAGAGGAATTATTAGGAATACAGGAACGAAATACTGAAGTTTCGGATAATGAAGGAGTCCAGTGGATGAAGAATAAATACGAAGATTGAGATGGATTGAGGAAGTAATTGGATGTAGAAAGATAAAAGAAATGTAATGTTAAGATATGTACAAATAAAATAAAATATTACATTGTAATAAATTTGTAAATATATTTAGGTCCTAGATACATTTTGACTATATTTGTGTATTACTATTACTGATATTATATTCTAGCTTTTAGATTTTTTTTTAGCAATATTTTTAAGTAGTTAGAGACCAAATTTGGAAACAGGTTGATTTTACTACGGTCTTGGTTAAATTTGATTGATGATCAGAGAAAAAATAAATAGTTTATAAAATAGCAGAAATTCTATACATTTCATGAATAATTGAACTTACAAAAACTCTAGCCTTAACTGTCATTTAGATTTTATGCATACTATTAAATACCAACATGATAGAAAATACCACAGCTAACAGAAAAAAAATTGAATTCCAGGCCTCACATTTATTACCTTAGCTTATATAAGCATTCTAATGGTTACACTTTTATGAGATTCTATGGAAAAAAAAAAAAGTGACAGAATGTTATATTTATATATCTCACAAAAATTCAATAAAAATCAGTAAACAAAAATTATAATTGTATTTTTAACCTGGTTGATACTTTATCATTCTATATTACGACATGTGTTATAGTATTACTGACGGGGTTTTTCAGCTAATAAAAATATTATAAAATGTCAAGACAACAGAAAATAGAAATAAAACGTCATATTTTACATAATACTATAGGATATAATTATATATATATATATATATATATATATATATATATATATGTATATATATATAGGTATTGTCTAAATTTTTACAATTAAACCTTCCATAAGATAAAGTCAATCAAAAATCCATAGTAGTCCCACAATTGCAAATTTTCAGTTAATATTATTTATTTTAGTTCACATTTAATAATACACTAAAATTATTTTCTAAAAAGGAATTAAATTTTAATCTTAAAAATAGATACAATTTTCAATTACAATGACAATGTTAGGAAGTAATGTATAGATATACAAATAATAGTCTAAGTTCTTAAGAAGGCAGAACAATAACAAGTATTGTGGATTACTTAAAATCAGGGAGTTTTAAGGACTAAATCGTATCAACAACAAAAGTTTTTCTCTCCGTAAACTACTAAAATGAAATGTACAATTAATGAAGGCGATTGGTAGGATTGGCGGAACAATAATTATATTCACCCATTTTCAAAAGTAAATAATTGATATGCTGACTTAATAAAAAATCTTTCTCGCGATAGTTTGAAAATTTGAACATAAAAAATAAGCAGGGTACTAAAAAGATGACGCTAGGTCCTTGTGTCAAAATTATTTTAAACTTTGATAAAATCAAAAACAAAACATTGTTTATACTTCAAATAGAAATATTGCTGAATAATGACAAACATACCTGATTTAGGTGGCAAAGGCGCTGACTGGTGGTGGTGAGATGAGTTGAATGGCAAAATGGTAGGTGATGATTGATGATGTAATAGAGATGGCTTATAAATGTCTTGAAACAGATGCTGAAGTTATTTTCTAGAGGGAAAAAGAAAATGATAACATTAATATAAAAGCAACAAATCTCATAACGATGAATACATTCAACAAAGTCAAAAATATATTTGTGGTGATAGTCCAAATATCATGATTGTTTTAGTTTTGGAATAAAACCTTAAATCCGTAGCTAAATATAAGAGATCTTTCAATAGATATCATGATGTTTAATCATATTAGAGATAGCATCTAACATTGACTGTATAAGATTGTAATATGCTTAATTTGACTGATACCCAATTTCAATTTAGGCTACCAAATATTACTTCTTCTTTTCTCAAAGTTGTAAAATGATGAACATATAATATTGGTCCTTCAACATTATTCCTCAATAAACTATTTATAACAGTTATCATTTTAAAATTTACCATCTGCCTTTGTTGTTATTGTAGATAAGTAGACTGGAACAAAATGAAATCAAAATCAAAACACCTACAGTAGTAGCACACATTTACAAAAATATATAAAAAATTGAACTCTGAAAACGTGTTTTGTAGTTTGATTGGTGCTCATTCTATGATCCTGGATAAGTTTGTGTACCATTTATTAAATAAAAACAACATATAATTATGGTTCTTTTTAACCTTTTACTTATAATGTTTTAGTAGTTAAATGTAAAAGTTTCAGTTAGGGGACATATCCAAAATATCCCCATAGGTATAATGTGAGTAATGAAAAGATTTATGGACAGCCTTAAAATCCTAGCCCGTTAAAAATTGTTATCTAGCTGCTAAAACAAATTATCAGTGATTGATAAACAAATCAACTAAAATAATTATAGGGTTTAATAAAAAAAAATCAACTGTGCTCTTACCAAGTATTAGTTGATGCAATGTATTGCCGTCATTGTAAGTTTGTGTCGAAACACTCTTGTAGTACGCAGAGTGAAATAGCCTTCTATCTTTTGTACGTTTGTTTCATGGATATAACATGTTGTGTATCCTGAAAGTAAAAAGCACACATTTTTTATGATGAATCTACTTTGAATATCACTAAACTTTTACATAAACAAACATTTTTAATTCCCCTCCCCTTAATCTCACTGCTTATACAAGATGCTAATTTCTTTAACGACCTGGACCCTGGTATAGTGAAGTAAGTTAATGTTGTTGATCTAAAGATCAGAAAAACTTCTGAAAAGTTTTGGCAGAAATATCCTTTTTGAGATCCTTAGAGTCCAAAAAGTAGTTTTAGGAATGATGACGGTCTGTGGTGTGCTCTTCAGCCCAAATGTGTGGATAGATTTCTTAAGGTGATAATGACCGAAATGGTTTACAAAGTGATGCACAATATATAGCCTCTCCTATCCAAGTGTCAACCTCACCTTCTCGCTGGTGCACCCTGTTTTAACTGACGAGGCTCTGACGACCAAGTATGGCGGTATAACCATAACCCAATCCAAGGTGGAACAGCATATGCCGTTGGATGGATGGCTGATGGGTAATCATTCGCTAATATGCGAACTCTGGATACCAGATGACCTCCAGTAGTACATAACCTTATCCAGTAAGAGGCTCTGCTGGATGGACTGTTTAATTCCGCTTTTATTCGTGGGAACAAAATGGACCTTAATAATAAAACAAAAACGAAAAATACGGAGGTGAACAAGCCCTCAAACCAAACACCCAAACCTGTGGCAGTGGAGGCGGGTGAAAGCAGCGCCTCAAAGCCAGAAGGCGGGGTTGAGAAATTGGTATGGAGTGTGTGCAGGTGAACCTCCACCATGCGAAGGCTGCTTCTGCCACCTTATGCAAAAGGTTTGCCCAAGGCACAAAAATGGTGGGACTAGTTCAGGAGCCCTGGACCAACGGGGGACGAATTTGTGGACTAAACACAAAAAACTGTAAGTTGATTTATGATAGATCTACCCTGGTACCGAGGGCGGCGATTCTGATTAACAAAAACATCAATATAATGATTCACTCAGAATTTACAGATGCTGATACAGTCACTGTAATGGCAGAGCTGAGTGTCCCTGGAGGTAAGAAGGAGGTAGTTTTGACCTCGGCATACTTTCCTGGAGAGGAGAAGGAGGCGCCACCAGAAACGGTGAAACGACTCATCAGCTACTGCGAAGCCAACAGGAAACACCTAATCCTGGGTGTCGATGCCAATGCCCACAATACCATCTGGGGGAGCACCAACACCAATGATCGAGGTGAGTTATTCTATGAATACTTACGTACTACTAACATGGTGGTGGCTAATAAGGGCAATCGCCCAACATTTATAAACTCTATTAGGCAGGAGGTACTCGACTTAACCTTAGTGTCTAGAGGGGTTTCAAAATTAATATGTGATTGGGAAGTGTCTGGGGAGGCTTCTTTCTCTGATCACTTCATGATCATGTTCAAAATGGGGGCTTGTAGCGTGATTAACCAAACATATAGGGTTCCTAGCAAGACCGATTGGGTGGGATACAAAAGTTCCCTACAAAATGGTGTGAAGGATATACAACAAAAAATAAGATCCATAAACGACCTGGAGAATACAGCTAACCTCACAACGGAGGCAATAATGAGGGCCTTTGAGGATAGCTGTCCTCTCAAAACCAAAAAAACTAACAGTAAAGTACCCTGGTAGAACAATGAGCTTAGTAAACTACGAAGCAAGGCCAGAAGGAAATTTAATAAAGCGAAGAGAACAAATAACTGGGTAGAATACCGTAAGGCTCTTACTGAGTTTAATGTAACACTTCGTAAATCAAAGCGTAGCTCATGGAGGACTTTCTGTGAGAGTCTTAATGAAGCACCTGAAATTGGCAGGGTGCAGAAGGCTCTTTCAAAGGGTACTCAAGTAAACATTGGTGCACTTAAACGTGAAGATGACACCATAACATCAACCTTCCAGGAAACTGTGAAAGCTTTATTAACAAAACATTTTCCAGGTTGTATAGCATCTGGAGAAACAAGGGTGTACAATGGTTCCATAAGGAGTAGAGCAGAACTCAAGATGGACTGTCCCCTAGTCAACAAGATTGTATCGCCTGCAAGGATTAAGTGGGCCATAGGGTCCTTTAAGCCTTTTAAGGCTCCAGGCCCTGATGGAGTGTTCCCGGCACTCATTCAGAGAGGGCAGGACATCTTAATCTCAATACTGATCAAAATGTTTAGATCCAGTTTGTTATATGGCCACGTTCCTCAAGTATGGAGGAAAGTAAAGGTCATATTTCTATACAAGGGGGTGCAAAACCCCTAGACGACCCAAAGTCTTACCGTCCAATTAGTCTCTCGTCGTTTATGCTTAAAACAATGGAGAAACTAGTGGACCAACACATTAGAATGGAGGTTTTAACAATTGCACCTCTTCATAAATACCAATTTGCCTACCAAAAAGGCAAATCAACAATATCGGCATTGCATAAACTTGTCAAGGCCATAGAGGAAGCACATGAGTCAAAGGGGATAGCCCTATCAGTCTTTATGGACATAGAGGGCGCCTTTGACAATGCTTCCTATGACTCAATGACACAGTCTCTCAGTAAAAGAGGGATTCACAACTTTATCATTCAATGGATAAATAACATGCTGATGGGTAGACATGTATCCACCAGCATTGGTAGCGCTACACATGAGGTAGGTACCACAAGAGGCTGCCCACAAGGGGGAGTTATCTCCCCACTGCTGTGGTCGCTGGTAGTGGATGAACTACTAAACGACCTGAGCAGGGCTGGGTTTGACGTTCTTGGTTATGCTGATGACATAACCATAACTGTGAGGGGCAAGCATGACTCCGTTATAGGGGAGAGAATGCAGAAAGCCATTAACATAACCAAAAACTGGTGTCTCAAAGAGGGCATGAATATAAACCCGTTAAAGACCACTATTGTTCCATTTACTAAACGAAGGAAATTAAATTTACCTAGCTTTCACCTAAGTGGAACCACCATTCCCCTCTCTAAGGAGGTAAAATACCTTGGGGTGACACTGGACCAAACGTTAACGTGGGAGAGTCACCTATCTAAGACAACCAACAAGGCCATTAAAACACTATGGTTGTGCCGCCAAATGGTTGGCAAAACGTGGGGTCTGAATCCCAGAGTTAATAACTGGATCTACAAGCAGGTCGTTAGACCCGCTATCCTCTATGTGTCAGCAGTTTGGTGGAGGAAGGTAGACCAAAGTACCGCGCAAGCAAAGTTGGCTAAAGTGCAAAGACTAGCATGTCTAAGCATCATAGGTGCCATGAAAACAACACCCACTGCCGCGATGGAGATCCTTCTAGGCTTGGATCCCCTACCGGTTGCAATTAAGGAGGAAGCTATGAAGCAGGTCCTCAAACTACACAAGGAATACCATTTCAAAGTAGGAAACCTCAAAGGACATCTGGAAATTCTCAGAGCCACTCCTTTATTGGATATGGCTTCTGCAAGTGACCAGATGTAAGTAAAAATGAACTTTGATCAAAAATACAAAGTTCGCTTCCCCATTAGGGAAGACTGGACGGGAGGCACGGAATGTGTGCCGGCGGACTCCCAAAAATGGTTCACAGACGGATCCAAAATGGAAGGTGGTGTATGGGGAAGGAGTGGTGGGACCAAGGTTCAAAAGACATGTCCCTCAGTGCTGACGCCACCATCTTTCAAGCAGAGGTACATGCCATCCATTTGGTGGCAAATCATCTGATCAATAAAAACCAATGCAAACAGAAAATTAGCATTATGTCGGATAATCAAGCGGCATTAAAAGCACTTCAAAGTAACAACTTGAGATCAAAGTTGCTTCACGAGTGCCATCAGGCCCTAAACCAGCTGGCGGACAAGAATAAAGTTGAACTTGTCTGGGTGCCAGGGCATGAGGGAATAGCAGGCAACGAGGAAGCAGATCAGCAAGCTAAACTTGGTGCATCTAAACCCTTTACAGGGCCATTTCCTATGTATAGATTTGGCCCTAGGGATTACCAGGAGGTTATTACCAACTGGGCCAACAAAGTAATCAACAGAACCTGGAATACATTGCCGGGTCTAATACATTCCAAGAAGGTCCTTAGCCCTAATAAAAAGAGAGGGAAGGAAGTGCTAAACCTAAGCAGAAGAGAGCTAAAACTCCTCTGTGGTATACTAACAGGACATATCCATTGCAGGTACCACTTAAGTAAGATGGGCCTGGTGGACGATGATACTTGCAGGTACTGTGGTGAAGAGGTGGAATGCATGGAACACATCATCATGGAGTGCCCGGCCTTATGCCAAAAAAGACATAAATTTCTAGAATTTATCTTCATTTCGGAAGAAGAATTACTAAACCTCCCGACCAGGGGTTTGATCAATTTTGTCAAAGACATAGATCTCTCCTGAGTCCAACAAGAGGGGGGACAAAAGATCTAATTAGGTCACAGTGCAGGAGGCGCTTTTAAAACACTCTCCCCAGTCTTAATAATAATAATAATATGCTGCCAATCTTTCATATTATTGACATTAACTTCAATAAATGTACGAAAGGTTTGTCTAAGTGGTTTTATATATATATATATATATATATATATATATCCACGAGTTTAAAGATTATACATATAATGGCTAATGTTCACATTCACGTCTATTATGTTACTCGAAATTTCAATGTTTATATCTGAGATCACGTGATATTATGCTGTCAATTTTTCATATTAATGACATTAACTTCAATAAACATACGAAAGGCTAGGCCAGATGGCCAAATCTTTCGTGACATATAATAATATCGCCCTACTTATTATAGTAAGCAAATTATTAGTCCGGTGGTTTTTATATAAATAAAGATCTATTATAGTCATTGTGTAATGTACATGGATCAAACCATACGCAATTCTCATTGATATCATGTCTAGCCATTGTGTAACCTTTAAAAATGTTGATTATAAATTGTAATTTTACAGTGAAAACATTATTTGTTCTTAAGAAGTAAGGTATGTAGTGGACAATAAAAAAAACCTGAAAATTACAAGTTACCTTATGTAAACAATTACCTTTTTAATTTGAGAGGGAAGTATAATGAGAAAAGTGAGTTAAATGTGGTAAAGCCCCCTCACCACATAAGAAATACAGGGGGGGGGATAACTGGTTTAAGAGTTGAAAATTGTATTCCACTTCAGAATAGTAGCCTAGGTAGTTCAAGGGTAATGTTCAAACTATTCTCAAAATGTCCAATGAAAAAAGTTCTAAAGGGCGCTTAATTTTTGTAAAATGAAACATAAACACAATATTTAGTAAATATTCTACAATTTATTAAATTTTGCTGACCATTGTTTCGCCAGTTATGGCATTTACGAGGCATCTTAACACAGATTTAAAAAAAATATATTACAAAGCAAGCAATTTATACAAATTAGAAAATTAAACTTCAGGTAAAAGTTAGGAAGGGACTAGGGTCATAATATTAAAGAAACAGGGAATTTGACAAATTCTACTTGACTGTACAAAACTAAACTAGCATTTTTATACAATAAGCTCTTCATTTCTAAAATTTCCAATGGCTTAATAAATTGTAGATTTTTACTAAATATTGTCTTTCATTAATATTAAGTTCTACCAGTACCTTCGTTCGTTAGTATAAACTTACAACCTAAAAAAACCTTAATAGGCTATTTGTTGTTTTGTCAATGTACAAGAAACTTGGTGCAATTTGCTTAATCATGTAATCTATTCTATACACAAAACATGTGTTAAGAATATTTTTATAGGTAGTTGGAATAAATGTTTCACGCATATTCTACACTAAACTTACAATATATAAAATTAATAAAATATTTACAAATTACACTTTCAATTTTTTAGGATTAAAATGTACTACAGAGCAATGCTGATCTCAGCCCTATCACTGTACCTGTTAAATATGGTAACATAAACAAATAAGAACAGGTTGATTAATTGTATTATATTAATTGAACTAATTGTATTAATATAATAACTCACTTAATTTAAGAGTTTCTAAGAGGTTTGACTATTATTGGCAGACTGTTTGTTGCTGTAGTCCTTGCCGATACATTGCAGACAAGTATGGCAACATGTTTTTCTAAGACATGGACATACACTCTGTAAAAAAACATTTCCAAAGAATATAAAGTTATGAAAAAAACCTACAAAATATAATAAAAAGATAACTTTTCCCTTTTGAACATAGGTTTGTACAGCGATTCATTTTTTATTATGGCTTCTAGTTCTGAAATTACCAATTACGCCTACCAAATTACAAAGTCAAAGTATTTTGTATACTGACAACTAAACATGAAATGAATAATACTATAAACTGATTTCTTTTAAATTATATTGGTAAATATCCATTGTAACATGTGTTGAATATTTGGTAGGCCTACTATTTGTGAAATTTTTAAATACGTACGTTATTATGTACAATTCACATCCTACTGATTATGGCATTTGTCCCAACACCACTTTCAATGCAGCAAATGTCATTTATCTAATCACACTTTTATTAACATCATATTTAACGAAATATAGGTCGCGAAAGATAACTAAATATATATATATATAGTTACCTTCCAGACCTAGTAAAAGGAACTACAGATCTTGTATTCCTTTATTAAGTCTGTAAGGTAATTATATATATATATATATATATATATATATATATATATAATTACGGTAAATATGCAGATCGATTTAAGTGCAAAATCTCGGCATTTAATCTTTACAATTGCATTTTTCTATGCTTTCTATAATTTTGAACAAAACTAGTCACTTTTTATGTTTCCCAATTCATTATTACTGTCCAAAAACAACAATTTAAAATGAGTGTTTTATAGCATTTTGAAGTTATTTCAACACATACCGGTATTTCATCATTTTAAGTAAAATCTATCGATTTTTTTTTATTCTGCGCAGAAAACGGTTCTGTTTTAAGAATTATCACTATGAAGAACTGTCAAAATACATATCATTTAGCATCAATCATGCCGTGTACTAAGTGCGAACTACTGCTATATGGTTACCTAACCAGACCTAGTTAAAGAACTACAGGTCAAGGAAGGTCATTATATATATTTACCTATAAAAGGTTCATCAAGTCACTGCATCTATGATCGCTTGTTCTAGGTCTGGAAAGATTTATAATTACCTTCCTAGACCTTTATAAACATACTCGTAAAGCAGTCACAAACTAGACTCACATTGTAATCGTAATAAGCCTTAATTACTTGTCAGTTTCTTCAATAGTGATGGATTTTTAGACTTGAAAATTGTTTCACATTGTTAAAAATTATATGATAATGACAACTAAAATCTAGGCTGAGCTTCATTGCATAATTACCAATTTCACAAGTTACTGATTTATTCCCGTGTTAAAATTTCTAATATTAAACATAGGGCAACTTTATTTATAGATGTTCAAATTTCAGTTCATATCATGATTTTATTTCTCTCCTCTCTTTTAAGTGTACAATGTCAATTTTAAAAACAGTTAAAACGCTATTCAAATAGTTGAGAGTTACTTCAACAATACCGCCATTTTAGAAAACTTAGATTAGGCAAGCCCTAGTGATACAACATACATTTCAAATTCTACACAATGTTAAAAATATCAATCAGTTTTGAAATTCACTTCAACTCTTTCATTAGTGTAAACTTGCTGTTATAAAGAAATTGTTAATAATTTTTAAATGTATAAGCCCTAACTATAATACAAAGACTACAACTAGTAAATTATGTCGCCTTTCACCTAAATGAAATCCAGAATCCAGGAAGACTGGAAGAAAAGAAGGGCAAGAACTCAAGAAGATAAACAGAAAGAAACCGCGCAAATCTCAAATACAATGAATTCTGGGACTTTGGGATACAGGGATTTCTTGATTGAGTGAGAGCTGAGCAACTACAAATTTCGTTAATATAATATGATGTGAACCAAAATGATTAAAATTAATTGTTATAATTTATAATGTGATTTAAATAAACTATTATTGAGTTTAAATTAAATATTTGCCATTTTTACATAAATATTATTTCCAGGAAATTCATAATTTTAATTACTAGTTGTCTTAGGTTGGCAGTACAGTGTACATGAGCTGACATGTGTAATATAGTATTATATAACGTGTACGAATATTAAAAAAAAAAAAGTAATGTATATATTTAATTGTAATGTATACTATTATAGAATCTATTTGTAATAATTTATTGTGAACATAAAATACATAATTTAATTTAATTTACAAATATAAATATGTATTGATTAAAATTTGTGCTAATAAATATTAAAGATATTATTTTATTTTATTTTCAAAGAGTAGACTAATCAACTAATCAATAAATAATATTAAATTTACTTTAATAAAATAAAAAACTCAATTGATGCTAAATATTAGGCATTGGTATTGTTTTCCTTTTGTCTCTATTGCGATAATAGGATTTAAAAATATCTGTGATAAAGTCATCTTCTATGTACAATGTTATTTCACAAGCGTCTAAACAGCTGATTTAGAGAGGAGGATCTTCTAGCTCAGCTTTTCCCGCACTTTCTAAGGGAAAATATTGTACATATCACGGAATATTGTTATTCAAGATAAAATATGTGACACATAGCAATAGAATTAATTAATGTTAAATATTATTTCAATTTCATCTTTAAAGAGCAAGCGATAATTTATTTATAAATATAAATGTATATTTTAGTCTACAAACTATTTAGGAGATAGCAGCACCACACGAGTAGCGCAAAATACAAGAACTGAACATTATTAAATAAATCTACTTTTTCTCCAATACACATTTTCACACGTTTTGTGGAGATTCTTGTCTGTCAAATCACATTTTTTTAATGTGCTGTTATCTACAGTAATTTTTGCAAACTCTTGAAATTAAATCATATAACAAAATTTCAAACTTGTATTACTATTATTTATTTGAATGTCCTGTGAATTATTTTAAAGCTGAATTGATTAAGTTGTGGGTTAACCCTTTATGACAAACTTCTGTCGAGATATTACACAATATCCGAAAATAACTGCAAAATTTTAAAAATGGTTATTTATTATTAGTTTTTAATTAAATTTATAATACTGTACATTATACAATAGTTAGTAATGATATCAATCTCATCTTTTACTTGTGAAGTGAAGGTACTTCCATGACTATAATAGGCTCTCTGTTTTCAAAAGAAAGAGTAAAACAATATGGTTTGTCAGTATTGGGTTTACCACTAAACTAACTTAGCCGCAGCCTGGAGGGGAAAGCTATAGATAAATATATATTTTAAAACATAACCACAAAGCTTAAGTTATTTAAAAACATAATATTAAAAAAATTTTGCGCATCATTTATGGTTTATGTTATCCTGACATAATTTCATTAACGTACATACTCATGGAATATTAGTTCACCATTAATGGTGTATTTAAAACCAAAGAATATAATAAATTCTAATGCAGTACTAATGCATAAAATTGAGATTAAAAACAAAATTCTATATCTTCATAGAATACAGTTGAAAATAATATACAAATATTCGTTAAAACATTTTTAAGTATTCTGAACTAAAAAGTATTGCTCAAAATATTTTTAGACAGTGAAATCAATTGTAAGTTTTTGGGAAAAAATAGACATTAAAAACAATGTTAATATTGTTCTTTAGATTTTGTGATTTTTTCTCCTAACAGACATGTCTCAGCTTTGGAAACGTAATGTTCATTTCAACTTCGGTGAAAATCAGACCAAAAATGCAACTGTCAGAGTGGAAAATCATTTAGAAACTAACAATATTTTGAATAACTTATTTATCTCTGTTTTTTGCTCACAGTCCTTCTTTGTTCACTTCTTCGATTACATCACTTCGCCTCTTATTCAGGCATTATCAAATCTCATTTATTGTTGTTTTTATATACTTGCATTGATTTTATGTGTGTCGATTGTTTATGAAAAATGAAACACATTTACGAAAACATATAAATACAACACTTAACTTCAACATTTAAATATTTTTTATTTTTGGTACACGCGTGTGTCCATGTTCATGTTTCAATTGATACTTGTTATGTTTAACAGTTCAGTGAGTTGTATGTCCTATGGTGTGTTGTATTGGTAGGATTCCATTTGAATGATTTTGTCAAAGATTGTATTAGATTGGAATATTGTTTTTTTGTGTTAAAAGTCCTTCCAGTTTGGCCTATGTATTGTTTGTAACTATTGTCACATGATTTTATAGATGCCACTGGGGTCAAGCGGGTGTTTGTGTTTTATGGATATTTTATTGCCTGAACTAAACTGTTTGTTGTTCTATAAGCTATTGTGTAACCTTGATTTTTGTTGCGACATTATCCAATAATATATGATCATCTATTCCAATGTATTTGGCTTTTTCTTTTGTTGGGTGTTTGGTTTTTCCCCCTCCTTCTTCTTGATTATTCTATCTATTAAATTATTGTTGTATCCGCTTGAAATGGCTATTTGTTTTATTATGTTAATTTCACTATTGAAATAGGTTTTGTTCATGGGTATGTTTTTAGCTCTGTGTATAAAACTATTATACAAAGTTATTCTTTGGTTGTAGGGGTGGGTTTGACGAGTTGTGGATGGTGTGATCAGTTTGTGTTGATTTTCTGTATATTTTGAACGTGAATTTATTATTTGTATTGGTTATTTTAATGTGTAGAATATTTATGCTCTTGTTATTTTCTATTTCGTTGATAAATTTAAGGGAAGGGTGAATTTTGTTTAGATAGATTTTTAAATTATTGACTTCTCTGATAGTGAGATTGAATAGGCATATGGTGTCATCGAGATATCTATGGTAAAATATTATTTTATTGGAATATTTGTTAGATGGGTTTATTATGATTTCTATATGATTTAAGAAAATGTCTGCATGATGGTGTAGAATGGAGATCTCATTGTGTTTGTATGTAATACATGTTGTTGAATTCAAAGTAATTTTGTTGTAAACAAATTGTCAATAATTGTATGAGTTCATTAAAAGTATCTGAGTCCATTTATTTATTATCTTCAAAGTTTTATTTTATGATGTACCGTATATGGTTTCTGTAATTGGGATATGGGTGTATAGGTTTTCAATGTCGAATGATACTAGTAGAGCATTGCTTTTTATTTCCAAATTTTGTATTTTATTTACGAGGTCTAGAATATTAAACAAATGATATAGTTGGAAAGTTAACTTTTTTCTAATTATTTGGTCTAGAAATCTAGAAGTTTTATATGTGGGGGCATTAGTAAAATTAACTAATGGTCTTATTGTGTGTCCAGTTTCGTGTAATTTTGCTAATAATCTTAATTTGGGGGATAATCATTTTTGTTTGTCTTTTCTGGGTGTCATTAAGTATTAGTTTACAATTAATTATTACGGTTTTTATGTCTTTGTTGAACCTTGAAGTGGGGTCGGATTTGAGTTTGCGTATTTTATTTTTAGTTATGAATGGTTCTGTATTTTCTAGGTATTCAGGTTTAGTGCAACCTTTATCAGCTTTAGTAATGATAGCATTATGTATACATAACTTTGTGTTAATGTCTTAATGTTGTCGACTAATATGTTTGGATTTGTTTATTGCTTTATCTTCTGATAATCTTATTTTGAAAATGTTTGATCGACTCTATGGTTAGCAAATTTGTTCTTGATATTGCGCAAGAACTCTGAACATCCAATTTAAAAAAATACTGGATAACTCCTTTAAAATTTATTTTGTGTATGGATGTGTACATATGTATTTATGAAATTAATGGATACTCACATCTTGTTCTAGGGATAAGGATAAGTGCACTTTAATAATCCCATTGGGTTTACTCTAATGAGGCAGAAAATAGTATTTAGCTAATGCACATATACAATAAAACATCACCACTAGCTTATAGCCTCCCAAATTTCATTATGGACTATGCTACAGCGCATTTCATGTTTAGTTGACACTATGAACCTATGCTATTACACACCTAAGAAAACATTATAACCACCCAAATAGAACAATCTTAAAATATGCAATTTAATACAAGTGTTCTTCAGAAGTTAACTTCCGATCAGCTGGTAAATCAAACTGGTTACCATAGAAACACGCATTGTTTGTTGTTACAGTTAATAAATATTAACCTAAATACCCACCAATTTTCAATCTATTTGGTTTGTTGTTGTGTAAAATTTAAATGGAGCCTTCTATCGAAAATACCTCCAGTATTGTGGTTCGTGCGGTGATTCCATTCTGCAAGCAGAAGGACAGAATGCTGCTGATATTCATTCCCACCTGCTTTGAGTTTATGATAATAATGTTTTCAGTGACTGTGTTATGTTTTGGTATAACAAGTGTCTAAATGTAGATATGTGCATACTTTTGTACATAATATCAGTATTTAGTGTTATTTACTGGCAAAATAGAAATTAGTTTCAGATCATCACTTGTATTTTTCACACTGCATTAAAATTTATTTAGCCAAAACTCATATTCTTCTAAACTGCATATAAAAAAGTAAACAAACAGTACAAATTTTCTAAATTGTAAAAAATGGACAACCAACAGGGGCTTAAACTATGTCCACAATACCAACATTTAGTTTTTTCTCGTAAAATACATGTACGTTTATTTATTGCACAACTATATTTTATGATGTGTTGAAAATTATACATTTATATAAAAATATTTATTTATAAACAAAAAACTAAAAATTGTAGGCATATTTTGTTTGATATGTATAAAATAAATTACTTTTAATATATTTCGACAACCCAATAATAAATTATAATATTTCGATTTTCAAATTGCATAAAAACAGTCTAATATTTAAAAAGTTTCCATTGTGAAAATATATGACCACATAAGACAAAAAGTCTTTGCTGATTTGTAACTAATGTGGGTAAAAATTACTATATTATTTTTTAAAGTTATTTTTATTTTTTGGGTAGGGTTCATTGGGTTAACGAAATTGGAAGAGTTGATTTTTTGAAATTAGGTATGTAATGGCTGATTATTGGTTTTTATTTGTACAGTTAGGTTAGGTGTGGTTAGGCTAGGTTATGTTAGTTTAGGCTAGGTTAGGTTAGATTAGGTTAGGTTTGGTTAGGCTAGGTTATGTTAGATTAGGTGAGGTTAGGTTAGGTTTGGTTAGGCTAGGTTATGTTAGTTTAGGTTAGGTTGAAGAAATTGCGACTTACGTTTTGTATGAGTCTTTAGACGCTCAATTTTTTTCTTAAGGCAGTTTTTTCTTTAGAGAGAAACCCATAAATCAAACAACTAAAAAAAAAAACTTTAGATATATGATCAAAATAAGCCAATGTACATATTCGATTAAGCATTTAAATCATAGAGCGCTGCATTTACAACAGACATTTAAAAAAAAACATTTTTGGACTCGGGGGACCTCAAAACTGATATATTCCGCAGAAAGCTTGAGTGGATCGTTTGACCCATTACTTTCTCTATAAACGTGTCAAAATTTAAGAAATTAACAAAACATAAAATAAAGTCCAGTGTCTTACCTCCTTAGAACGTGAATTTGCGTGACTTGCCTGATGTTTTCATTACGGTTAGTAGTCCTAAAACTTCCATCCAGTATGCATTCCATACACTACCAAACCATGAAACTGCACCACTGTGACAGCTTGCCGCAATCACTACTGTGACCCGGCCCTTCTATTTTCAAGACATTACATTGATCGTGCGAACATGTT
Source organism: Aphrophora alni (assembly GCA_963513935.1). Classification (NCBI taxonomy): domain Eukaryota; kingdom Metazoa; phylum Arthropoda; class Insecta; order Hemiptera; family Aphrophoridae; genus Aphrophora; species Aphrophora alni. The sequence goes on from OY740770.1 coordinate 118,001,401, forward strand.
TTCGCCAATTTTAAATATGAAACGCTCACATTATAATAGCCGCAAGAAAAAAAGTAAACCATCTTATGAACAATACATTGTAGGGAAAAACAATTCGCACGTCTTGCTTCATTTGGTAAAATTAAAGTTGAAATGTGGGCGAAAAAAAACCATGAAATAATCGAATAAGTCATGGTTATTATCTTCATAAAAACGTCACTAGAGTCTTTATGTAATTAGATATAATAGATTTCCTGAGTCGTAACTCGAGAAACAGTGTTAGGCCCTTTTCCTTCAACTCCTCTCTCCAAATTAATAATTTACCAAGTATAGGACAAATTTGGTAACTGTTAAAAATTTCGACCAGTGATTTTTCAAGTTTTGGAATTCGAAAAATTGGTTTTTGACATGCCGTCCGTCCGTCGTTGTGTGGTCTGTTAGCTGCGACAAAAATTAAGATAGGAACATGAAATTTAGTACTGGGGACATATAGAATTGTGCTTATACAATTCTTTTGAAATTTGCAAAAATTCAATTGTATTAAACAGCTCCATTTAAAACAGTAATTGTTTCATATATCTCTTCTGTTATTCAACTTACAACACACTAAATTTGCAGATTTCGATTCCGCTTGCGATTGTTCCAGTCCTACATCTGACAAATAGTGAAGTTATTGTTAAAAATATAATTTCAGAACCTGACCGGTTGATATTCGTGTAACTACAAGACTGACACGAGCGAAGTGAGGGAAGACTGTTTTATATTTAGGCTTTATATTTATCTACTCCTACAGTATTGTATAATGGGACAGGGTAAGTACCATGGTAGCGTCCAGTGATGGATTTGAGTACGTTGTGTGTATTGCAAACACCTGATGATGGGATTTAGTTCCGAAACATTTGTTGTGAAACTGTTTTAAATGTAACAAGTAAGTTTATTATAAAATGCCATGGCAATCCTGAGGGAAGGTGGATTTACATCATTTTTCACGTAATCTTGTGTTAAATCCCTTTCTTTTTTTATGAAGTCTCTCTTGACCAACTCTGACATTGACTATCTGAGAGTTTTTCTTTATTTTATGCTCTCTTCCTTTTTTTTGTCAGATCATGAGAAGTTATTGCTTTTAAACAACTCTATAATATTTATAATTGGTGTCTATAATAATGTTTCCTTCGACAGCAGCCTACATCCGAACCCAGGAGTGTCTGACGTCACTCAATCTACGAACAGAACATCATCCCTCTCCGTCACCAGTCCTGGTGAAAGTATCACCGCAAGCTATAAAACCTTCCTCGTTACAATGCGTTACAGTTTTCCACCGACCTTCCAACTATGAACGTGTCAGTGTTTGCAGTGGTCGTCGCTGTATGTGTCACCGCAGTGGTTGCCCAGAGAGGTAGCAGCGCCCTCGGACAGCTCGGCACCAAAGACCTCAACAGATATTTGAACGATTCTGATTTCGTGTACAGACAACTGCAGTGTATCTTAGCTAGAGGGAGCTGTGATAATACCGGGAATCAACTCAAATGTAAGTATAGAGGGTGTCTTGAAATACATGTCCACTGTTTTTATCATTTAAACTTCAGTAAATAGGAAATTTTCTTAGAATAAAACTGGAACATAAGATCTCACAAAATTACGTCTACTTACAACATCCTCAGTGATACATGAGCTACCAAACTAATCTAACCGAGTTTAGTTTATATTGAGTTATAGTTTAGTTATTGTAGCTCATGTATCACTGAGGATGGCGACTTTGTCGTTGAAACGCGTTTGTGTAAACGTAATTTTTGTGAGATCTTGTGTTCGAGTTTTATTCTATCTAATATTATCTCACAAGTAAAGCTCAATATTTATTTACAAAATAAACTCATTTAGAAAAGTCTACATTTTTATATAACATTCATTATTGTTTAGCCTATAAGCAAAGTCTATATTTTATAATGTTATACAAACATGGCACCAACTTTGTGACACAAAACCAATTTGTCTCTCCGTGAAAGGCTCATTTCAGTACAAGCGCGGTATCCTAGCTGGATTTACACATTTTTACCATGTAGTCTTGGATTATATCCCTCTCTTATTTTTCTATCAGGTTGCTCTTGACCAATTCTTGTTCTCTTTTGAACCTGACGCTTTTAGAACCCCCCCCCATTATTCACGAGGTGGATGACCATTCATGAGGTGGATGACCGGAAGCTAATCTTCTCATGAAGGTAATATTTTAAACCCAGAAGGTGTAAAAAAAACGTAGTCTATTTTAAAGAAAGTTATTGAGTGGATAAAATTTTTGACAAATTTCTGTCAGGTTTCTCTTGAGACTTGTCAAGAGAAACCTGACAAAAAGATAAAAGAGAGGGAACAAACACAACTACATGGAAAAAGGTGTAGACCCAGTTAAGCTACCTCGGGATTACACGCCCTACTCACTATAAGTGTATCTTCTGTGGGTACAACTAAAAATAGTCAATCCAGATTTATGACAAAAAGAAATATAGGGCTATGTACAGTGATTGAATTTCACGGCAATATTTCAGAGGCTGATTGTAGTGAACTACAAACAGAGGTCCGGAAACATATTGATTTACTTGTGTCGGCCATTTTGTATTTTTTACAAAATAAATTATATCTTCGGAAGTATTGGGTGAAGATTTGGAGCAATATTTATGTAACCTTTTTACCACTACACCAGAAAACCAAGACCCTATTTTGTATATTTTTAAAATGACGGAATTTTAAAATGTGTACCTATTATCAAATACCTGAAAAACCCCTAACAATATGAAATTAATATTTACAACTAAATGTTTTTTTTTAAAATGTTTTCAGTAGGACAAAGATAATAGATATTTCGAGAAAAAAACTAAAACCATAATTTCTTGGTAATTGTCTACAACAACCAATTTTGTTTTTTTGTTAAAAGAAGACAATCTTTTTTTATCTAAATATTTTGCAATGTTAATAGTTTTCGAGATATTCCATATTAAACGTCCGCCATTTTGAAAATGAACGAAATAACCTCTTTGTTTTCTAGGGTACTGGTAAAAGGTTACATAAATAATGCTTAACGTGTTTTAACTTCATATCTTATCTACTTACAAAGATATAAATTGTTTTGTAAAAGCACAAAATGGCCGTCAGACAGGAAATTAAGTGTTCCTGAATGTTCATATAAAAAAAATTCTAGTTTTAAAATGAACTCACGAAATATTGCCGTGAAATTTTGAATCACTCTGTATAAATAATAAAGATTTGAAAAGTTAGACAAATTGAAATAAATGAATTAGCGTCAAGAAATGGGAATTTAACCGTATAACCTACAAATTAGCCAACAATCAGATATAAAGGCTCCAGTAGTTACAATTTATTACTTTCTAATTTTCGCATATATACGTCATACTACAACCATGAATGAAGGCATTATGTATTTCAATTGCAGTTGTATTTTGGATTGTTATCACTAACGAAAATCATTGATTTAAAAAATCCGTTGGGGTGACATTATAGTATTTACCCAGCCCTATTCACAACTCTTTGTAGGTCAGGGAAGAAATACATTTTTGTCAATAACTCCATTATGGTATCATTACATGCAGATATAAAATCTGAAAATTTGTATCTAATTTATAAAATAAAATAACGCATGATAAATCAAAAACTGTTTAAAATGCCCACCATCGATCTTTCTAATTTTCAACATGAGTACACTAAAGTCACCAATTTTCAGTTTCTATATACATTTTTGTGACAACGAACGGCAAGCCGAAAATAAAAACTTGAAAAGATCAATAAAAAAACAGGTAAAAATATTTACGATTAGCAAAATCACCCTATGCTTCGTATATTGTGTAATTAAAAATAATTTATAAAATAAAATAATAAGAAACTAAAAAAATTCTCTTCTTTTCAATTTGGTTTCATTAACTTAACTTTCTCTAAGGAAGAAAGTGTTACGTAAGAACTCATTTCCTTCCCTGCAATAACTACAACATTTAGTGATATTGTTACACAACACTCACAACGCCCTAACCTAATCATGCAAGCACAGCAATAGTTTCCTGTCACTTTCTTTTAAAAGTTTTTTATGACATTTCCTTCAACTACATTTGATACAGGTGTGGTCACAGTTGGAAGTAGACAGTTACGGTCAATATAGTTTTTTTTTTTTTTTCTGTTCAAATGCGAAAAACCTCTCGGTGATCATCGCTTTATATAAAAAAGAAGAAAAAATTAAGAACAAACCGTCGAATACTGTAATAACGAGAGATACAGTTATCGTTTGAACTGATAAAAAAAGTTAAAAGAAAGGGATCTAACCCAATACAACATGAAAAGGTGTAGATTAAGTTCGGATCACTCGGTATTGTCACGCCCATATTAGCTATAAATATCAACAAAAACTGTTTAAATGCCCGCCTTTTTGAAATTTTCAATTGGATTTTTCTGAATTTCAAATCTATACGAGTTTACTGTAGTCCCTTAATACAATATTCATGTTCCTATTATATTTTTTATGGGAGCTATCGTACTTAACTACAGACCACTACTACAACGGGATGTCGGAAATCACTTTGTATTCAAACTGGGTTGTAAAATGATACTTTACAACAAGAGGACATATGTTTCGAATGATTCTTTAAAACCATTTTATTAATTAAGAAACTTTAATCACGATATTTAGTACAAAACATATTTTCTTGGAATCATTAAGTTCTGAATGTTACTGTTAAAACAATACTTTCCACAAATAATTCTGCAGTTATGTAAATAACAACCAAATCACGTCAAAATGGTAACGTTAAATGTATACAAAGTGTAATTTAACTCCTTCATTGTTTTAAATACTAACATTGAATGCTTTGCGGTGTGTACGGTTGCATACGTCTAAGGGAAACTTATTAAACCACTGCAAATGTATTTGTCTATCATAGATGGTTTATATAAAAAAAAGTACAGCAATTGGAAAAAAAAACAAATTTACTTCTTTTTCCCTGATGTTTACGTTTCATAGCATAATAAATACTAAAAAGTTTTTTTTTTTTTAATTATGTCAACTTTATACTTACACGCATGTTATATACAAGTAATTTATTATAGTGGATTCTTGTGTGACATATCCATATCCATATCTTTAGAGTGACAAAAATTAAATCCCAAGATAAGAAAAAAATTGTGTTTATTAATTCAGCACTAACCTCATTTCTCAAAATTAAAAAAAGTTCTTATTGTTTAAATGCGAAAAACTCAATCATTATGGGTTTATAAAAAAGGGGAGAAAGGAACATAAATTAAAGATTCCCCCCCTCGATTACGCTAATGGCGTCAGGGGTGGGAAAAGAACAAGATAGATCTGATATGAAAGCTTAGAAAGATCTAACACAAGACTTCATGATAAAGCTGTAGATCCAGCTAGGAAACTTCGGGACTTACCAAAGCCGTATTCACTATAGTGAGACCCAAAGGGTGTGAAAAGTAAATTACAAAATATAATATCAGACTTTGACACACCAAGAACATTTATTATTCGTGTAGTTAAGAGGTCCCTCAGGTTTTTCAAGGTTGGAAAACATAAAAATTAATTTCCTTACTGGGTAGCTTATCAATCACTTACCAAATATTTTTACGTTAAAACTTAAATATAAGTTTGTTTTAAGAATTGTGTAAATACTATTACAAAATTTTGCAGACGAAATTAATTTCTCACTAAGCCTCTACATCCAAAATTCCGATTAATATACCCATGCAGTGTACTAAACACTTAATTTGAAGCAGTTGTCAAGAATGATAGAAAATAGGTGGTGATGGAAAACATTAAAATAAGTTAGTTTATGGTGTAGTCATGGTATTTACCCAGTTCCATCATATATTGTAATACAAGTCTCTAAATATAATACCCAAAACTGAATTCTTTAACTTTATAGGAAATGTTAAATTGTAATCGGTTTATTAAGAGATCTTTTCCTAAAATGGTTTCGTCTAAAGTACAATGAAAATACTTCATTTTCTCTCTGTATGTCTTTTTAACATAAAACCAATTTGAAATATAAACTTAAATTTTGTTTTATTAGTTGCTATAACGTCAAATTGTTACTTCCGTATATTAAGCTGTAATGTTATTTTTCACTACACTACTATGAGTTCAGCTGTTTTCGTTATGTGTTTACAACCTGAGAAACATCATATTTTCAACAGCTGTTTTCAACATCATCTGCTAGTGCAGAAAATAACATTTGTCTACAGTTGTTGACAAAGTGGCATTTTGTTCATTTAAATTAGTTTGCAAAACAGCTGATTTCTCAACAGTTTCACTTTGCCCACTACTTTGCTCACTCCGAATGGCAACCGAACAAAACGAAATTTAGGTTAAGTTTATTTGAATTGATTTATAATGTACAGGAAATGTCCCGTATGTAGGTTAGATTAATTCTTACATACAAAATAACACAAATAAACAACAAAACAACATTTTAAAGTTGAAAAAGGGAGTAATTATTCATGAAGATGATTGACAGTGTATGTACACGGAGAGTATTTTTCGTTTGCCGAGTTTTGAAGTTGGCAATCCCGTTTCCTCAACAATAAACCTAAGTTATTTGTAATATTCATAAATAACCTCAGTTTTGACGTGAGGTTGAACACTATTGTATTAAATTAATGTTTTATTAAATTGTGTTACTGCTGAAGTATGCTTGTTATTTGTCACAAAATAACAACTGTAGACAAAGTATAATGTGCAATTCGTGAGCAAAGTGTCTTTTTTAAACTCGATAAAATTGACGCACTCGGCAAGCCTCGTGTGTCAACATTTTTCTCTCGTTTAAAAAAGTGCCACTTTGCTCACTAGTTGCACAAATAACTATTTTCCACTCTAGAGTGGGAAAATCAGCTGTGGGAAACTCGGCTAAAGCCTATGATAAAGAAAAGCTCTTGTGTATTCTAGTAAATTACCAAGATTAAATAAAAAAAATTAATTTAATGCATAATAGCAAACCAATATGTCCTCTACAATAAGTCCACCTGAATTAAATTTTACATAGAAAAATAATCAGCTGTAAAATATCCTTTAACATATAGGCCTAAAATATGATTTAAAAAACCTCTAGTGTGTTCTAGTAAACTACCAAGATCCGTTTAATTTTTTTTTTAACGATGTCTCGTTTTTATTCCGTAGTGTAGTGAAAAGTATCGTTCAAAACACGAGCGAAATTCTTTTGCATATTATCGACCATATTTGAAGTGCTCGATAAATCTCGCACTTCAAACATATGGTCTCGAACATGCAAAACCCCACTTTCCACTCTTGTTATGAAATATACTATATCAATCCTTCAGTGGTTCATTACAAGTAGGGGGGCTTGGTAACAATCTCTGTTGACCAAATCTTGTTCTCTTCCGACCCTGACGTTATACAGTATTCGAGCGTTAAGGGTCTTCATTTTACAAGTTTTTATCGAAGTTTAAAATGTAATTTCGAACCCTGACATGACAAGAAAATGTGATATTAGTATAGATAAAAGATTCAGAGCCTAGTCACCGAAACGGAGGCTTCATTACATTTGTAGCCTACAACTTCGAAGCACGTTAGCTCCGAAACAATGATACGTACGAAGGGACATTTGTTTGTGTTACTTTGAAAAATGGGGCTGGGTAAGTACCATGATGAACTCATCAACTGTTAGTAAATATATTTTCATTCTGTCTAAGTTATCGATAAAAAAACAAATTAATAATAAAACAATTTCTTCGTATGAGTTCAACACTCATACCAATTATTCTTTGCTATTATTGGATGTATTGTACACCCTAAGTTACTCAAACAGGTAGTAACGGAACGATTTGTACCGAAAATAGAAGAAACTGTAAAATGAAAGTCAAGGAAGACATGTCGTGAAGTAGGCCGAATATAACGGTGTCTCAAATTGACTTCGGGTATTAATAAAGTTAAGGGAATACCGTACACAAATAGATTACGCCATTCTACCTATTTAAGCCGCTATTTGTACGAACAAGTCATGTGATAAATCTTTGTTAAGTTGACGTATTAGTTTGGATTAAATTTGAAAGTAATTTTATATTTCTGTACGTTAGGTTGGTTAGGCTAGGTTAGGTTAGGCTAGGTTAGGTTAGGGTAGGTTAGGTTAGGTTTGGTTAGGTTAGGTTAGGGTAGGTTAGGTTAGGTTAGGTTAGGTTAGGTTAAGTGAGGTTAGGTTAGGTTAGTTAAGGTTAGGGTAGGTTAGGTTAGGTTAGGTTAGGTTAGGTTAAGTGAGGTTAGGTTAGGTTAGTTAAGGTTAGGCTAGGTTAGGTTAGGTTAGGTTAGGTGAGGTTAGGTTTGGTTTTATTACTTAGTTATACGGTAAACATCGAGTTCAATTTTTTGACTGATATTTATGTTTCATGACCTCAGGAAACCAAAAAAGTTATTTTCTAGATACTGTCCGTCCGTCCGTCCGCCATTGGCGTTCCTGTTGCCGTTTCATCTGTACGTAAGCATGACAGCAGTAAGCTTAGGTTAGGTTAGGTTAAGTGAGGTTAGGTTAGGTTAGGTTAGGTTAGTTAAGGTTAGGTTAGGTTAGGTTAGGTTTGATTCTGTTACTTAGTTATACGGTAAACATCGAGTTCAATTTTTTGACTGATATTTATGTTGCATGACCTCAGGAAACCAAAAAAGTTATTTTCTAGATACTGTCCGTCCGTCCGTCCGCCATTGGCGTTCCTGTTGCCGTTTCATCTGTACGTAAGCATGACAGCAGTAAGCTTAGGTTAGGTTAGGTTAAGTGAGGTTAGGTTAGGTTAGGTTAGGTTAGTTAAGGTTAGGTTAGGTTAGGTTAGGTTTGATTCTGTTACTTAGTTATACGGTAAACATCGAGTTCAATTTTTTGACTGATATTTATGTTGCATGACCTCAGGAAACCAAAAAAGTTATTTTCTAGATACTGTCCGTCCGTCCTTCATTGGTGTTCCTGTTGCCGTTTCCTTTGTACGTAAGCACGACATCGGTGTTAGAATTTACAAGAAAAATTAAATTTGTTATAAGGGACTATAGTGTGAAAATTATTCTGATAATTTTAGGTTAGGCCTAGCCTGTACTAATAATATAAATAATTTGGAACTACCATAGCAACAATTAACATAAAATAACAGTTAAAACAGCTGATTGAGTTCATCACCATCAATAATTAAATTATCCTGATAATTTTAGGTTAGGCATTGCCTGGACTAATGTTACAAATAATTTGTAATTACCATAGCAACAATTAACATAAAATAACAGTTAAAACAGCTGATTGAGTTAATCACCATCAATAATTAAATTATTCTGATAATTTCAGGTTATGCCTAGTCTGGACTAATATTCTAATTATTTTAATTACCATAGCAACCATTTACTTAAAATAACAGATAAAACAGCTGATTGGGTTCATCAGCATCAATAGTGAAATTTCTGTTAAATTTTGGTTAGGCTGAACCCAAATAAAATAGTCTGTACCCCATGATTTTAATTGATATCAATAAAAATAGACTTTAAATTATTTATATTGTTTTGTTTCAGTTGCAATTCCGGAAGTGTTGGGGAGAGAGTGCCGTTCTTGCACACCGGAACAAGCAAGGAACGCTCGTCGTCTCATTGATTTTGTGCAGGAAAGATATCCTGACGAATTTGACCAAATCAAAGCCAAGTATGCCAGAAGAGGATAAGTTACAAGTTAAGAATATTTATTTAAATGTGTTTGTCTACTACCAAAGAGTGCAATAAAGTTTTGTTGGACATTTTGTTTTCATTGTTATTCCCGAATTGTATTTTTACTTAATTGTGGAGGGGGTAAACTTGAAGTTATCGGAAGTGCGAATTTAATTTTTAAGATTCTTGAGCACAGAAAACTAAATAACTGTATAAATGTAAAAATTAATTAATAAAGTTAATTTTAGAAATAAAAAAATAACAAAATAGGAGACCGTTACCCCTTCAAAAAATAGTACGGCAACTATCAAGACAGTAAAGTGAATAAGATAGTATAATTGCAAGGATTCTTATGTATCGAACAACCTTATAATCTGTATTTTAGCAAATTAAAAATAAAATAAAACAATTAAATATTGATTAAAAGGGAATTTTTATCTTATGGTGTCTTAATGCAAAATCTACATATTCCAATTTTATTTTTAGAGTTGAATGGAGTTTGTTTTTGTGTATAGGAGTGTCAGAAAACTTGAGCAGATTTTTTTAATTTTCATATTATTTTATAGAACAAGATATATATTTCGACAGATGGTAAAGACTTTCGCGGATAATGTGTGTTTTTTTTGTAACAAAAAAAACTTTAAAAAAATATATTTTGTCTGTACGTCCCAGACATAAGTATTAATACTTATTTCTCAGACAAAGGTCGTTGGATTTGACTCAAAATTGGTTTTCTATTCCTAATTATGTACAAATATAATCGTAAAATTTACCAAATTTGATTAAATTTCTATGAAACATTGTTATTAACAATATAAAACAAGTTCTAAAGTGCAAATACAAAATGATATGATTTGGGAAGTAATTAATAATAAATGGTGCGCAAAATATTGTAATAACTTTCTCACAGTCCACCACAAAACCAATTACAAACTAAACATGTTGATGGGAGCTATCATGGTACTCACCCAGCCCTATCATAAAATGGAAAGCTAAAATAGATCAAGGGGACTTATACAGTAGCGTAAGTTTGTTTGAAATAGTTGTTACACAGGTTTTTGAACCTTTTAATTGTGTATCACTACTTTCTTAACCTTGGATAGACCATTGGGGGCGTCGTAGGCGTTTATATTTTAAAAAAATATCCACTCGCTTTGCTCGTGTTTCGACTCTGTACGTATTTGGAGGAGATTCCACTCGCTACGCTCATGTCGGTGGCTTTATTCCTATCGTAACTGCAGGAATATCACATTTTGTCGAGAGGTTAAAGTTTAAAATTATGTTTTTTTACAATTTGCGATTACAAAACTTCGCGTATAACACACGAGATTTAAACAAAAACTTTTTTAAATGGGCGCCATTTTAAAGTTTTAAATTCAATTTTACTATATTTCATTATGGCTGCATATTATCACACTATATCAAAATTTCATGTTCCTTTCTAATATTTTATGGTCGCTATCGTACCTATGGCTCCGACAAAGACGAACGGACGGGGAAATCACTTTTTCCACTTCCTGAGGGCTAAAATCATGAAGATCAGTGGTGTAGGATAATTTCTTTTATTAACTTAATGGGTTAGAAAAATTAATCAAAACTTTATTACTTCTCTTGTGCCATAAACTCGTAAAAGTAAATGGTATTTGGTTGTATCGAGTTTGTAAAGACTGCGGCCAGGGTTAATTTTTTATTTCGTCTATTATTAGTGAACTGGAATTTTATTTTATTTGAGATTTTACAATATGATTCTTGTAATTAATCTTTACAAATTTGATCGAAATCGGTGAAGCTGATTTTGAGAAATCATGTTTTTTGATGAGATCTCGATTGACGAATTTTTAGTTTTATGAAAATCGTTCGTGCTGACTTTGAGAAAATGTGACTTGGTCTTAAAGTAGCTACATACACATTTTGAGTTATCGAAAATATGAAAAATACGTTTTGTGATGTGGCCAAAGTGTGCGCTCTTATAAAATAAAGGTAGGCCTCCTTGTTAGGATGTAGAACATTATAGAGGCAAAACAATATCATTATAAAGATTTTCTTTGGAGTAAGGAGATCGTAAAACAGATATTTGCTCCAAAATATTGCTCGATTTATGTGAATACTTTGGGACTCAAATGAAATCGTATGGAGCTTCTAATTATAATGAAAAAGTATATCGTCAAGAAAGTAGTGATATACACAATTACAAGGTTTAGAAATCTGTATAAACATCTGTGTAAACGGTTTTAAACAACACTTTACTGGATAAGACCCCTTGATCTACCATACCAATGCAATGTAACATTCCTTACAACCCCAAGAAACCAACTTTTGGATGTTAAATTTAGAGGATCTATTTCCATTACATTGTATGATTAGGCAGGATAAGTACCATGATGGCTGTACCAAATTTGTTAAAATTTTTAACATAAATTGGACTGTCTATGACCTATGTAGTCCACAATGGTTAATAAATTACATTTGAAGCCAAAGCACAGTTATATCGAATAGAAAATCAGAGTAAAACAGAAAAATGAGTAGGACGGTGACATTTCATAGTGACAGATGTAGGTATTTTATGTGAGTGAGGTGGCAGACCTGTAATCGCCTCTAGTGGTCAAACATTGAATTAACAAAATAATGAGTCATAGTTTCCAGTATACATATGCACTGCCTTACTAATAGCTTGTCAATTCAAACAATTAGCTGTTTTACAACGACCGCATCAACTATCAAGTTATCAGGTGTAAGTAGTCTTAATTTATTGGCGGGCATTTGTTGTGATATTTTTCAAGATTGATTTTTAGTTATGCATGTTTTATTTGTGTAAATACATCTGAAGGGTGTATTTGAACTTTTAAAATGTGTGTATTCAGTCATTGTGTACGTATATTCAATTTGAAACAATTGTTGGTGTTTTTCTTAACCGTGAAGTTTTTCAAATACATGTAAGTAAATTTATTGGTTATTGTTGGTTATATTATTATTACTACAAAGAATAGCCTATTTGCATAATCTGTTTTTGTGACTTTAAATGAATGTAGGTCTTCAAATTTTAGTATAAGAGTAGTATTTGTGGTTTAAAATTTAAGAATAGGTCTACCGGTGTAGTAAATTTATACAGTTTGATAAAAAAAAATATGACCTAACATTCACAATGTTGGGCAATAAAAGAAGCCCATTATATTACAAACATTTCCCCACTATATATGTTTAAAAACACAAAAACATTTTAGGGTTTTTAATTTTTGGTAGTGAGTAATGTTCCTAAATTGAGAGTCATAGGCTACATAGCTCTTATCTGGCTTCGTGTTTATCTTGCTCAAAACGAAAGTTAAATTTTTTTGAAAAATTAGGAATTTTATAACATTGATATAATGGGTTAAAGAAGATTTTGATAAACCAAGGTTTTCTGTTTTTCTTTGTCTAAAGCAGTTGTAGGCTACTACCTAATTTTGAGTTGCATCAACTGTAACTTAATTTACGGGCCTAAAGTTTAAATACACCTAACAAATTTTTTGAACAAAATGGGTCTACAGACGACACTTATTAGTTTTTGAATAGAAATAGACTTTTATAACAAAACTTTTTGTCTGTGCTAACTTGTTCAAATTTTGAAGTTGTCCCACTTGTGTATGTTATATTTGTTTTAAAATTGTTGTATGTTGTAGTATTTTTTAATAATTCTATTTAAATTATGATAGATTCTTATCGATTATTGTTCAATTTATATTTTAATTGTATTTAAAAAATTTAATGCTTGTTCCTCCCCATTTAATAGTTATGATTTCTTATCTTTATTCAAATTGTATTGTGTTTGGGTATTTTAATGTTAAGATATATTGGACATAGCTTATGCATGTGTATGTCTTTTGGATGTAACGAATAAATAAATAAATAATTAAAGTAACTTCTGGAATAAGCGTAAAACCTAACTTTTCCAGGTCATTTATGGATGTCGAACGGTTTAGAGTCTTCCTGCTAATCATGGTGCTAAATTAATTAAACGACAGCCCTAAAAAAAAAAGTGTATTGACATCAATCAATGGAAATCAAATAATCGTCTGTTTTGTAGGTAAACTGCTTTAGTCTGTTATTCCCAAGTGTTTGTAGTTTAGAGTGAATTATGTGATGAGCAAAAACATCAATGTTGAGTTTTTGTGTGAAAACATCCTTTTACAGACCTTTTGAGAACCAAAATGTAGTTTTGGGAATATTCTCTTTTTGTTTTCTGGCAGTTTAATACAGATTTTAGTTAAATTTTGGGACTGTTACCACAGGTTTTAATAAACAAAAAAAAACAGTCAAATAAGACAACCAAATTTGATTGGTTCTCTAGTTTGTGCTGTTCTAGTATATAACGAGATCATTTTGTTTCCAGTATAATAAAACCCTTCCTAAACACAAACAGAAATAAATGATATTGCACAGCCTTTCCCATCATTAAAACCAAATCTAAACTGATAGTCACTAAAAGAGTTAGGCTAATTCAGTATTTGTTAATCAAAAAAGTGAAAATTAACAATGGATGTCGTCTATGAAAAGAATACTTATGTACTTAAATAAAACATAAATTTGTGCTTAAACACGTTTTCAGTGTCTATCGTATTAAAACTGAGCTTTTAGTAACTGCCATCAAGGTTCATTGTTGTTAGCACACGATTCTTGAATCGTAACAATTTTAACTTGCAATTTTGCACCAAGTTTTGGGACAACAATATTCACTTCGCTAATATTTGAACGAAATATGTATAGGCCCTAGTCAATTCTGATATAATTTTTAAATAAATACTATAATTATAGTAGATTCGATTTAATTTACAGCATAGTTGGAATAGAGTGTTTTGTTCAGAAACGCTCTGGTGTGTTATTACTTTAGTTTACTTCAATGTCGAGGTAGATATTGGTTCATTTAGTTTTGAATTGGATTCTTCTCATCTTCCCTATCAGGTCTCCCTGGACCAACTCTGGTTCTCTTCCGGTTATGACGCAAGATTATTCGAGGGCTAGGGTGCTTTATATTACAAATTTTATAACAGTCCCATGCCAGTTTTTTATCCTTAAAGGTTACACTTGAACAAAATCAAAATTGTTAGAGTCGATTTTAGGAGAATCTGAATTTTGTGTATTTTCTTCTACCCAAATTTTGGATTAATCTGAGCAATGAAAGAAATTCCCGGAGATATGGCCAAATATTCACATATACAAAATTTGATTAAAATCTGTCGACGCGTTTGTGCTGTAAAACATTTCAGACAGAAAGACATCACCGACAAAAACAAAACACAATAAAACACAAAACACTAAATTGTATTCAAAGTAGATATATCTTAAAATTCGACATCAGGTCATAGAAAGGAACAAGAGTTGGTTAAGAAGACCTGATAGGAAAGATGAAAGAGAGGGATCTAAGCTGAAACTACGTGAAAAAGGGTAGATCCAGCTAGGTAACCTCGGGATTGCTAAACCTAACATACAGCACACTAAACTATTGTTGATTTTTCTAATTTTGAAGAACGTTATGTTTATTTATTGATTTTGTTTGAAAATTATATCTTTTCCGTTTTTATACTTGAAAACTGGTTTTGAATCATTTGATGTCCCTACAACTTTTTTTGGGTTCATTTTAGTGAGTACGGGCTTGGGAATATCGAGGGAACCTAACTGAATACACGACTTATTTCATGTAATCTTGGGTTAAATCCCTCTCGTTCATGATTCCTATCAGGTCTATATTAACCAACTCTTGTTGTTTTGCGACCCTGATACTATTAGATTATTTGAGGACTAGAGGTGTTTTATTTTATGTTCTTTTCTAATTTTTTTTTTATAAGGCTAAGCGTTTTTTTTTGCTTTTAAATAACATCAAAAATAAAGAGCTGCAAAAAATCAGCTATTTTGGGTTATATCGGAAATACAGGTAAAATATAATCCTCAAATTAAAAAAAAATTTAAATCGTCAGCCAATTTGAAAATTTTCAACAAATTTTGTTTGTTAAAATTGAGCATATGTATCAAATTTTGGAAAAAAAGTGATTTCTGTTTAATTTAATAACATACTATACAGAGTGGGGGAAATGTCTGCAACCCCTTGCAAATTTCTGAACTACTGGAGATGAAAACTTCCAACATTCACTTATATATAATATTTAGTAATATAAGAAAATGTTACCTTATTTGGTTCCATCTTGTGACTTCTTTTGTCTTATTTAGACACGTTTCTAAGTTGGAACTCCATCTTCAGTAATTCAGTAATTACTCGATAGAGAACACAAATATTTGTTGATTTTATTATATTTAGTACACACTGTATCATGTCCCGTGAGACATTGGTTACACGAACTTCAAACCTTATAGGTTAAGTTCTTTCACTGTTTATGTGGAGTAAAAACTACTTAGCCCTTTTTTTAAGGAGGTTTAAAAGGGGATCTTAATTTTTGTGACTCCATCGTGTGACATATTATTTTGATGGGTATAAAAGAGAGATTTCAGTGCCTTGGAAAAGTCTCACCGGAATTATTGGGGCTAGAAGTCAAATTTCGTGTTTTCTATTTGTCATGCATATTAATAAAAAAACAAAACGCTGATTAAATTTTGAACAGCACACTTATTTAACTAGATGAACACACTTCATTTATTTTCCTATTTTATCAAAGCGATCCTATTTTTGAAAGAGGGACACCATGGGACATTTTATTTCCCCACCATTTTAAAGTATAGAATTAGTCCTTATGACTACTTTAGGTGAATTGACCCTTCAATGAAGAACGGACAAGTAAAACCAAAATTAAAACTAATTAATTTAATTGTAGCCTATAGACTTATTCTATGCGCCATCACTTTACTCTGACAATTTACTTAAAATGATATGTCACAAGATGGGGAAAGATCCTCCCTTAAAAATGTTTTTACCTCATAATAAGTGAAAAGACTTAACCTATAAGGTTTAGAGAGAGTTATAAGTTCTATTGTCTACTCGTTCAGAAATTACCTAAGGGTTGCAAGACCTTTTTTTACATTCTGTATAAACAATGAGAGTCAAACTGTGTGAAATTACTTCTTAGGATCGGTGGAAATTTATAACTTTATGTATTTGACGTTTCTGCAATGCTGAAATTTCAATACAGTATTACATATTCTTATAATAAAATTGTATAATTGAGGTGCAACTCCTTCAAAATTGAAAGAGACAATCCGCATTACAGGAAAGTGCAAATAGTAGTATATATTGATTTCGGAAGGATGATTCACAGTAAATCCAACATAGATTGGGAAAATTCGTAATAAATACAAGTCAAATTTATTTAAAATTTTAATTATATAAAATTACATAAAACTTTATTTCATAATAATTGTACTTTATTTTATAGATGCTGAAAAGTGTAAAAATGAATCGTATAGTGCACTCTAACAATGAATTATAATTCGTTGTTTTCAAATCTAAATAATTATATTTTAATATTAAAATTCAACGCTACTCTCTTTTTTAAATTATATTCGTAACTAACTTAACTATTTGCATGACTTTTGTGTCTTGGAGTGTTTTGAAAATCTTATTGTTGGGTTTTTATGTCTATAAATTATATTACAATAAAGAAGACAAATCGTAGATGTTAATTTTTTTTTTTTAAATGGTAAATTATTGTGTTGAAAATTGTAAACCAATTCTTCTTAAGTAACAATAATAAATTTGTTTCTCTTTAATGCTAAAAATACAATTTCTAAATGAATAAGTACAGTGTTGTGGTTCTTAACATTATAGAATGATCCAACTGTAGTTTATAGGAAACCTACAAGTGTGATTTTATTTTATAAGTAATAGTAAAATTAAAGATATCACTGAATTTGTTTTGTATAAAATTAAGGTGTTTTAATTTTGTCTTCATATCTCGACCTGTACATTCCTTCAGGATCGTATTTCTCGAGAAGTCTATCGAAATCTCGTCTCCTGTTTTTGACTAAATGCCTGATAACTTTCTCTGAAGTTGTTTTTTGTTTGGTTGAACATTTACCGCAATCAGTTTGTAAAGCGTCAGGAAGTAAACCTGCAAACACAAAACATGTTTTATTTTTAATACGTTGTGCTTTATACAGGGTGTTGCAAAATTGTGTTTCCATACTTCAGGAGGTGGAAAACGTTCCTATAAGTATATGTCAGGAATTGTCTAGTTTAATAGATATCCGCCATTTTGTTTTTTCACAAAATATTTTATATCTCCAGAACGTTTCGACGTATTGAAGTTATAATTGTCATGGTACTTTATTAAGGTAAATTACCTTGATTAGTATTGTATAAAAATGTATAAGAAGTTTCTACAAATTTGTTACATCCTTTATTTGTAAATCGAATGTAAATAAAATAAACTAACCTAATCTAAGTTAACCTAACCTAACTTAACTAAAAAAATATACAGAATATTACAAAATTGTGTTTTCAAACTTCAGGAGATGGTTTCCTACAACAAAACTAGGACAAAGTTCCTTGGAACATGTGTCCGGAATTGTCTAGTATCTCAGATATCCGCCATTTTGTTTTTCACAAAATATTTTTCATCTCCAAAACGGTTTGACGTATTGAATTGAACCTTATCATAGTGCTTTATTAAGGTAAAGGACCTATTTTGAAAAAGAAAAAAAAACCAACCTAATCCAATGACCAGTTTCAAAATGGCGGCTGTTTAAAATATTAAAATATAAATAACTCAAAAACGCGAATTTTTTATTAAAAAACGTCGAGATTTGTAGTTCTTTTAAATTTTTTATTGAATATTGTAATTGCTAAACAATAGGACGAAGGCCAATTAGTTTGAAGGACACATTGTTATCATAGATTTCAAACTTCTTTTGAGTTTGACAAACAGAGGCAGTTTTATTGTTTAAAAGTGCCTCTGATTTTATAAAATATTAAATCATTTGAACCTTAACGTTTATAAATATGAAATCAACACAGTTTTTAGATTAGAGTAATTTAGATTTTAATATTTAATCGCTCGCCATTTTGAAACGGGTTATTGGATTACGTTGGTTATTTTTATCTAAATAGTTCTTTACCTTATTAGGTGTCATACCAAGTTTTAATTCAATCCCACCAACCGTTCTAGAGTTAAAAAGTATTCTTTCCTACTTGGTCTCTCTTATTTTTGCAGGTTTTTATTCTAAAGCCTTGGTTTATAATTCAAATCAATAAAGTTATGCTCTGTTAACAGTATTGACAAAAAATTGGCTGTTTATTGGCAAATGAATTGTTTAGGATATGAAGTTACATAATATTAACAATTATTACAATGATACATAATTACACTTAAATAGTTACATAAACTCTAAACATTATGTAACCCTACACATTCACAATTTACAAAAAACACTAGTTTCTAATCAAATATTTAAACACTTTATAGTTTTTGTTACGAACTTGTTTGACACTTTCTTTTCTAATCAAATATTTTAAACACATTTATTCCCATTACGAACTTGTTTTTTATCTTAGAAATTTTATTCTGACAATGTTTCTTTAAGTTACAAAAAGCTTAAAACTCGTTTGTGTGAAATTCATTTTCGATATAAAAGAAGAAGCTTACAGTGCATTGATTTCACAAAAATGGAATTTACGTTTTTAAATACTAAACATACATTTTTCTATTATTAATTTGGACAGAATTTCGAAACTTTTTACAGTTTCAAAACATGAAAACCCTATAAATCAAGTTGATTGACACCATCATGGTAATTGCCCAAGACTATCATACATTGTAATACAAAAAAAATCATCTAAACTGCGCAAACGTATTAAATTGTATTGGTAGATCAAATGTCGTTACCTATTAAGGGATGTTTGTTTAAAACAGTTTTTACTTGGGTTTTCTGAAGCTTGTAATTACTTTCTCGATGGTCTAGGTTCTAAGGAGCCTCGTGATGTGTTAATAATAAAAACTGTACACTCGCTACGCTCTTGTCGTGACTAGGCGCTGCCGGATCCCATAACTATACCAATATCACATTTTAGGTTATGTTAGGTTAGGTTAGGTTAGGTTAGGGTGGAAATTATATTTAACAAAATAATTTCACCATTTATCATCGTAGAAAAGTGAAGTTGCATTACATGCAGAATTGAAATCTGCACATTTTTGTATCTAATTTAGTGCGTTATGTTAGGTTAGGTTAGGTTAGGTTAGGGTGGAAATTATATTTAACAAAATAATTTCACCATTTATCATCGTAGAAAAGTGAAGTTGCATTACATGCAGAATTGAAATCTGCACATTTTTGTATCTAATTTAGTGCGTTATGTTAGGTTAGGTTAGGTTAGGTTAGGGTGGAAATTATATTTAACAAAATAATTTCACCATTTATCATCGTAGAAAAGTGAAGTTGCATTACATGCAGAATTGAAATCTGCACATTTTTGTATCTAATTTAGTGCGTTATAAGTTGAATAACACACGAGATATGGACAAAAAACGTTTGAGATGCCGTTATTTTGACATTTTCAATTATTCAGGAGGGTTCTATATATGGAGGAGGGTTCAGGGGAGGCAAAATATGAGCACGTTACCAAAGTTGATGATCCTATCTTCATTTTTGTAGCCGCTATCGTGCTTACGTACAGACAACATCGACGACATGAGAGTCAATTAATTATAGGTAATTTTTTTTCTTCTGAGATTACAATAATAATTATACTGGAAAAGTAATAGTAAATTCTGGATAAAAAATTATGAAATTATGCAACCATTTCCCCGTCTAATTTGAAATTCAGTATATATGTTAAAAATCAGTGTGAAATTTTATTTTTTATTTTTCTATTTTTGAGGTTAGGTTTTTAACAGTTTTGTTTTAAAATTATAACAATCATAATTTTTATTTTCAAAAATAATATTTGGGCAACGTTGTAGATTTCGAAGCAGGAAAAAATCAAGGTCCCCATTACGTTTTTAAAAAAGTCGAAAAATGGCAGTTTTTGACAATTAATTTCTCCGAAACTATAAAAGATATTTCCAATTTGAAAATACCCAATCGAAATTTGAACTTTTGACTTTACTGACAAAAATCTTTGTATCATTCGGATTATTACTGGCTGAGATATAAACGTTTATAAAGAGGACTGCAAATGGCAAAAACAGGAAATGTTAAAAACCGACATTTTTTAGTACTTTTAAAATGCAATTCCTCCTAAACCCTTCGAGATATCAAACTGAAATTTTCAGAAGTTGTTCTACTTTCAATTCTGCACCCTTCGATACCTATATCATTGATTTTAAAAATTAGAAATTTTTTTATAAAATGATGTTTAAACTGACAAAACTGCGGTAAGGTCACAACTCAAAATATACTAGGAATATCAAAATTTTACAAACATATTTGGATTCTACTCGTAATTCTGCTTCTTTTCACGTAGATAACTCAAAACCTTAAATTTAAATGATTTTTAGAAAAGTCGAAAAACGGCCTTTTTTGACAATTAATTTCTCCGAAACTATAAGGGATATTTCCAATTTGAAAATACCCAATCAAAAGGTGAACTTTTTGGGCAACGCTGTAGATTTCGAAGCAGCACACAATTTTGGAACGGTCTCCGATGTACTTTTGATTTTTTTCTTTTGTTGCTTAAAAGGAAAAACCACTCGGTAATCATTGCTTAAAAAAAATATATAATAAAATAGGATCAAATAAAGACTTTTGCATACTGTAATAGCATCACGAGAGATTAAATGTTAGTCAAGAGAAACCAGATGGGAAATATGAAAGGAATTTAACCCAGGAGCACATCAAAAAGTTGTAGATTCAGTTAGGTACCCCGGGATTGCACTATTGTGAGCCCTTGAAAGAATCTTGGGGTGAAACATTACATACAAAAACGTTTTTGGAACTTTAACTAAGGCTGCCATTTTGAAATATTTCGGTGACTAAAGCACCATCTTCTGTTTTTATATACACACATCTTATTGGTACAATAGAATCTTCTCGACGAGGTTTGTGTATATTAAAAACTGAAAATGTTGACTTAGACAATGAAACGTCGTTCTGAACATATGAAATTATTGCAAATTGAGTTTTATTCATTCGTTGACAGAAGTTTTCCACAATTGTTGCTAATTTCAAGTGAAAATATTGATGTTGGATAGCTATTGTTTTGACTGCGTCACGCTGATTTGATGATATCCGGGTTAAACAAACATAGTATTCCTGTGTTAATCATAAGGTAAACCAATAACTTGGAACATAACCTAACTTTCTCTTACCACTTTCATAACTTTCGCCCGCAATGGAACGAGTTACGTAATTGTTGTTAACAATCGATTTACAAATCGTGCAACTCGACGAGTCGACCAACTTATGTCGATCTAATTAAAACGTGAAATGTCGTCGCAACGATTAGACTTTTATAAATTTACTTGATCGGTGCTTTAGTGATGTAAGCATAACCTCAAAATGTAGGTACTAATAAATTTTACATGGTAATTAACTTGACTATGAATTGTTATTTCACTCTTTCCGCAATAGTTAGCTATTAATGTTTGCATTTCTTCGTCAATTTTTTAAATATATACGCAGGTTGGAGAAATTTATATGAAAAGTCATGTAATCGATATATTTTGAGATTTTCCCCCGCCTATTATTTGAATTATTCGATATTTCAGGAGAGCTGCCATAAGGGGAAAAAATAAAATTACGATTTTCTTTAAAAAGTACCAATTTATTTGTAAAAAATTTAAAAATCGACTATTGGACTCAAATACGTAATTTCTTAAAATCAGAACAAGGGATTTCGATCGAATTTAAGTGAAATATGAATGTTAATGACACATCTCATGTGTAAAGTTACATTTAGCAAAATATTATGATTAAGGAAAAATTGTAATTTGAGTACCGTCATTAAAAATTAGATTTTACGCTGTATTGCACAATCTTTATTAAGAGGTTTTGTTTTAGCTTAGCTTTCCTATAAACTACAAGTTTGATGGTTGATTTTGTGTGCTTTTTACATGAATGTATTTTTTTTTCATTTTACTATTCTAATTTCTTTTATTTGTTATAAATTTGTTAATTTAAAAAAAAAATCAATCATAATTAAGCTAGAATCAATATTAATTAGGGTGAATTTTAGTAAATAAAAAATAAAATAGAGAAAAACAAGCTATAATACTTTTTTGTTTTTGTTTTAACTTTTCAGGCTCTTGAAGGCAATGTCTGTGTGAAAGTCACTCCCACTAGTCCCATTTATAAAAAAAAGTAACTGAACAAATAATTGTATACAATAAGTTACACCTTACCATTCAAAGGGAAAAATAAATAAAAAAATTAAAAAACTGAAAAAGTGTATAAAATAATACATTCAAATTATATTTTAAAACAAAATATTTTTGGTAAATTAAATAAGACAAACCCTTTTGTAATACGCAGTAATAATACATATACGCAAACGCACAAAAATATGCATAAAAACACTTTATTCATAACTATACATACACTATATACAGGATATCCCTTAATTCAAAAAAGTCGTCATTTTTGAATTAATATATCGGACATATGGAACACTCTATAAACTTGACACTTTACAGTTATGTTACATTGATATGTAAAAAAAGTAACCTTCAGTTTCATTTTTTAATGTTCAATCAAAACAAAATGGCGGAATAACAAAATAATTTACATTTTCACTAAAATGATTTTATTTGCATAATCATTATAAATAGTTGATTTGCAGATAACATGAAAATGTTTAAAACTTAAAAAGAAAAATAACAGTTGTAAATTATTCGAATTGATGTTCATCAATATTTATCCACTGATAGAAACGAAACAATAAAGAGTTATAAGCGCTTTTGAACAATTTCCAAAGTATCAACAGTAATTCCACTTCAATCAGCTTCTTTAATTCTTCTGCTATAGAGTGAGAATAAACGTTTTATTTCAAAAAAGCTCCATAGGAAAAAAATCGCTAACAATCAAGTCTGGGGATCTTGGACAGTCCATGAAGTTGCTACGACCTATCCAACTGTTAGGAAGATTTCAAAGTAACTGATTTGAAAACATTAGCAAGGAGGAGGAGCTCTATCCTGTTGGAAAAAAACGTCTCTCATCTCCGGCTGAGTAAGATGATCAGTTGATACGACTTTGGTATCCCTGTAGGGAATGAAACTTTTCTAAATGAATTAAGCCTCTTTGAAGATTTCAGTAAAGTATCAAATGAAAGCTGTTCATTTTCTGTCCTAGAAAATGTATGGTATTTCTTTGAAATTAACTTAGAAAACAGTTTTCTATTTATAAATTGATTTTCTTGATGGAGGAACCACATTTGGGTAGGTTCTTTGAAAACACCTTATTTCTTCATATTCATTTTCAAAAAAAAAAATAGTCCAAGACAACATTTCGCTTTGTGTTCAGTTGAAAACTTCATTGTTTCAAGGTTAGATATCACACACAAACTGATTGAACACAACTACCAAATTGTTTCATTTTTGCGTGTTAACAAAACAACAGCTGATCGAGATTTAACTGATGCAAAGTTTTATTGCATTGCATCGTGGGAGTAAGTGGTTCTATCCAGAAGATAAACGTTCTTTTTGTTCATTCCGCCATTTTGTTTTGATTGACCATAAAAATGAAACTCGAGAATATTTTTTTACATATCTATGTAACACAACTGTATAAAGTGATAAGTGTGTAAGATTGTTCCATATGTCCGCCATATTAAATAAAAAATAGCGCCTTCTTCATGGGACACCCTGTATAGACATTCATAAATTCCACTCACATCAGACACATAAACATTCCTCTCAAAAAATCAATCCATTATGATTGGATGTCCATTACAAATATTCTAAATTAAATAACAAATCTTTAATTTTTCTCAGAAAAGAATTTGTATTACCAGTATACGAAATTTAGGCTAAGTTTGGCTAATTGAGACTAAGTCCGGTCATTTACATGTAGAAATCTATTGAAATTCATAAGAATCGAATTGAAAATGTCAAAATGGCGGCCATTTTAAATAGTTTTCTGTTCACGTTCGTTTGTTATTAAACTTGTAACGCACTAAATTAGACAAAAGTTTGCAGAATTCAATTCTGAGTGTAATGGTAGCAACCCCATAGATCTACGATGAAAAATAGCGAAGTTGACTTCAAAAATGTAAATTCAAATCATAAACTCCCAAGAAAATTATATTTTTATATAGTTACTAGATCCGGTAGAGCCGAATCACTGATATGAGCGAAGCGAGTGGAGAGTTTTGATTGTACACGAGGTCCTACGAGGCCTAGATGACGTCAAATTATTACTTATATACTAAAATTCAAGGCTCAGAAAACCTGTGTAACAACTGTTTAAACAAGGATACCCTACAAGGTTATTATTCCCTTGGTCTAACAATACAATTTAATATTATTTAAAGCACCAAAGAACCAACATCTACATCTGCTTGTATTATATTGTACGATGAGGCTGTGTAAGTACCATGATGGCGATGGCCCGTTAACTTGATTTATTTCTGAGGGTATTTTATTGTATATCCTGGGAACCATGTTATTGGAAATTTAAAAAAAAAAAAAATCTTGAATTGTGAAGCCTAGTTTACCCTTTACCAAAATGTCCTCCTGCCTATCAAGAGGTTTTAATTCCTACAAGGAAAGTGATAATAATCAGGAAGCACATTATGAAACAGATCACATCCTTTGACTGGTTTATCACACAGTGGTTAAGGAAAACTTAATCAATAACATTCATATAATGCGGTGCCTACTTTCTACTTGATGGCCGTTTCCTGTTATAAAAAGCAAAGAGCAAGTTCGCCTTGATCAGTTGCATGTATCACTTTCACCAGCTTCCGATTATGGAGAATCACTCCCCCCTCCTCCTATGTCTTTCTTTTAAATGGTCAACACGATACGTTTACTGCATTAACGACCGCCTACCTCAGAAATTCGATTTATGGTGATTTACCTTGTAAATACTCAAAGATCTATTCCTTTTTGTTGCTTATTGGGTAAAAAATCTCTCGGTAATCATCGCCTTGAGTAAAAATAAAGACACTCGAATACTAATAGCACCAGGGTCGGAAAATAAAAGAATTATTTAAGAACGTAATAAGTGTTGATCCAGCTAGGTTCTCTCCCTTACTCATTACAATGATCCCCTGAGATTCCCACCTTTAAATTGTTCACTGAACGTTTTTGGTGCACTACAGCGTTTAATTTCAAACAGTTTCGAAAATATTGCGTTTTTGAACAACACGTTGCGTTTTTGGATTAAGTTACGTTGGGTTAGTATAGTTCCAACCTAACCTAACCTAACACAATCTTACCTAACCTTACTTTATCTAACCTAACCTAGCCCTAACCTAACCCAACGTAACTTAATCCAACCTAACACAATCTTACCTAACCTTACTTTATCTAACCTAACTTAGCCCTAACCTAACCCAACGTAACTTAATTCAACCTAACATAACCTAACACAATCTTACCTAACCTTACTTTATCACACCTAACCTAACCCAACGTAACTTAATTCAACCTAACCTAACGTAACACAATCTTACCTAACCTAACTTTATCCAACCTAACCTAGCCCTAACCTAACCCAACGTAACTTAATTCAACCTAACACAATCTTACCTAACCTTACTTTACCCAATCTAACCTAACCTAACCAAACCTATATTTCTGTAAACTATTAGAAAAAAAATATCAAAATCTTTTCAAAACCGCTTTCGTGTTTTCCCAAATGTTGAGTTAAAAATAAAATTCATAAAACGCTCCCAGGTTATGGTAAAATGTGTCTACGTACCACCAAATTTGATTAAAACCGGTCCACTTCCTTTGGGCTGTAGAACATTACACAGATGACAGACAGACTTGACTTTGGTTTTTTGACACATTACATTAACTGTCTCTCTACTACGTATGTGCTAAAATTAAAAAAAAAATACGACCAGAAATTCGCATCTTTTCAAGTATTTTGAACTTGTCTCCTCCATTTGAAAATTCAATGGACGTGACCAAAATGGAAATTTAGAATTGCATAAGTTATAAAGTTCTTTAGTTCTGGTCCAGGGTTTCTCCATAAACGGCTATAATAGCTACATTTTCGAAATTTAAATTACCTACTTACAAATCAATAGCGTGATCCAAACTTATCAAGATTCGATACGCGTAACAGCCCGCGTGTAAAGAGCACGTGTCTTGGATTTGTTGACCACTGCCGACGTAATCAAAGTTATGCAATGACGAAAAACTTTTGTCATAGGCCTATTCAGCGGGCACTGACCTCCGACAGATTTTCAATAGATGTTTTCCCATAAATTGCTTAATGTGCTCAATACATGTAACAAGACTTTTGTAACGTGTTTTTGATCAATTTCTAATAAATAAAGAAATTATAACTTTTACTATTTTCGTCTTGGAAACTCGTGGCTTGAAATGTCAATAAAGAATTCTTTGGTAACATTATCGACTCATTTGTATTAAAATATGCGCACGAAGGTCACAATTTTGTAGGTTAGGTGTAGAGAATTATTGGACAATTTAATTGAGAAAAAAAAAAACAAAAACAATCTAACAGTCATTTTGATAGTTAATGATTGTGGAATACTAGAAGATGGTACATAGATTCCGAAACGCCTAACGTACGTTACACAAAGCGCAGTTAGTTTATTACAAAGTTATGTTAAAAACAATCTGTTTCTAAATATCAAAATGGAGCTCGAGGGTTTTGTATGATTACCAGAATATAGACCATAATTTGATTCTGAAAACTATGCAATTGTTTCAAATTTGTTGGTTTTCTTGGTTTAATTTAGTTTGACAACATTTAGTTATAATTTGAATTAAAATAAAACATAACCTAGCCTGAACTAGTCTAATATCAGTAACCTAACCTAACCGAGTTTAACTTTACCTAATCAAACCTAACTTAACATAATTATGTTAAGTTTGGTTTTAATATGAAGTAAAACAAACGCTCATATAAACTAACCTAACCTAATCTAATAAAATTCATTTGACTTGAGTTGGATGTTACATTTCGTTTCAATATGAATTAAAATAAAATCTAATCTAATCACAACTGACTCGTCCCAGTGTAACTGATTCTAACCTAACCTAACCTATCCTATCCTAAACTTACTAACCTAACATAGGGCCTAATCCAGGCTAACCCAACATAATTCATCTAACTAGTGTAAGAATTCGAATTTAGTTTTAATACGATTTAAAATACAATGATTTAACCTAACCTATCGTAAACTTGTCAACCTAACCCACTGTATCCAATTTACCTTAACCACACATAATTTATCTAGTTAGTTTTAGACTAAAATTTCAGTTTTATGTAAATAAAATCTATTCTAACCTCTCCAGTCTAACTTATCCTAACCTAAACTAACCTATAATTATTATAACTAGTTTTGGACTTCAAATTCAGGTTTAATATGAATTCAAATAAAATCTATCCCAACCGAAGCAGACTTGTAAAACTTATCGTAACCTAACCTAACACAACTGACTCTAATCTAGGTTAAACAAACATAATTTATCTAATAGTGTTACACATCAAATTCAGTTATAATATCAATTAAAATCAAATCTAAACTAACCTAAAGTGTAAATAAATATTGAGATTGACTTGTGAGATAGGCTAATATTATTTAGAACAAAAATTCGAATACAAGATCTCACAAAAAAATACGTTTTTTCAATCAAACGTGTTTCAACGACAAAGTCGCCATCCTCAGTGATACATGAATTACAATAACACAACTAAAACCTAATGTGACTGACCCAGTCTAACTTATCGTAACCTAACCTAAGCTAACCTATCATAACCTAACATATCCTATCATAACCTAACCTAACCAATCATAACCTAACCCAACTGAACCAAACTTAATTTATCTTGATAGTTATAGACTACAATTACAGTTTTAATTTAAATTTAATAAATTATATTCTAACCTAACCAGTTTACCTTATCCTAACCTAACCTAACCAGTGTACCTTATCCTAACCTAACCTCTCCTGTCAGGTGAATCTTTATGTAACTTAAAAACAAAGCTGCATTCGTCCATTATTTTGTAGCAGTAACAGACCAAATACACAGTGCATGCAATACATAATAAGATTGAGGATAATCATGTAATATCAAGTTTGCATTAAAGACACAAGATCGCGTGTATTTAATCACTTCCGGTCAGTTCAATGGTCACTGTGCATGTCAAGGCCTTCAGCTGATTTTGATAATATTCACATTTCGATAATCAGCAATATATAAAGTTTAAAAACATGCTGCTATTTGAAATTCATATGGTTGAATTTTCAAGCAACATTCGATGTCAAAATGAAAGATTGGAAGGCCTGCGAATGAAATTGTAAGTGTGTGTTATGAAGCCTATATGCTGATTTTGAAATGAAATCGAACTCCAATGGTTAGTACTGGACCATTTATTATTTATTAGCAAAGTCCCGTATGGAAAATCATGTATTGAAGGTGCCTTTATGTAAGGGAGTCACGGGAGTATGGAGCTCATAGAACACGTGTGTGATTTTGGAAAAATTAAGTTAAGTTGGCAATCTAGCTGTCGCAATAATAGCCCAACAGTTCAAATTTGGTGTACAGGTTGTATCATAAGAATTGTTCGTTGACAAGTTGATGGGAACCATCATGGTACTTACCTAGCCCTAACATACAATGCAGATCCTCTGAATGTAACGCCCAAAAGTTGTTATCTTGGTGCTTGTAGGAAATGTTAAACTGTAGATCAAGGGAATAACCCAGTAGGGTAAGGTTTGTTTAAAACTGTTGTTATACAGATTTTCTGAACCTTGAAATTTTGTACATCATTATTTTCTTGATGTCGACTAGACCTCGTAGATGTGTTTATATTAAAGTTTTTCACTCGCTTCGCCTGTGTTTGTGTCTCGAAGTTGTGCATACGTGAAGGAGTCTCCACTCGCTACGCTCATGTCGGTGACTCATCCGTAACTCTACGAATATCACATTTTCTTTGTCAGGTCACAGTTCGACAATAACTCCGCTATTTGCCATCGTAGGGAGATGGGGTTGGTACCATTACATGCAGAATTGAAATGTGGATATTTTTATCTAATTTAGCGTGTTATAAATTGAATTACACACGAGATATGAACAAAACTCTTTAAAATGGTCGCTATTAGATATTTCCAGTTCAATTTTCTGAATTTATGTTTGCGGCCGCTATTGTGTTTGCCTACAGATGACGGAATGTCAAAAATTACGTTTCCCGATCTTGAGATCACTAATCTTGAAGATCAGTTAAAAAAGCACACGTCGACATTTTTTAAGGTTACCAAACATACCTCCATACTTTGGATACTAGGTTAGGTTAGGTTAGGTCGTTAATTGTTACCAACAAGTCTCTAATACAAATTATATGTATGGAAAAAAAGTTTCTCCATTATTACTGGGTTTTTATTGGTTGTTTTCTTCTTATTATTATTATTAAAAGAGTCGAAGGTATTTTAGTGTATAGCTAACTATCTCTGAACGTTATTTTCTTTTACATTTTTCACACAGTATTGTCGTTCCAAAATTTTGAACGAAATCTGTGAACTCCGGAATTAGTATTTTGGAAATATGGTGACCAATATTTTTTTTGGAGGTCTTTAGAGACTACAATTTTTACCAAAACTATTATTGCCAATTTTGAGAAAATCGTAATTTTGAAAATATAAATACATAATAGGCTTAATAACATATAAATTTAGTAAAATGCTCAAATACCATATTTGATAGAATTGTCCACTTAGCTATAGCTATAGATTACTGACATTAGACAACATGGTAATTATTTACAAAGATAGTTACGGGTATTTTTGGCTATTATCTTTTTAATCGTGTTCTACATACCTTATTTCTTAATAATAAAATAAGTTTTCATTGGGGAGCTAACTTTTTCGCCGAAAAATCACAATTTCAAAACTACTGAATTCAAGGCAACATTGAGGTAGCTCTATGTTGAAAACTTACTTTTAAGAAATAAGGTGTGTAGAATATGATTATAAAAATAATCGCCAAAAATACCCGTAACTTTCTTTGTAAATAATTATTGACGATAGATATATTCAAACAATCATGAAAATTTCGACAAGCTTAATGACCCTTTCACATGACTTTCTCTTTACCACGAAACATTTGGAAAAGTAAAACACCAGAATCAATTTGTGTCTGTTCATACCAACTTA
Source organism: Aphrophora alni (assembly GCA_963513935.1). NCBI lineage: Eukaryota > Metazoa > Arthropoda > Insecta > Hemiptera > Aphrophoridae > Aphrophora > Aphrophora alni. Next base: position 118,032,265 of record OY740770.1, read on the forward strand.
TCGATTGCAAAACCAAGATTGATATTCACGTCACCATAAGAGGCTCACTATAGTTAGAAAGGTCGTGGCGATTCCGATACACCCTAGCTGAAACTACACATTTTTTCATGTAATCTTGGTTTAGATCACTCTCTTTCTGTCCTATCAGGTCTCTCTCTCGACCAACTCTTGTTATTTTTCAACCCTGGCGTTATTTGAAGGGTAGGAGTCTTTATTGAATAACCTTTATTTTTTGTATAAAGGAATAATGATCGATTTTTAGCCTTTTTAAACAACAAGAACAAAAAATGTACACACCCACAACAAAATTAAAACGAATAAATTGTAAAACAGATTTGAACTGTGTTGACACGACTGGAATGTGTTGATGTGCAAAGTAAACAATTTAGGTAGGGCTATAAAGTAAACATTAGGTAATAATTGTTATCCTAATCAAATACAAACAAACCGAGGTAAATTACATGCAAGAAAGCCAGGAATTTGTTATATGAAAGATGGATTGAAAAGTTTTAGAATGAAACAAGACATCTTAACGCACGTGTACTATACAGCAAGTATTAGAATGAGATTAGAAAAGTTCTCTTGGTTTTACTGAGTTAAAGAATGTTCTTTAATCCGCGTAGAAGTGCAAATTCTCCGGGAATAGTTCAAAAAATCGTTTAATGTGTAACAGCAAATAAACACGTTATTGGATGCCATTATGGTACTTGCACAGTCACATTATACAATGTAAAACAAGCAGAGCCTATTATAAATATATCCAAAAGTTGGTTTTTCGGACTATGTAGGAAATGTTAATTGTATTGATAGATCAAGGGGTCTTACCCAGTAGGGTAAGTTTGTATACTAGTTGTTAAAACAGGTTTTATGGACCAACTATCAAAACGTCTTGTAGGTGCATATATGTTAAAAATGTGTGTCCTTACAGGCCCTCGAAGTTGTACATATGTGAAGGAGCTTCCACTCGCTCCTACCCTTATGTCGGTGCCGCGGCCTTGTCGTGACTGTACGGCTGATCATGTTTTTTGGGAAAACAGAGTTCGGGATTACGTTTTTGACTATAAACGTATTTGACATTGCAGAGAAATGAGAAAATTTTGTCTAATTTAGTATGTTATAAGTTGACTACACAGGAGATATGAACAAAGTACTGTTTAAAATGTCCACCATTTTGTTATTTTCAACTAAGTTTTTCCGAATTTACATGAGCACACTATAGTTTCCTATAGAAAATTTCAGTTCCTAACATAATTTCTGCCGCCGTTTTCGTGCTTACATACGGAAGACAACGACGCAATGATGGGAAGCACAGCAGTCAAAAAATGTGGTTCGAAATTTTTTCGATTGTAAAACTTACCATATACTTCGTATATTGGATAGGCGTAAAAATAAAATAAACTGCTAGCCCTCGAGTAGTTTATTAGCTTCTGAGACGGTTGAAAATAAGAGTTGGTCAAGAGTACACGAAGAAAGGTGTAGGTTCAGGTAGGTCCCTCGGGATTGGCAAGCCCACACTATAAGTGAACTTCTGAAGGGTAAATCTTTTTTTTAAATTCTAAGAACCAAGGTCAGTGGTTCTACATAAACTAGTGGGGTTAGAAGCAGTTTATAAAATAAACGCATTTAAATCTAAATATCTCATTTTTTTAAAAACAAATATTCTTGTTCCGTAATTTTGAAGTGGTCATAGGAGAAAGTGAATCTAATATTAACATGATGTTGTTTAAGAGAACTTTTATGTCCCCCTTTCTGTATAGTTTTGTCTGTTATTACTTTGATTTCAACATATTCAAAATTAGGATTTTTGTTGCTCCTTAGGGGTAAAAATAAAATAGGGAAAACGTTATTACTTAACAACTTTATTATTGTATTGTTTATTCGTATCAAAGTCACTTTTAAGTAATATAAAATAAATATACTTTGACGTATATTATTGCGTTTTGCTGTTATTTTTTCCCTTTTTTAAAGGTGAAAAACCTATTGGTCATCATCACCTTATAAAAAAGGAAGAGAAGAACATAAAATAAAGACCCATAACCCTCGATAATGTAATAGTTTCAGTGTTGGATCAGAATTAAGTTTCAGTGTTCAAAAGAGATAGAAAAGATTAAATACAAGTATCTAACGCAGAACTACTTGAAAAAGGTGTAGATCCAGGTAGGATCCCTTGGGATTGCCTCGTCCTTACTATAAGCTTCTGAGGGACACATCGGTAGATACCATCAGAAGATTTGATACAAGTAAACTGTGCCAAACAATTCTACTTTTTCCCACCCACTGCGGAAACTCCAAGTCAGGACGTATCTGTGGAGAAATGAACCACGGACGATGTTTTAGACATTATATCTCGGAATTAGTTCAAACTCTTTCGAACAGATCTTAATGAAATGTGAAAGTTTATAATATGAACCTTCGTGATAAATAATGTAAACGACAATAAAGATTTGTGAGTAGTTAAAATAACAACAAAATAAAAAGATTCCGGTACAGTTAGAGTTTTCTTTTAACATTGCCTTGAGATGTTAGTTTAGGTTATATTAGGTTGTAAACCTTCATTTTTTCTAAAATGTAGTTGAAATCATTTAATTTTGACCTTAAATTATGATTAACCTAAAACTTTTAAATTTCTGAAGAATAGGTATTTGGATTTTAAAGTATTTGATAATGATGGATTGTTGACATTATAAATATGGTTTAATTTGACATTTACAATTATTTGTATATAAAAACTAATATACGACTTTTCAAGAGTATGAACGAGAGTTGATTTATACTTTCGAAACGCCGCTTATTAGTTTTTATATACATACACACATGATGGCAAATGTTCAATTAAACTATAAATACCAATTATTTTGTCATTAGGAGGTATATTTTAGCAAATTTGATCAAAATTGTTAGACTAATAGCGAGCAAATTAATTTTTTTATTTTATGACTGCTCCCCAGCTATCTGGAGGTATCTGTTTAAATAGCAAATAAACTGTATACACAATATCATTAATGTTCTCACACTACTCGACACGAAAATACAAAATGGAAATTAAAAAAAAAAAATATTGTTTTGTCAAACCAAAAAGTGGTTCTACGCTACTTTATGTGAGTTAAATCAGGGAAGAGGGCGATCTTACAACATATGATCAATAAAAAAACGTTAAATTTAGTTGAAAGATATTTTAATAATTAAATATAGCTTAAACTTGTTATATTTTTACAATTTATTTTAATTATAATTGCCTTTTAATTTATTACACTAGTATGGGTCATTAATATTCATATTCGGGTAAAATGTTAACAAAATCGGTTAAGCCGATTTCGAGAAAATCGTATTTAACACACCTGTCCAAATTTCCTAAATAGTATATTTTATAAAAATCTGCTCGTTAGTTAATTTTGTTCTCAGTAACCTAAAAAAAGTTTGTTTTCCAAATAACTCGGTTTTAGACTCGTCACGTAACTTTCCCTGTATATGTGATTAAAAGTTTTAGTTTGATTATTGTAGTTCATGCGTCATTGAAGATGGCGAGTTTGTTGTTGAAACGTGTTTGATGAAATAAATATTATTTGTGAGAAATTATGTTAAGAGTTTTATTTTTGTTTCAAAACATCTCACAAGTCGCTCAATATTAATACTCGCAAAGAAGTAAAGACGGTTTTTAAATTAGTATATATTCAAAAATATTTTTAATGTTTAACAGAAATATGTTACGTTTCGTTTATTGTTCAAAGTTAATGTTTGTAATTTTATATTTATTAAATAATTTATTTTAAAAGAAACAACTACTTTAAATTTTTTTTATTTATTCAGTTTAGAGTTTTGCCATTTAAATACATTTCAACGAAATCGGTAGAGCGTATTTTGAAAAAAAAGAAGGATTTTAAATCAATAATCAGATTTGTCTAAAGTATGCTCATATTTCATCAAATCGAGTTGTACATTTTAAAAAGCTCTTTTTTAGTCTCACGAGATTTAAAACGTCAGTAACTCGATACCATTTTCCACCTGTCACATATCTATCTCTATAGTATGTATCTATGGGGAAATTAAAACGGTTTCTTGAGCCATAGATTTTCAAAAATATTTATGTTTGCCAGAAATATATAGTATGCTTTATTTTAATTAATTCAAATATTTGTAGTTTATTAAATAATAAAAATAAAAATAAAATAATTATATACAATAACAATTTTTGGTTTAAAAAAATGAAATAAATAGAATAATTACGTTTGAGTTCTCGTCCTTCATTGGTGCAAGAGCCTTCTCCCATAAGACACTTGATATACTGCGACAGGATACGGTCATTCCCTAGGATCTTGTCAACATCGATATGGTCGTATTTGTCCGTATACTCAGACGCCGCCAGGACAGTCGTGGCACCTACCAGTAACACCAGGACGACTAACTGCATTCTGGAGGAACACTACCAAACTATGACATACAACTTGGTTTCTCTCTGGTTTATATTCCGTGGCCCCCTTCTACTGCTCTATAGTTACGTCACTCTGGCGAGTTCTTTGGTTAACATCAATTAGCGATACCAAGTCCGATGTTTAGGTTACGATGAATCCTGATATCGAATCCGCGAATCTGATTGGTTTACATTTGAGTACACATTGCTAAACATTTCAAGAAATTCTATAAATAAAATGATGTCAGTAAATAGGGAAATTTTCCTCGTTGAATCAACAATCCTATTTAAACAGTCTCAATGTCTTGTCAGAAATAATATTCAGTTCGGTACGCTCTCTTGTTATTTCATTGTGTTTGACCTTGAGATTCAAGTGGATCTTAGATAAGAAGGAATTATTAAAAAGTTGTGTACAACGGCCGTCATTTTGATATTTTATTTATCAATAAAACGTAGGTTAGGTTTTTGAGGTTAGGTTTTTAATATCGCCTCTAGGTTATTATCCACTTGTAATAAAAGTTAGTAAATAATCTAATAGAGTTACCGAAGGAAAAGGACAAGAATTGGTCAAGGAAAGGGAAAAATGAAAGAGAGGGATCTAATTCAATACTTCACGAAAGAAAGGTGTAGTTCCAACTAGGTCCCTCGGGATTGCCTGTACCAGAATGAGTCCCAATAATCTCAACATTGGAAGATTGCTATAAGATAAAAATTTTAAATTACAATTTTCTAAAAATCGACTGTAAAGATGTAAAAGTCTAAAGGGTCCAAAGAAAACGTATCGGTCGCTTCTCTCTCTCTCTCTCTCTCTCTCTCTCTCTCTCTCTCTCTCTCTCTCTCTCTCTCTCTCTCTCTCTCTCTCTCTCTCTCTCTCTCTCTCTCTCTCTCTCTCTCTCTCTCTCTCTCTCTCTCTCTCTCTCTCTCTCTCTCTCTCTCTCTCTCTCTCTCTCTCTCTCTCTCTCTCTCTCTCTCTCTCTCTCTCTCTCTCTCTCTCTCTCTCTCCCTTTTTAAAACATTTCAAAGATTTGACAGTGTCCATGTTTTATTTTACCTTTTTATTTAATGGAACAGAAATTTTTAGTTACGATTACTTCTTTCGTATTTGCGGCGAGGGTTTTGGATTAGCGAGAAAGTTTGTGCCATATTTTTGCACAATTTGAACCTTCAATCGGTCGCAACAGATAAAAAAAATTTAAACTTTGACCTGTCATCATCTTTAAAAGAACCCCCTTGTTTCATTAAAATGTATGTCATTAGTTCCAATTGAGAGAGCAATAATTATTGTCTTTTGTCTTTGTATTGAGACAAAGTAATACATTGTTACAGTAACTGTGTGAGGAACCCCATTTTCCTTAATTAATCGAGGAACAGGATAACATTGAGTTTCTACCAAATAAATGCAGAGAGTAAGGCCTATTTATTTGTTTATAAATCAAAAATGAAGAGGGGTTGTTAAATTGGTTAACAATCATTTGAAGGTTATGAAAAGTTTCGTGAAGATATCGATGAGAGTCGTCAATACAACCTAATACAAGGCAGATTCTCTTAATGTGGTAAAAAATTCATTTATTTTTATTCAGAGCTAAAATTTGCTTTGAAATAAATTGAATTAAAAAAAATTTTTTACCGGCCGCCATTTTTGACTGGAATAAGGTTGCTTTTCTAGTTTATACTGTTATTTTTTACTTGATGGGGCTTTACATTTGAAAATTTATTCTATTTTTAAGGTGGGTATTATTTTTACAACACAAAACATATCTAAACTTACAGATTATTACTTTTATAGTTTCTTTATTAAAAGGCCTTCACTAGCTTCGCTTGTTTGAATGTCTCGGTTTGTGAACGGGTTTCAGAGTTGTACATATATAACGGAACGTCCACTCAATACGCTTGTGTCTGTGTCTGGAATGATACGAATGTCATGTTTACTTGGAGAGGTCAAGGTTAGGTTAGGTTAGGTTAGGAATATCATTTTACTTGGGGAGGTCAAGATTATGTTAGGTTAGGTTAGGTTTGGTTAGGTTAGGTTAGGTTAGGTTAGGTTAGGTTAGGTTAGGAATATCATGTTTACTTGGGGAGGTCAAGGTTAGGTTAGGTTAGGTTAGGTTAGGTTAGGAATATCATTTTACTTGGGGAGGTCAAGATTATGTTAGGTTAGGTTAGGTTAGGTTAGGTTAGGAATATCATGTTTACTTGGGGAGGTCAAGGTTAGGTTAGGAATATCATGTTTACTTGGGGAGGTCAAGGTTAGGTTAGGTTAGGTTAGGTTAAGTTAGGTTAGGAATATCATGTTTACTTGGGGTGGGGGGGTCAATGTTAGGTTAGGTTAGGTTAGGTTAGGTTAGGAATATCATGTTTACTTGGGGGGGGGTCAAGGTTAGGTTAGGTTAGGTTAGGTTAGGTTTGGTTAGGTGAGGTTAGGTTAGGAATATCATGTTTACTTGGGGAGGTCAAGCTTAGGTTAGGTTAGGTTAGGTTAGGTTAGGTTAGGAATATCATGTTTACTTGGGGAGCTCAATGTTAGGTTTGGTTAGGAATATCATGTTTACTTGGGGAGGTCAATGTTAGGTTAGGTTAGGTTTGGTTAGGAATATCATGTTTACTTTGGGAGGTCAAGTTTATTACATTGTTGACAATAACTTCACTATTTGTCATTGTAGAAAGATCGGGTTGATAGATTGCGTGCAGAATTGAAATCTGGAAATTTTTTATTTCGTTGAAATACACGAAATATGTTAAAAAAAAGTTTGAAATGGCCGCCATTGTGAGATTTCATTTTTCTGAATTCTAATAGGGTTCTATATGAACACACTATATATTCCTTTACACCTAATTTTTACGTTCGTGCCTGCTATCGGAGTGAATGTCGAAAATCACTTTTTTAGGTTTCTCAAAGTCATGAAACCTGACTTTTAAAGACTTTGTTTTAAAAATTTGATCAGATTTTAAAACAAAATTGTCTTTATAAATTTAGACCTTCACTCGCGTTTCACGGTAAAGTGCAAGCTGGATATCGCAAATGGGAATTGTTTTCACACTTTCTCAATTAAATTTTCGTTTTCTTCAAATGAAAAACAATTCAGCATTCGAAGCCATGACTGACGCGTGTTGAATACAAAAATAAAAACTGCAGTTTTTCTGTTCGCAGAGCAGAAGATTTCCGTCACTTTACAGCGACTCCAACAATCAATGAACCTTATTAAAATAAAGTGTGCAAAAATATTGCACAACCTTTATCACACACACATTCAAACTGGAAATACTAACCAAAGATATTGGTCGCAAAAATGTTGGTTCGGTAAATGTCAGTAAAAAAGTCAAAATGAACTGTCTTTGAAAAAAATATTTAAAAAGGACCTAAAGTTGCTTTGCTTGTCCCATAAAATCGATTCTAATGGTGGCTTTTTCTCTTATTATTCCTGAACCGTAATATTTTTTTAATCGCGTTTTTGTACACGACTGAAGGTTATTAATTTCGCGCCAAAACCTCGCCTCGCGTGTTTTTAGCCTTAAACGATTCGAGGACAGAGGGTTTTTTATTTTATGAATGATAATAAATTTATATTCACTTACCGCAAGCAATCCTGTTAATTCAGACTATTTTTATATACGAAACGTGTTTCGGACAATATTCGTCCATCGTCAGGTCTTCGTATGGAGCTCTCTATGAGACCGGTGGTGAACTGTGAGAGCTGCTGAAGGTACAAGAGATTGTGTTTTATGTTTGTAATTGTGTTGTATGGATTCGTATTTGTGTATTGACTGATTAGGAAGACCTGACGATGGACGAATATTGTCCGAAACATGTGTTGTAAATAATAATAGACTGAAATAACAGGGTTACTGGCGGTTATTGAATATAAATTTATTATAGCGTGTAATTATAAGCAACTCCGGAAATTTTAATATAATATATAAATGTCTTTTTTCTTTTTTTTTTTTTCAGTCAAAATTTTCAAAGGGGAAAAATTGAGTCTTTCTGTAAATCTAATATTATTGTCATAATATTTGTCCAATTTTAAATTTATTAATTAAGTTTAATCAATCGTTAAGTAAGTTCGTTTACCAAAAAAAAATAAAAAATTATAGCTAACATCAAAATCAGAAACATTTTATGAATCAGAAATTTATTTTTTTATTTCTGTCAAATTTAGCATGCAAATTAGGTTTTAATGCTTGCTGAATATATATGTTGTTTTAGAATAAAGGTTGGCAAATTTCATATTGAAGGCCGTTAGTTGGTTTCTCGGAAATATAAGAAGATAACTGCAAGTAAAAAGTGAAAGTTTAAATTAAATTTTGTAATGTTGGTAACTTATAAGGAAAACGCACACAATATACAGGGTGATTCAAAATTGTACGGCGATATTTAGGGAGCTGATTCTAGAGTCCATAATAATAATAAAATAATAAGTTGTTCATTTTGTGTTTTTACAAAAAAAAAAATTAGGCCTATATCTTTAGAACTAGATACGATATTGAATGGAGATTTAGTATAAGGGTTATTTATGTAACCTTTTACAAGTGTACAAGAAAACCAAGACTTTATTTTGTAAATTTCAAAATGGTGGACGATTAAAATGCTAATGTTGAATATCTCGAAACCATTAAAATTACAAAAAATATCCTTTTTTAACAAAACAAAAAAATATTTTTTACATTTTTTTTTTTCTGTAGGTCTAAGTCTATACTGGTTATCCTTTAAATGTACTAGAAGTCGACATTTTGATCTGATATTATTTAAAGTTGGCACACAAGCTTAGACTAACAGTACATTAGACAAGATTACGATATAAAACAAGTTAATGAACGCCATCAAGTAAAGCAGATATTCTAAATGTAATAACCAAAAGTTGGTCTCTTGGGCCTTGCAGGAAATGTTAAATTGTCTTGGTAGATAAAGTTGTCTTATCCAGTAAGGTAAGGTTTGTTTAAAATAGTTATACAGGTTTTTTGACATCGGCAAGGTACTAACTCTTGTAGTAAATATTTATATATTTACATTACTCGCTTCGCTCGTGTCAGAATCTCGGCTTTGGTGGGTTTTAATACTATACATATGTGTCGGAGCCTCTACTCGCTACGCTCGGGTAAGTAACTCATCCCAGCTGGAACTCTGGGCGTAGTGAAACTGCCCCGACATTTTGGGTACTTTTGAAACGATGAAACTGTTCCGCTCATTAAAGAGGATTAGGAAGGGTCGCCTCGCAAGACTAGAAATGCTGATATTGCCCCGAGCGCCCAAATAATATTGACATTTTTATTTTAAATGTTACGCTACGGGACCTAACCTAACCTAACCTAACCTAACCTAATCTAACCTAACTTAACCCTATCCTAACCTTACAGGCTTATATGCTTGATTGAGGTTAAATTTAAACACATACTACCGAAATTGCGCTCGGGGCAATTTCAGCATTTTTAGTCTTGCTACGCGACCCTTCTTAATCTTCCAATGAGCGGGGCAGTTTCATCGTTTCAAAAGTACCCAAAATGTCGGGGCAGTTTCATAGTCCCCGGAACTCTTATCACATTTATTTTGGAAATTCAAGGTTCGAAATATTCAAAATTAGATTTTTAACAATAACTTCGCTATTTGTCATCGTAGAGATGTGGGGTTGGTACCATTACATGCAGAATTGAAATCTTCAAATTTGTATATAATTTAGTGTGTTATAAGTTGAATAACACAAGAAATATGACCAAAAACTGTTCAACATGGGTGTAATATTGACATTTAAAAATAGATTTTTCTTAATTTCAATAGAGTTATATTTGAACAGATTCTTATATTTATTTTTGTGGCTGCTATCGTACAGACGACAACGACGACGGACGGAAGGCATGTCAAAAATAAATTTGTCGGTTTCCTGAGAGTTTAAAACATCCGTCTATTGTAGTAAAATTAATTGATATTTGGCTTCCAAAATTTAAGACGTACGCCATTTTGAAATAATTTGTGAACATTTTCAATCGTTATGATTAAATCCTGTGAATAAAGTTTTGTTTCAATACACATCCATTGCACGTAAATCTGGCGACGTTGTCGTCTATACGTAAGCACTATGGCGGCCACAAAAACAAAAATAGGCTCATGAAATTTGTTATAGAGGACTATTATGTGCTCATGGAAATTCAGAAAAATAGAATTGAAAATATAAAAATGGCTGTCATTTGTAACAGTTTTGATTGTTTATATCTCGTGTGATATTCAGGCTTATAACAGACTAAATTCAATAAATATTTGTAGATTTCATTTATCGCTATAATGACAAATAACGAAGTTATCAAATATTTAATTTTGAACCCTTACGTTCCAAGAAAATGTGATATTAGTAAAATTACGAGATCTAACAACGCCGAATCACCGACACGAGGGTAGCAAGTGGAGGTTCCTTCGTAAATGAACAGCTTCGTGGACCCTTAAGTTTAGGATCAATAAACTGCCCCTTAGGGCCGAGACATTGAGTGCAGAATGTTTATTAGATAGGCCTTCATATCTACAAGGTAGATATCAAGAAAGTAGTAATATGCAACAACTATTATAAACAAACGTAACTCCACAGATCCTTTGATCTACCGATACAATTTAAAATTTCCTGTAAAGTCCAAGAAACCAACTTTTTGTCATTAGATTTATAGAATCTCCTTGTATTACATTGTATGATTGAGCTGGGTAAGTACTATGATTGCGTCCATTAACTTGTTTTTGATCCATCCTGTATATTAACTAATTAATACATTTGCACCTCTTAAGTCTGTTTCCTATGTTTGCAAATTGTAAAATTAAATAAAAACGAAATGTGTTTAAACACTTCAATAATTTAATAGACAAGAGAACATAAATCAAAAGGAGAAAGGGCTATGATAGTAAAACGCTTTTCTATTTCGGAACATCTGTGAAACCGTGCGTTCAAGTCTCCAGGTAGAAATATTAAATACAAGGATTGGTTGTATCCAACTTGCGGTCAGTCCAATTTGCGGTCAAGGGTAAAACCGTCCATTTTGCGGTTACCCCAAAAATGTCGTGGGCTAATCGAAAGATATTTGTCCAATTTGCGGTCACATATTTGAACCCCATATAGCCATTTGTTTTTTTGATTCAATTCAATGTTTTTTTTGAGTCAATCCAAATTTATCTATAGTCTTATTTTAAAAATGTCTGGGACTGGCGAACCTTTAGTACGAAGTATGCTTGTAATGCGAAAGAGTATATTCTATAAATATTAGTATCTATTTTTGTTGTAGCTCTCTCCCTCTCTATTTATATATGTATACAGTGTTTGTTTATTATTCCCCCTTTTTTAGGCTCTATTTAAGTGAACAGAGTCGTTTGTTCGTTCTGACTGACTATCCTCTCGTCAAAACAGTGAATTTGGTAAGTATATTTGTTTGGTCCTGAAAAGGACCGTTTGTTTAAGGGAAAGAGCTTACGCTTTCTTTTCCGTCTTCTTGGGGAGGAGGACAGCCTGAATGTTGGGCAACACACCGCCTTGTGCGATTGTAACGCCGGACAACAGTTTGTTCAACTCCTCATCGTTACGGATGGCTAACTGCAAATGACGAGGAATGATTCTGGTCTTCTTGTTGTCACGAGCAGCGTTGCCAGCCAACTCGAGAACTTCGGCAGCCAAGTACTCCATAACTGCTGCCAAGTAGACCGGAGCACCGGCTCCTACTCTCTCGGCGTAATTTCCTTTCCTCAGAAGCCTGTGGATTCTGCCAACCGGGAACTGTAGACCGGCACGTGAAGATGGCAAACGACTTGATTTGTGATTAGTAATTAACTATCTCTCAAGATGTGACCACAAACTGGAAACCCTTCCACCTCCAGAACCTTGATCATCCTTCATAAAACTACACTTGACCGCAAATAGGACTGACCGCAAATAGGACTGACCGCAAGTAGGAGGACACCCAAGGATTACCTTACAGCGTTATAATATTAATGTATTGTTTGAATTGATTTACGTTTTATTTTCATACACTGCTAGTGATGAGCTACATGAAAAAAGTCACTTTAAAATAGCCTATACACACCAGTACATATTATTCAGTCAAAACAAAACACAGTCCTGCATAATAAACAAGATGAAACATAACATATATAATAAATCACTGCGACGAAAACATTACAATAATATTAAAAAATACTAATAAATAGAATTGATAGATAATAGAATATGTCAATAAATAGAACACAATCAAATACGTAGGCCTATAATAAACAGGGAAGCAACCCAAAATGAAATTTATCAATCCAATCTCAAGCGCTTGTCAACCTTGATATAAATAAGTAAATTTTACCCGTAACAAGTTATATAATTATTTTCTTATATACGAGGGGGTTTTCTCAAATAATTTGAGTTTGTGCGATTAAATGAAAATCATACTTATTACTTATTTAATAGGAATGATAATGTCCAAAATTTTGTAGTTTTGTTCATTTGCCATAACATGTAAAATACTTTCATAAATAAACATGCCGGGTAATATCATGATGTTTAATGACTGAAATGCATTAGGGCATGAATCTAGCCTTTGCATTTCTAATTGCTTTTTTTCTGGATTTTGAAAACGCTTTTCATATTTTGCTTTTTGTCAAGTGTTTGTGATCCCCTCTACATACCTGACCATGAAATATCCACAGATACTTTCCATTGGAGTAATTTGACACTATTTTTGCTGACTGTATGTACAGGATGTTCCACAACGCCCGTATCAAATGTACTGCGGGCAAAAAGTTTAATGGAAACTTACTTTAATAATTATGATAAACTTTATAGGAAAATATTTTGTTTTGGGTCTTCAAGGGGAATATTTTTTGGGTAGGGTTCCGATTCTAGATAGGTCTAGTTAAACCGGTTTTAATATGTTTAAATAAACGCATAGTCGTGTTTCGCTTGTTCCATAAACAAGCCTCAACTTAAGTTGTATTTCATTATAGTCGACATATTTTTTGCTTTCAATTTTTGCACACTGGTTTAGGCTATAAATTATCAAATTTAAATAACTTGACCGATATTTGTAGAACCAATTTTAAGAAATTAAGTTCTTTATAACATCACAATTACTCATTATTTTAGGTTTCTTTTAACGTTAATTCTCGCATCGGCATTTTTAGAGAGATGACTAATACGTATTATTTCTGTCTTTAGAGACAAAATTGATCAAAATCGTTAAAGTTAATTTTGAGAAAATCGTAATTTTGTATTTTTGTTCTACGGCAGCTACCCCAAAATTTTGAGTTATATGAAAAGGACAAAATCGTCCAAAGATATAGTTAAAATAGTCGCACAATACCTTATGTGATTAAAATCGGTTTACGCGTTTTTGCTACACACAAATGTATATATTTAAATTCTGCATGTATTGGTACCCCAAATCGCTACAATGGGAAATAGTGAACTATTGTCAACAATGTAATAACCTTGACCTCCCCAAGTAAACATGATATTCCTAACCTAACCTAACCTAACCTAACCTAACCTAACCTAACCTAACCTCCCTAACCTAACCTAACCTAACCTAATCTAACTTAACCTAACCTAACCTAACCAAACCTAACCTAACCTAACCTAACCTCTCCTAACCTAACCTAACCTAACCTAACCTCCCTAACCTAACCTAAACTAACCTAACCTCTCCTAACCTAACCTAACCTAACCTAACCTCCCTAACCTAACCTAAACTAACCTAACCTCCCTAACCTAACCTAAACTAACCTAACCTCTCCTAACCTAACCTAACCTAACCTAACCTTACCTAACCTAACCTAACCTAACCTAACCACACCTAACCTAACCAAATCCAATCTAACCTAACCTAACCTAATCCCTATGATATTCGTATAATTACAAGATCTAGCAGGGCAGAGTTATCGATACTGCTTCAAGGCCGGCTAAGACTTAGCTGACGACAAAAATGTAATGATACATAATTACGATGGTTCAAAAATGCCTGTAAAATTTATTTTAAACGAACTTACCCTCCTGGATAAGACCTCTTAATATAAGAAGGTACATGAAATCAACTTTTGGTGATTACATTTACAGAATCTGTTTGTATTACTTTTTATGGTTGGGTATGCACCATGATGGCACCCCATCAACTTTTTCAGCTACGTGTTTGACATTGGATTGGGTTTACAAGGAAGATATTACAACAATCTGTACTGTTCTTAGAAGACAGGTATTGAGACCAGATGTCACTTATCTCAGTAATTGTCATATACCGACTTGATACTTCCTTATTCAAATAAGGAACAATATTGCAGTAATTGTAATGTACGTTATCTGTCACTCAAAGCAATGTCCAACTTAAATGGCAATTGTTATAATCTGAATGGCATTTAACCAAACCTTTGTGAGTATAGAGATAGCGTTATGCAGTATATCTTGGCTAGCTTGTTTCAATTCGAATCGTTCAAGGTGATGCAAATTCGAGTCCAGTTGTTAAGCGTTCCTATGCTTTCATTAGTTCAAAATAACGCTATTTGTCATCGATTTTTTTTTTTTAAATTACCAAACTTACCCTGTACTTTCGTTTGCTGGGTATGTATAGCTAGATTTTTATTATCTTGAGGTACTGTAGATACAGGATGTCCCGATATTAGGGTGCCAAAATTTGGAAGAAGATGATTCTGGACAAAGAAAAAAAAGAAAGAAAAGTTTCTATAACCATACGTCTACAAATAATTTCCTAGCACTCTATCTTAATTTTTTTATTCTTTTTTAAAATATCTATTAACCGTTTTGGATATAGCTCCAAAACGAATTGACAAATCGATACCAAATTTTTCAGAATCTTGCTTGTTACTGTGCAGTGTACTACAAAATTTTATAAATTTTCACTCTACCGTTTCAAAATGGCGTCCATTAATAATTTTTAATGTCCGAGTCTCAAAAATGGATGAGATAACGATACGAAATTTTTCAGAAAGGTGTTTATTGTTAGTAATCAGTGTAACACAAAGTCTTATAATGTTTTACTTTAACCGTTTCAAAATGGCGTCCATTAATAATTTTTTATGCCTAATATCTCGAAAACGTTGTTTTTACAAATAATTTACAAGATACAAAATGTTTAGCCTTTTAAATTATAAAGAAGATGGCATTGTAGTTTTGTTATAAGTTGAAGGAAAACCGAGATATGGGTACAAAAACCATAAAAAAGAAATTCTTGGTAATTTACTAGATTAAAGCTTTTCTCAGAATTCTCAAAAAATAGTTATTACATTGTTTGCTGAATTTTTGAACGTTGATCAAGAAATGTTCTTGTGTGTTCTAATAAATTGTAAGAATTTTTTTTTTTTTTTCCAAATATCTTTTTTTTAAATCTGTTTCAGCATATAACGTCTAAATATTTTGTTAAACCTACGATTTATAAAACGTTTGGCAACAAAAAAACTTAAATAAACTCCATTTTGAAACGGTTAAGTGGAAAATTGTAATTTTTGGTACACTGCTAAATAGTATTTTTGTTTTAGTAGCTTAAAGGCAAAAAACCTCTCGGTCATCATTGCCTTATAAAAAAATAAAGAAAAGAAGATGAAATAAATATCCTTAGCGTTTGTTCTAATAGCTTTAAGTTCGGAAGAGAACAAGAGTTGGTCAAGAGAGATCTGATAGGAAATGTGAAAAGAGAGGGATCTAACTCGGGACTAGATGAAAAAATTGTAAATCCAGCTATGTCCTCGGGATTGCCATTCCAGTCTTCAATATTATTTCATTGATAATATATAATATTCTGCACAAAATTGGTATTATTCTGTCAATCTGTTTTGGTGTTACATCTTGTTTCAACCAAAAAGACAAACTTACAGATAGGGAGAAGATTTGGAAATATGTTTATAGAGTAGTTTCCTTTTTGATGTCAATAATCGACTCCCAAAAATTTGTCTACCTACTTATTAAACAACCTGTATTCTGGTTTTAAAATTATTTGATTATTTAATATGACATTTGGAATCATTTGTGTATATGAAAACTAGTACACGTCGTTTCGAGAGTATAAATCAACTTTCGTTATCAAGTGATAAACGTTGACTGTGAAAAACACCAACACAGCCTCGTAACTCAGGGACTTGTTGGAAACTAAAACTAAATTACAACAACAACAAATTCGTGACTAAATAAAACAGACAGGAGAAAAATATATAAGTAAATATTCAACTTGACTTGTGAGATAATATTAGATTGAATAAAAGTCGAACACAACTTCTCACAAAAATTACGTTTTCTTAATTAAACGCGTTTCAACGACAAAGTCGCCATCCACAGTGATACATGAGTAACAATAACTAAACTATAACTAACTGAAGTTATCATAAGTTATGGGCTAATTGTAGTTATGAATCACTGAGGATGACGACTTTTTCGTTGAAACGCGTTTGATTAAGTAAACGTAATTTTTATTCCAGGAGAAGAAACACTACACAAACAACGGGAAACAATTTAAAGCTATAAGTTTTGCACTTGATAATGAGAGTTGATGTATCCTTTCGAAACGTCGTAGTTTTTATAAACACAAATGATGACAAATGTCTGATTAACACTTCGTATAACATATTTTACGGTTTAAATTTCTTCACATCCATAGAGCCTTGAATGCAGATAAAAGGAATTAGTATATATATCTAAAAAACCCAATTTTTTATCTCTTGCAATCTCGTGATTGCCGACACCCAAGTCAATGACATAGGGGTAATTTGGCACCTTATAATTGTATACCTATGTGTTGGTAAACACTTTAAAAGAGGTGACCATTATTGTTTTACGTAAGAACGATATTACGAATAGTTGTTACAAGTTCGATAGCTGTAAAAATGGGTTGTAGTATATCTTTCTCCTTTACTTACCAAGAAAAAGGGTAAGTAAAGGGTAATCGAAAAAAAATAGTTTTTCGTTTTTGACTGTTACTCACGTTTTATGATCTCTGCAAATCGAAAAAGTGATGTACGACAACCTGTCCGTCCGTCCTTGTATGTTGTTCAAATTATAACACACTAAATGACACACACAAATTTGTAGATTTCATTTCTGAGTGTAATGGTACCAACCCTACATCTCTACGAGGACAAATAGCGAAGTTATCATCAAATGTGTAATTTCGATATCCCAAGGAAAATGTCAAATTCGTGTTACGAGTTGCGGTAGGACCGCGTCACCGACACGAGCGTAATGATTCGAGTATCCGTTAGGGATGAGACACTGACACGAGCAGAGCGAGTGGAGAGTTATATGCAGATCTATGAGGCATGTTAGAACCTACCCCTTGATCCACCAATACAATTTAACATTTCAAAAGGCTTATGAAAACTGACTTTTACACATTACATTTAGAGGATCTGCTTTTATTGCATTGTACTGATGGGACCATTTGTCTGTGCGCGCGGCTCTGACGCTACTAGCCGTTCTGTAAAAGTAGGGCTCGCTCACCCAACTATGTTTGTCTACCTTTCGCGACACATAATTACAGTTTACAAGTTTTGTAGTGCACATAGAAACATGATGTTTACAAACAACTCGAAGCTACATTGAAGACGTGTGAATAATCTACGTCCGGCGCACCGCGCGGGACCACATGTTTTTGGAAATGAGCGATAACCACTCCCCTCTTCCCCGCCGCGCCATAGCAAGCCGCGCGCTCAGACAAATGGACCCATCAGTATTGCGGGCCGGGTAAGTACCACGATGGCACCCATCAACTTATTTCATTTAGTCTTGAGTGAAAATTGTAACAACTGGAGAAATTAATTACATAATTATCATCACTCGAGGTTCATGATAGTAACTACGCGCTTGGCAATCCCGAGGGACCCTAGTTGGATCTACAAATTTTTTTATGTGACTTTAGATCCTTATTTGGGCCTTTTTTAGAGCCCCGCCACTTCTATTAAGTGATCTTATTAAGTTCATTAAAACGTACGAAAGGTTTAGCCAGGTTATTATATATATATATATAGCAATCTGACCAAACCTGTCGTGACTTGAAATAGCGATCTAGCTTAATCATTGTGTAATGGCGTAAACGAAACAAAGAAGAAAATCTATTCGCGACCATTTTTAGAGACATTAATCTCTACTGGCCTCCAGAACAATAACTCATATTACCAATTTGTGTATAGATTTTTTTTCTGTGTTTTTCTACTCAATAGATTTTCTATGTAATAATTTTGTCTACTTTTACTATAATAATATCCCTATAGAAAATATTTTAAAAGTGGCGGGGCTCTTCTATAAAAGACCCCCTTATTGGTCTCTCTTGAACAACTCTTGTTCTCTTCCGACTCTGACGCTATTAGAGTATTCGAGGGTTAGGGGTTGTTATTAAAATATTATGCTCTTTACTTGTTTTCTTACAAGGCGGTTTTGTAACTAAGATGTTTTTACCTTTAAGCAGCAAAAAGCTTTTAGAAACATTCTTAAGGAAGTAGAATTTTCCAATATTTTTCGTCTACGCCACGATTTAATTCGTAACCTGGTAAAATTCTAGTACTTTGTAAGTACGTAGAATCCAACGCATAGGCCTACTTGCTTCTGGCCCAAGGCTGTATAAAACATCGTAGAGAAACATTACGAAACCATCCTGTGTTGTTTTCAGAAACAAACTATTACTTTATCTATAGGCTTAAAGTTGCTACAGCACACGAAGTCATTGATCAATCCTTAGCAACTTTCTCTTCCTTGGAACCATCAGCTTACTTTGTCCTTTGTTATAACCGGTTCTAAACAATTGCATACTGCACTTGTAAGTCACTGGTTATGTAACGACAAAATACTAATCAATTTATAGATAGTAATATTATTTAGACGTCATCAGTTCAATTTACGACTAGTGTAGACCATAACCTCTATGGTAGTGCGACCTTGAAACTAGCTAGTTGTATAGTGTTATACTTTCACTCTTATTTAACATAGTATTTGAAAAGTTACTCTATGTAACTGATTCGGAAACAAATTTTTGTGAATTCATTGGTTTAGCGACCTCCACCTGGGTATTTAATAATAATAATAGTGTTATTTCTAACAAAAATTAACACTTATTTATTGTTCTCATAATGTGGAATCTAGTCATCTTTATAAAAAACAATGACTAGAGAGGAAAAAACATGTTGATAGATTCCACCATGCTCCTTACCCAGTCCTATTGTACCATATAATACAACCAGATTTTTGACATATAATGCCACCCAAAAGTGCTTACATGGGCCTTGTAGAAAATGGTAAATTGTATTATTTGTTAGATGAAGAGGTATTACCTAGTATGTAATTATGCATTTAAGCTTGGCTTAAAATTTAATTAAGAAAATCGTTTACTACCTACCTTATTTTGAAAAAAATGAGATCGTGTCAGATGTCGGCAGACATTTTTGAAGTACCAAAATACACTAGTTTAGTAAAAATTAAGAAATATATATATATACGACTTAGTCATTGGAAGTAATATTATGATCAGTAATTTTGAATTCTAACTGTAATCGTCTGAAGCGAAGCATAGTTCTGTTTAGGATTTCATCCATATATTTATGAATTTGTTACGCAGTTATGTGTATATAAAGTTAAACGTATCTACCAGTCATGGATAAGATTTTGTACAACAATTGAACTGTTTTCCTAACTTTCCAGCAACTTAAATGAAAAATAAAAATACTTCTTTGATTATTTGTTTCGTGTTTTAATTTATATTGCTTAAAACCTTTTGGAATTTTATGGTTTGAAAAATATAAAATAAATTATCTTTTACTTAACAGTTATAATGATTTGTTCCTTATGATTTCTTCTATAACTTTGTATGACTGTATATGTTTTAATAAATTAAAGTAAATTATCGACAATATTTAGATTGATTATGCTTAAAAAAATTGGTCGCTAGCCACCTAGACACAACAGTATAGTGAGGCTATTTGGGTTTGTTTAGATAAAACAGTTAGTCCTATAGGGTTTATATACAATGATTGGAACAGCATAATCTTTACTACAATTGTAATCCTAATTAACTACCCATAAATCATTTAACTTTTTTTATTTTTCTATGTAGGTAGTGTTTTGTTCAAGTGTACAGCAGTGGTAGTAGCAGTGGTATTATTTATTGTTACTTTTTCGATTGAATTTATATCTAAGAAGAAGCCCCCATAGTATATGATAATGTGAAGTTCAGTATGTGTGTTAAACAATTGTAGTTTGCTGGGTTTACAGTATGTACAGAATGCGCTAGTGTTGGAGGAGTATGTAATACTGTCCTTAAAGTTACCAGAAGTGCGATGGCAGGACTAGAACCTCTAATTGTTTAGCTTCGTCGGAGATGAGCAATAAATTTAATGTGTCGAATTAATGGTTAAATTGAGTTTACAAGAAAAATTTGTTGAATGTGTGGGAGATTTACATAAAACACTGGTAAAACAAAATAATATAGTGTTTGAATTAAGGCAGAATAATAAACATTTCAAAAACATTGTTTATAAATTTAGTCATTATCATACAAAAATTAATATAGTTTCTGGAATCAAAAACAGTCTAAGCTAACATGACCTACTTACCAATTAAATGTTAAAGATAGGAATAAAGCTGATGGACTGATATTAGTTCAGATTCAATCTAACACAATTATGACTATGTTGTGACTATATATATATTTACAGTGGCTTCTACAAGTAGAAAACAAAGAAAAGATTTTGGTTTATTAAATTGTGTCTTATTATTTGTTCATATATTATTTAAATGAAGGAAAGGGGATTTACTCCTCCCAGATATACGAGTACCTTCATGGCGACTGTGTCAAGACAAGTGAAGAACTGCTGTTGTTGGATTTCTTTCTGTAGGTACAACTGTTTCACCTCTGTGAAGATTACGTATGGTGGGCTCCACATTATGTCTTGGAGGGTGAGATGGGTGGAATCATGTGTAGACCTACACGCCCTTCGTAGTACAAGTCATGTAGTTATTGTTACAGCAAACCATTACTAGGATACTGTAGCTATGCAGCTGAAAAGTAGAATGCTAATCATCCCAAGCCAATTGTTAGAGCAGCATAATCCTACAGCTTAATGGCTAAGAAAGACCTTAGCAATATGCAAACTCTGAATACCAGGTGACATCCAGTTTTAATGTAGCCCTATCTGGGTATGTAAAGCTCTGCTTAGGTAGATCACATATTCCACTGGCTTTTCATGGGAAGACAATGTCAACAAACAATAAAATATCTACTCAAACCAAACTCGATAAAGAAGACCCAAGGAGTGAAATAAACATGGATATGGAGTATGATGCCTAATCCTAACCTTATTGAAACCACTCTTCACTTTCAGGAAGCATTAATAACATCAATTGAACCACCACATCCTGCAATTGTTATGGTTAGAAATGGGGTTGAACATCTTAACATCAGTAAAATCAAATACAAACGACTTTCAAGGCACAAAAGTGAAAACTGAAAAAAAAGTAGAAACAATTGAGAAAGAGTCCATTAAACCAGCACATTATTGAAAATCTGACTTTAGTATACTGACCTTGAGCAGATAGAAATTTAGGAGGACCACAGGACTTGTAGGACTTCAGTAAGTATCTGGAGAGAATAGGGTTATATGACGGGAATCTTGTGTGTAGACCTTGTAGTTTTATGACGGGAATCTTGTGTGTAGACCTTGTAGTTTTATGACGGGAATCTTGTGTGTAGACCTTGTGGTTTAGATAATAAAACCGATGGCCACATAGTCTTTGATTGTGCAGCTCTTACAGGCAAGAGGTTTAGGTTGTTTAGAACACTAGTTTATAAAAATAGACAAGAGGATTAATCTTCCATAATAGAATCTAGGAGTGTAGTTATACCATAGATTATAAGAAATTTTGGTACCGGGGGCCACAATCTCCCTATAAACTCTTTTTCTAAGTCTAAATCAACTATTCCAGTTATCTGGGACCTCTTCCAGTAATGCTTCCTAATAGTAACCTTTAATTACTAGTGTGCAAACCAAATCCAGTTCGCAAGGTAATAAGTTATGACCACTAAAGAAACTAGCAGATGAAACTCTAATCCTTGTGTAATAGACATGACTAACGATTAAGCTTTATACCTCAGATGTCAGGAAGTAAATGGTGGGTTATGCCAGTCACCAAAAGTAAAAGAGCATTCTAGGCTTATAGGTTATATATTGTGAAAAATTCATACATTTAAAATATGCTCATTGTTTCTACTTAGGCCTACATAGTGAAAGTTACCATGTTAGGTCTACATGTCAGAGTATATTTTTAATATGGGAAAGAACTATTGTAAGATATTTCCTACTTCCCTTAGGGTTGTATATTCCAAAGGAACGAGGACCAAGGGTAGTTTAAATACTGCATGTGAATATTTCGCTGTGCTATATTTTGATACCTCTGTAACTAGAGCCATAGGTACACTTCTTGTTAATTTGGAACAACTGCATTTTCTAGTTGCAAAGTATCTTGCAGCCACAAGTACAAGCCACTGGGTGGCTCCTTTTAACGGTTGGTGGACAACTTTTAAATATACCACCATGTAATAGCAAGAAAAGTAATAACTAGCTTCCCTGCGAAATGGGAGGTTGTGAGCATATCAATGATTTGACTTCGACACTGTCCATGTAGAATACACAATTTGTATTATATAGTGTGTGAAGCTCAGGATTGAATATTATAGAATTGATGTTTGATTCCAAATTTTGTAGTTATATTGATAAAATATAGGTCATTTTAGTGACTTAAATCTACCAACATTTAAAACAAAATCGATTCACATTGTTTTTACCCTTTAAAAGTTATAATAAGGTAGGGCACAGAAGAAAATGGAAGACATAAATAGAACATTTTTTTTTATTTGAAAGCCTCTTTGTAAACAATATTTTTAATTTTACCATTTGGTATTAACTCCTGCTAAAACTCCCATGTAAACATGTCACGTGTCCATGTGAGAAACATGGGCTCCACAGAGCAATGCCTCCTACCTTGATTTGACGCAGCGTCGTATCAATGAAATTATAATTTTGAAAACTTAAACAATTTTAAATTAATAGTGTTTAATTTTTTTCCAACTTCGTTATTCATCAAATAGACAGGAGAATATAGATTTCTTTTTAATCGCTAACAAAATATTGTTAAATTGTTAATAGGGAACTACTGCACAGATTAAAAAAAAAAAAAAAAAAAAAAAAAAACTGTTACAATTAGTATTGAAGTTATGTACCACATTTATGATCTAGCTGAAGATTTTAAGAAAGTGCATAAAAAATAGGAGAATATGTATTTCAGCGTGGGAAAAAAATGTTTATAACTCAGAACTACTTCACTGTTTAAAAAAATATTTTTAGTTCCAAGTAGCATTCAAATCTTATACTAATTCTGTCATTGAAAATGTTAAGAAAATGTGTCTACATTTTACGCATTTCAGCACCAAAAACAGGTTATAACTTAGAAAGTATTAAAGAACATTGATTAAAGAACAGTTTTTAGTTCTAATTAGCATTCAAATCATATACCATATTTATGACTAAAAAAATATATATTATCACTGAAATTTTTTTAAATGTTGAAAATTTTAGTTTTTGTATTATCCTTACAGATAATATTGTTATAATTTTGAAACTATTTGGAACAACTTTAATCGAACATAGAATAAAACATAACTTTGAAAGGTGGAACAATGTACTCATTTTATTTAACATTCCTAGCGGAGATATAAATGATTTTCTTTTTTAAATTAAAATTTTCCTCTTAACAAATTTATTTGTTACCTACAGCGTGGTATGATTCCATTAGACAAGAAAGAGCAACACATACCATTGAATTATTTATTCATACAATCTGATTTATGCTGATTCTGATCTAGAAACATGTCCTTTGAACTATGATAATCCAATTCATCTCGTAAACACAAATTTGTGTTATGTAAAAATACATTTAATAATGTATTGAGGTCTTTTAAAATGACACCTTGTTTTGCAATACCATTATTATGTTACTATTTCAAAACATAATGTAGGTTATTGTAGGTCACTTATATCTTATTAAATTTTTTGTTGGACGTATGTATTTATTCAGATTAGAATACACTTCCGAATTTTAAATACTGAATAAGACTTATTTTATACTTTACTATGTGGTACTAATTGGCCTCCCTGACAATATTGTATCAGGCTTCTCTACATGTTACTTTAATTCTCCAATTATTTACTACCCACTTCCTGAAAAGCCTAGTTGGACGTCCCTTTCTTCTTGTGCCAAACATTGTATCAAGGACAATCTTTTTGAGTATTCCAGACTTTTGGATATCTGGGTTGATTATTGGATAATGAAATGAAAAGAGTTACCTCAGGCCCGTTTTTAACCCTTTTAGCGCCCCTGGGCAAATTAAAGAGATGCGCCCCTCCCC
The DNA here is from genome assembly GCA_963513935.1 of Aphrophora alni. Taxonomy (NCBI): domain Eukaryota; kingdom Metazoa; phylum Arthropoda; class Insecta; order Hemiptera; family Aphrophoridae; genus Aphrophora; species Aphrophora alni. The sequence goes on from OY740770.1 coordinate 118,057,061, forward strand.
ACCCGATTAATTCATCTTTGCCAGTTTTGGTTCGGGAGGGATTTCTCCCTTAACTCCACCGAACTCCTTTTATTTGGTGAGTCGGTAAGTCTTTCCATTATCCACCACCTATGAACCCGCCGTGTTACGGACTGGCAACCGGCTACTGTAAAAACTTGCAAGTATTATTACTGCAGTTACAGGCGTAGGTGTTGTGATTGGCGTCACAACATAACAACCTTGTATTTTACAGTATCACTGACCACCCACCCACCCTAAAAAATAATCTTAATTATTGGAAACGTTTATTTCTATACATAACCATAGCTCATTTTATTTCAACTGTATGTTCACTTTTTAATTGAGCCTTGTAAAACAACTTTAATACTTCAACCATATTGTCTCTTATTTCCTTTATACTTTCTTTCTCTTATTACTATACTTTATATATATTTATACATATTCCTCATACTTTCTCCTTATATCCTATTTACATTATTGCTTTTTTTTCTACTGAGCTTTGATGTAGCAAAACTAACAATTATATCTTTGAAGTCAAGTTTCAGTGTAATGTCACTCTGCGTACATAACAGCATTAAGCTGTTCAGCTTTTCGTCTTTTATTTTAGAACGTTTTTCAGATTTTATTCTTTTCAAGGCCGAAAAGCTCCTCTTAGCTGTGCAATTTGTGATTGGCAATGTTGAGTAATTCGAATAGCTACCACCAAGTTTGGGAATGTAGGTACTTTCTAAGTTGTGTTTTTTTATATATTCATAGCACTCCCTAATTTTTGTGATGTTTTCAGCTTCCATATATAAAATTTTAAATGTAGACACTCTTGCACAAAGTCTTCCTTGTCAATGTCATTGGAGTAACATTGAGCTACCCTTTGAACCTGCTCTCTTATATCGTCTTCTGCTTTTCTCTAAGAGAGCTGAAAATTTCAAATCGTTGTGTTTCAGTAAGATTTGGCAAATCGAGGCCTTACATTGAATGAATTTATACGAACGAGGTGATTTTGCGATGCTTGGGTGAAGAGGGCACAAAACGAGTTTTCTGTTTCGGACGCTATTTTCTGACCGATAAGCATGTGAATGTTACCAAATTGTTCAGAAAGATCTGAAGAATGATTGTGTTACCTTAAAATTTTGATTTTTCAGCTCTATAATTTTTTTAATTTATAAACTTTTATCGACATATACTGCCTTAATACTGGTCCATTTAAAAAAAAAAAATGACACAAAACCCTTGCGCCCCTTGTACGCTTGCGCCCCTGGGCAAGTGCCCATGTTGCCCAGTTATAGAATCAGGCCTGAGTTACCTCAGATACTAAATTCATTTTACAGTAAGGTCTTTCTTCTACTCAGGAATGTTTTACTTTGAGGGGTGAGCTTACAGATGTGAAGTGAACATATCAAACAAATCATTGTTGTCTTTGGTAATTTGTTTTGACATGAATTGTTATTTATACTGTTATAATTAATCATCTTGGGGAAAGGACAAACCATTTTCAATAATTAATTAAAAGTTTTGATAATATAAAATCCACATTCATATTGTTCTTCATTTAAAAATGATATGTCACATAATTTTCTAACAATTATTATTCACGTAATTATTTCATACATTTAACTTAAGGATACTAAATCAAAATGGTAGGTAGTTAGATCTGTGGAGCCTTAAAGAACCGAAGTATAAATTGTAAAAATATGTTTAAGGTTGTTAAACTAAAATCTTGATGAATACCAAAATAACTAATACAAACGTGTTTAAATATTAAACATACTATTGTGTGAGAATTTGAGTAGAAGTTTTATTAATTTAATATTTGCCGTAAGGACAAATGAAGTAGGTGTTAGTCTCAAAATTAAAAAAAAATAGAACGTTTTTGTTCAAGAGTTAGGAAAGACAAGAAAATGTCATGCATTACCGTGAAGTTAAATGAAGTAGATTTTTATCTTAAAATTTAAAGAAAATGTATTACATATACCTATATATACCATTTGCACCCTCAGGGGCTTGCTATAGTTAGTATGAGTGTGACAATACTGAGCCAGCCTAACTGGATCTACACCTTTTTTCATCTAGTCTTGGTTTAAATCACTCTCTTTCATTTTTCCAATCCACTTTAAAATGACTGTTTTTGAATGAATTTAAAGGGTTCTATTCGAGCACACTATAGTCCCCTATTTCTATGTTCCTATCTCTAGTTTGGTGGCAGCTACCGTTCTTACATACAGATGAACGGTATGTTGAAAATAACTTTTTCGGTATCATGAGGCGATGAAATGTGAAGATCAGTCAAAACACAGGTTAACATTATTGGTGATTACCAAATTTACCCTATAGTTCTTGTACTGGATAAGTAAAATCAGTTGGCATTTAATAGAACACTAAAATGGCATATCATTCAACCTTCAATTTGAAATTTTTTAGCTCCATCCTATGCTTAAAAACTGTTCCTTTTATCATTGTAATAAACTGCTATTTCAGAATCTTAAACAAAATTAAAATTAAAAATCATGGCAGACTCTTTCCCAACGCACTCTTTCAACATATCACAATCTATTAATCTCCATCTCCTCAACACTCTAAGGCATCAGTTATTGCCCATTTAAGGAAAATTAACAATTAACACGTTAACTGCCACCATAAGAGGGTCCTACGAAATCCCGTAGTGCCAACTTGAATTATTGGTGTATTGTTGCTGATATCGATTTTTTATTGTTACAAAGGCTATTTATTTACATTTTCTTCAATTATTCATGCGGAGAAATTGGAGGTTAGTTCTGGACCGATCGGGCAGGCACATTCATTTTTCGTCGCAAGTTCGCTTAAAAGTGAAGGCGCCGACCCGATCGGGCCACGACTTGTTTCCGCCGAACATTAGTTAGTTCGGAAAATTAGTTAATTTGGTATAATACATCAACCAAAATATGTTACTAACACTTTTATAATATCTAATGTATACCATTAAATTAATTGTTTATATATTAACAGCTTGAAACCAGTTTTCATATAACTTAGAGTTGGTTTATCTTAAAAAAAAAAAAAGTGCCGACCCGATAGGACCGCGAATGTTTGCATTTTTCAACTGCGAAAAGAGAGTTATAAAATAAATCTAAACTGGGAGCCGAGTGTTCTGCGTTTAAACATAGGATGTGCAATGTCCAAATAGTACGTATTGTCCCCGTTACAATGTGCTGTAGTGTTGCAGTCGAGCAAAACAACAACAATGACATATTTTAGATGCCGGCCCGATCGGGTCGGCAGATTGCTCTACCCACAGAGACTGTGCCGACCCGATCGGGTCGGCGTGGCGGTTAACGTGTTAAAGTTTGTTTACCAAAATTAGGGTTTTCTGTTCATCTATATAACACTTATGAGTACCTAAGTACCATTACTACTGTGTGTGTAATCTGTTGATATACTATTAAATAAACTCTGTATTGGGAAGCAAGATCCAAAATGGTGTTAAGTCACGAAGAAGTCATTATAGGAAGAAGAGCTGAGCAGTTTATTATTGCTGTCTAATAATCTATAGCTTACCAGATGCAAACAATGTTTCGCTATGGTTTGCTCTTCCATCATCACAACTTACATTGAAGATAGATTATCTTGAAATGGGTTCAAGCAATTTCAAATTCATTTGAGTGAAATATGAAGCTTAATGAATAATACCAACATGTAAAAAAAATCATAGTTCCTGAATAAAGTGAAATACTAATAATTGTTCATTTTCACTTGTAAACTGTAATTTATCTGCGATATGGAATGATATTTATATATGTTTGATCTAACCATTACATCCTAATAATTTTTGATAGAAATCACTTGGGTCAATTTTAATATAAACTAACTTTTTAATTTATGATAGGTTTTTATTGATTAGCCAATAGCTTCTACAAACAGATTTAGGAAGGTAGCTCATATGTGTTATTTTCTATCACAAAGGTTATTTGATGCTGAAGTAGAGGCAATATCAACAGCCCTGAAACTATTACTATGTAGACACACCAAACTATGTAAGATAGTCTTCCTGGTAGACTCAAAGGCAGCCATCCAGGCTGTAGCCTCAAACAAGTTATCTTTCGTTCGAACTGTCAGGGAAGCAAGAGTTGCTATCAGACAAATGGAAAGACGATCCATTTCTAGTGGGTGCCTTCTCACGTGGGATTAATGGGGAATGAGATGGCGGATGTCCTTGCTAAGAAGGGATCCAATCTGCTTCATCGGAACAAATCCTTGAACTTAGATTCAGCTAGAAGACTAATCAGCAATGGAACACAAGAGTTTGCTATTAGCAATGGAAGACTAATCAGCAATGGAAATTCTGAAGGAAGCACGAGCCTTGGGAAGTGAGAGGAGGTGGAAGTGCATAGAGAACGAATGGCAACACAACAAGAACAAGCCTAGAAAAGAGGCTGTTGCATATCTACGCCTTGGCACGAGACATGATTGTTTGGCGGCCCACATGAAGAGGATCCATGTCCTGGATTCCGATCTTTGTGTGTTGTGCCGACAAACGGGGGAGCCAATAAATAGGGAATATCTTTTGAGGTGCCCCAGGCTTGGTTCTGAGCACCAGATTTCGAAGACTTTCCTAAATTGTACTGGGATGCCAGGAGACTCATGGGTTGATTCTCACATAGTCTGCCAATGGAAACAACAACAACAACATATTTAAGCAAAATTTAATTAAAATTGTTAGGTTGTATTGTCGTTTGGCAAGTAGAAAACTTTAAGACGGTTTTCAAGATAGTTTTAAAACTTATTGACTCATCACTGTCCTACAATAGCATACTTACTGAATTTTAACAACATTAGTCCATCTGTTTTGAAGCCAAAAAACTTGTTTTTTATTAGATGATGTCAAAATGGATAAGCCTAAAAAAAACTAGAAATTGATTTTTTAATTATTACACAACTTTCTAACTTATATTATATATAAGAAAGTAATCAAATTTGAATTAAAATGTGACTGACTTCTAAAATATACTGTATACAATTTATACAAAAATGTTATTTTTAACACTCTGTGAGCATAAATACATAGGTGGTTGCGATATTATTTCATGTTATCTAAGGTATCTCTTAGTTTATTTTCTATTAAAATATTTATTAATATAAACATTTATATGGAACAAATCATCTACATAAAACAAAAACTATGTTTAACCCATTAATTGATTTCTCACAGAATGCAATGGTATGTAAGTTGAAATGAGACATTTGATGTCAATTTAAGTGGTTTAGGCTATAGATTGTTTTTCTGTGATCGTCTTTGCTTGACAACTGCAGTTTCAATCCAACAGGATAATTTTTAAACCATCCTAGTCTTCAAAACACTTCTCACAAAATTCAATTTTCATTGAAAACAATATAGATGTCACGACAAAAACATGTAATAGTAACTATTATAGTCCAGTTGTAACTTAAAATAAATTTGGTTGTTACCAGGATCAATACATGACCGAAGGCCTATTCCCAATAATATCTAGTGATTTACTTTCTCACAACTATGTAGTAAATTTAAAAAAAAAAATTTCATTGAAATATAGAATTGAGGCCTCCGAGACCAATTATTGGAATGATGTATTCCATACCATTATATGGTCTATAGCTTAGAGGAGGACAGATTTAGACAAAATTTACTATGAAGACAATTTCAGCCACATCTCTAAGGCGTTATGAATGCATATGTTAATAATATTTATGACTATGTTAGTCAAGTTAGTGAATGTATTATCGCTTGTTTTATTAGGTCTGGCTAGGTGATATATATATTATATCACATGTGTATTATATCGTAATATTTATTTATATATATACCACCTAGCCAGATCTAATAAAACAATAATATGTTTTAATACTAACTTGAAAAACATAGTCATAACCAGAACTGGATTTTCATTCGTAATAAAGTAACCAAACCTGGATTTCATAATTTTTTATTTATTATTTTCTAGTAAAATAATTTATTGAGCTACTTCAAAAGTTAGTAAATGATTTCAACGATTTTCTTAATTAAATTTTAAGCCCAGTTTCAATCCATAATTACCATACAATGTAGTGGTATCTGCGATAAGTCCAAATACCAATTTGTATATTTTATAAAAATAGAATTATATAATTTTGAATTAATTTTACTTAAATGAAGTCCTTAAGGACTTAAACAACATATAATTTGTTATAAACATACAAGTTACGAGAATTTGTGTTCAAGTGTTATTTTATCATAAAGATCTAGTTATAAAAATAGTTTTTCCCTTCAATTTACTAAAATTCTGTAAGATAGTTTGTCCTTAGGCTATTAACCTACACATTTCAACAATATTTACTTTTGATCATTCTGAGATAATTACACTTTTAAGATGTTGTCCATCAATGTGTGCATTGAACTTAATAGAAATTGTTTAAATCATATTTAGTAAAATACAAATGTAATAACGAAAGCTACAACATTTTGAAAAAAAAAAAAAAAAAAAAAAATCAGTCCAAATATTTTGACTGATAAGTACAGGAACTATTTATGGAGGTGGTGAGAGATCACTTTTGTTTGATTAAACCTTTTTGTGTATGAATGTGTAGAAATTTCGTGCAGTTTAAATTAGTTTCTTACATGTAAAGATAAAATTGTGTGGTAGGTGACAGAAATGTATGTTCAGTTTTACATGGAAATACATTTTGAAGTCTCTTGACTTCACAAAACAGATTTTTTAAATGATTTGTGGTAAAAGCACATAACCACTCAGAGGCAGTACTGTATTGTTCATATGGAAGGTTTAAAAGATTTTTGGTTGCAATGCTGTAGAAGGTTTAGTTATTACATTTATATTTCACTTATTTATATGATTTAAACATTTTCTGCCAAGTTTAAGCACATTTTGGTCACCATGAATCTCTCACACTTGTCGCTGGATCATAGCCTTAAAAATATAACAGGTTAGTTATATAATAACTCTAAAATGATACTATAAATTATAACATGTATAACTTTCTAAGATTAAAAAAAATAAACAACATATTAATATTTAATAAGGTTTATTATAAATAAGTATGGATTTTCTTTAAAAAAAAACAATGAAAATATAGTTGAATTTTGAAATAAAATAAACAGATACCAAGAGTACTTGAAACATTATTGACAGATGAAACTTTAAAATCACAATTTGGTAGTTATTATATATGTAAAGAAATTTTGTAATTTGTTCTAATAACAAGATTACAAGTGAACTTCAAAGATACCAGCAGAGGAGTCTTTACAGTCTATCTACATTATTATTTATCTAATAACCTAAAAAATAGTACTAACTTAACGATATAGATGATCTGCGTGAATGTTTGCTGCAATTTCAGATTCCCACTTATCTCCGTTATTTAGAAGCTTTTCCTTGTTATATAACAATTCTTCATGAGTCTCTGTCGAAAATTCAAAGTTTGGGCCTTCAACAATAGCATCTACAGGGCATGCTTCTTGACAGAATCCACAGTAAATACATTTAGTCATATCAATATCATACCTTGTTGTTCTTCGACTACCATCAGCTCTTTCTTCTGCTTCAATTGTAATAGCCTGGGCAGGACAAATGGCTTCACACAACTTACATGCAATACATCTTTCCTCTCCAGAAGGATAACGTCTTAGAGCATGTTCCCCTCGAAATCTTGGACTCAGAGGTCCTTTTTCAAATGGATAGTTAATGGTGGCTGGTTCCTTAAATATTTGACCAAGAGTCACAGCAAAACCTCTAGCTAATTCAGACCAAAACATGGTAACAGCAGCTCGTTCCGTGATATCCTTCCATTCCATACTGGTCTCCTTATCATTAACATACTTGTAAAAATGTCTTCCTGATGAAATAGCTGTTGCACGAGAAACTGGCTTCAATATAACACTAGAATTTCTAGAAAGACTAAATAACCTTACCGCAGCCATTTTCGTTCTACAAGGTTTTACTCAGCGCAATAGAAAAATCAGCTGTGTAGTACTCTAACATCTGGTTTTGTCGTCAGCTGAGCGTAGTTTATTTCAATTTTGATTTCGATACAGCTGTTTATTGTAACTGCTGATACAGTTGTATTTATTTTATTTGTCAACAAGAGAGTGTATAGTTGACTGGAAGGTGGTTGTACTTAATGGAAAATAAATAAATACATCATTATTATATTGCAATTGGAATGTTCAAGTAATATGGCAGAGGTTACATCAATAATTTCAAGTTTGAAAGAAACATTTTCGTCTATTTCCGTTCACAGTAAGTTTTTTAACAGAAATCACATTTTTGTAGGCTATTAATTTGGCTCGTCTTAATATTTTAGATTAGAATACCCATTATCTGTAAATAAAATTAGGTTTGAAAGCAAAAATTGTTAAAGTGTGTACAAAACTTTTTCTAATAGAGTGTAATTTTAGGTATTTTTTTAGTCTTATAGGCAAATTGCCAATTTATTTCAACGGTTTTATACTTAGCCTAGGCCTACTGTAAATATGTTAAAGTATATTCGTAATTGACATTTATGCATTGAAGCTTGCCTTATAATTTAATTAAGAAAATCGTTTACTACCTACGTTATTTTGAAAAAAATGAGATCATATTAGGTGTCGCCAGACATTTTTGAAGTAAGTTACCAAAAACATTAGTTTATACATTACTTTGGTAAAAAATAAGAAATATAAAAGTACGATAGGGCCTATACAGCTCAGGTTATAAATGTATACATTAATATATATGACTATGTTAGTCAAGTTAGTGAATGTATGATCACTTGTTTTTGTTTTATTAGTTCTGGCAAGGTGACTGGTTGAGTAACAGTAAACAATTACCCTGTAGTCCACTTAGTAGGTGTGTGACCGTCTCCACTTCTTTTGACCAGCTGGAAGCTCCGGCTGGCTGGAGACCGCGTACACTTAGCCGAATCTTGTCAGGATGGGCCAAGGAGTCGGGTTAGGACGCTAATGAACGCACGCAACGCAAGTGAAATTAAATATTATATTTTATTATATGGCCGAATTAGAGTTTACAGAATTGATTATAATTTATGAAAAAGACATAACGGCAAGACTAAGCCTTAAAAGTGGACGAAAAGCATACCGTTGAATTTAATAGCACGTGGCCGAAAATGGACTGACCTCGTCCCGTGGCGGTCTTTCGTCTAGCGGCTCTCGGACAAGACTGTTGGTCGGCTCGCTAGCTCAAGGCCTCCACTCCTCGTCTCTCCCCTCCCCTTCTTCTACGTCATATTGCACTGCTCATCAAAATCGCAAGTGCCAATTCATATTTTATTAATTAAAAATCCCTTTTCATTACATTTAATTTATTATTATTATGATTTTGGTTTGGTGGGCTCCTTGGTTGGGCCACAGGTGTTATTAAACTAAACTAGCCTAAATAAAAATCTTAAAAAGTATGAGCCTATATTATTTTATTCTATAAATATTTTACATTCAAGCCTTGATAATTCGCCAAAAAGACTGGTTGAGTTCAGTAGCGGCCGGTGGTTAAGGGCAATGGGAGGGCTCTGTTTTATTTTATACACGTAAGGGAAGGGATGTTATCAAAACATACACTACGGTTCAGAAGGCAGGCGTATCACAAGTGTTATTCACTCCATATTAAAAACATGTGGGGTCTACATAGCGATTATAAAGCAAAGTTTGTATAGTCTATAGCTAATGAAATTAAAACAAAAATAAAATAAATGAACTATTTTGAGTTTTACTTATTACCATGTCAGGCCTAGGGGGTCCTAAATCTTTTAAGGCAATTCTATGTTCCATGTTTTTAATTCCTTGACTAATGATTAAACTTACATCATTTGTCACAACGTTTACCGTTGACATATTACCAGCAACGGTATCGGCATCTAATTTATGGTGGCTGCACTGACTGATGTCTGCGCACGCAGCTTCGGACTCTGCCCTAGAAGCCCATTACACGCTATGTAAAAGACGTCACGGCACCCTCAGCTCTGTCTGCTGCTTGCCCCATATGACTAAATGCAATGAAACTGGGACGCTCTGGCCACCGTCCGAACTCCAGATTACATTCCTCAAATATTTTATATTGTAAAACTTCCGCTACAAATTATGGTGAAATCCATAGCGGCAATTCATAATTCATTTATCTCCAAAGAATTAAATACATATAGTTATTTACATTATTAAAATAATATTATCATTGGGGGGGGGCGTCCGAGAGTCCTTATGAGTAAGCCGCCACTGGTTGAGTTACAGTAAAAATTACCCTGTAGTCCATTTAGTAGGTGTTATTAAACTAAATTAACCTAAATAAAAATGTTAAGAAGTATGAGCTTATATTATTTTATTCTATAAATATTTTACATTCAAGCCAATTTTATTAGTTCATAAACTAAATCTAAGATAATTTTATAGCATAAACTTTTGATTAATTTTCCACGAATTATGAAAAGCATATTTATTTTAATCAATATGGAACTTTATTTTTATACTGTAGTCAAATTAGGCTTTTAATTCTAATGTAATTTCATGAATACTACTTTCATCATTATTGTATTTGGTGTGAAATAATAATTTGTGCTAATAGTACCTAATAGCATGGATCAATCTTAAACTACCCATTTTTCAAGAACTTTTAATGATTATAGATAATTTATTTAAAAAAACTTGTGTAGACATTTTTAGTAGCCTATCTTGAAAAAAATAATAAAGTCTCCAGTTTGGTTTGATGATCTCCATTTTACCTTTTGCTCGAATGAGGTAAACGACATCTTTTAAGACATTTCTGAAAAGACACATTGTCTATAGAATCTTGTTGAAATATTTTTTATATAATCTACCAATTTGTGTTAGATAATCAACAATTTTTGAAAGGAAAAAATTATACAGACTTAATTTACGATCATATTATGTATTAAAAGGAGGAGGGTATAAATTAAAATAACCTTGTTTACGATTTCTTTTTCATGTTTCAAAGTAACACTTTTCAAGCTGTTAACCATGTTATCCCCATGTATAATGGATGTTGTATGTTTTAGAAATACCCTTAACGGTTTTCTTTCTTTTTGTATATCAGATAACAGTAACAACTGGAAAGTTGTAGGCCAAGAAGAAGATGGATCTCTTATTGTCACTTGGACAGTACGTGTAGATGTACATCAGACTTTTATTGGCTTTTACAATCGCTTCACCAACAGATTAAAAGTAACGCTTATTTTTCAACTATTAAATTAATTTTATATTAATGATTAAGTAGTGCTTAGTCTGATATAAGTTTACCTACTTCTTGTACCTTGTATTTCTTGTAAAACTGAGTTTTAAATTTCATGATGTATACTGGAAAATATTGTAGGCTTGTTTGTAGGGTTTTACTCCAGGGCATAAAATTAGCTAATCACCTAATCTTTTTTACCTAGCCTTGTCATCAACCTATCCTTTTGGAACCTTAAAAATTTCTTCCGAACTTTATGTATGTTTTGTTCTGTATTTATTTTATTACTGAAGAAATAAATTACTTATAGATATTTTTAAATAACTTTTTTGTTGAAATATATCTAGAGGTAATATTTCCGAAAGAAAAAAATTGTTAGAAACAACTAAAAAATTTAAAAAGTATACGAAATTGACCATTTGATATGTATTTTGTTGTATGCTGGTGGTAATTTTTTGTTACACTCTCACTTTTTCCACGTTTTTGCTTCAAATTATATGAAATGTATTGGAATATAATAATTGATTAATTATAATGGAGAAAAGTATTTTTAAGAAAAAAATAAGCCAATAATCCATTAACCCCACTTTTATTAATTAGAAACTTAATTAGATGAGATAATTTTGTATTGAGCAAAAAGTAATTTAATAATCCAATAGCCAAATAAACCAAATAATACAACCAAACCTAAATAAACTATTGAGTACAATAACAACATCAAAATGTGAAAAAATAATATTGTAAATTAAATTCACTTATAATTTTATCATTATCAATTGAAATCACAATGAAGACCTAACATTAAATTAAGTTATTTGGTTATTGGATTACTTTTGAATGGTAAAGTTGTTTCATGTAATTTTAAGTCTAAATAATTGAAACAGAAAAAAAGAAAAAGTAGGGTTATTGGGTTATTTTTTTATAAAAAATATGTTTCTCCATCATAATTTTGATCAACTATCTTACTCCAATACATTTCACATTATTTGAAACTAAAAAAAAAAAAAAAATGGGGAGGTATAATGAAAAAGAACCATGCTGGTCTCCATCTTGAGTAATTCATATTGTGTTACTCTATGCAATATTACAAAATTATGGTAAGTCACTAGGATTGATTTGTGTTAATTTATAGTGTGGTTACACTCTGCTTGTGCTAATCATCTGTTTTTAGTTTTATCAATGTGCTCTGTCTGTTATAGCCTAAGTATTGTATGTTTCTATAGATGAAATATCATATATAGTCAACTTTACCTAACTTGTCCTAGATGTAAAATATTTATTAATTGCTGCAATTTCCTAATATCTAAAACTCTTAATTTTATTGATCAAATAAAATAGTTGTATATATTAATTATAGCAATTATATAACAAATAAATATTCTTAATCTAAGACAAGTTAGGTAAGTATTTATACTATATAACTTTAACAACCTACTATAGAGTAAATATTTATTAGAGAAAAAGCTGACATTATGTCATTATCCTTTGCACAAGCGCATCGGTAATTGTGATCATGACTGTACATAATCTATTAAGAGTTGACTGAAAATCGAGATATAATGATGCAGCTGGAAAATTTATTTTTCATTGATGATGTACATGTATAAGCATAAAAATGATATATCTATCAAATTTGTTAATTTAAGCCTACAGTGTTTGTATTCATACTATACTAATTTTTTATACCGTAGGTGCTGCTTGGTATTGGATATGTTAAAAATGTAATTCAAGCAACTGTCAACTTATCAAAAACAATTCTAGGTAAGTAAATTAAAAATTTTACATTAAGTAATTTTTATCCAGGAGGATTTAAATTGATGTGTATAATTCTTTTTAGTGAGTTATATTTTTTTATATTTTTTACAGTCTATGTGACCAAATCCAAAATATCAAAGGCTGATTCAGAAGACGATACAGATATACCAAAGTGGGAGTATGAAGTATTTATTTCAGCTACAGATCGTGAAACCAAAGTTCAACCTGAACCTCTAAATATTCAGAGGAAACAACAAATAATGGTGCAGTTTCTATATAAGAAGAAACAAATTAATCCTGACAAATTTCTTTTATTTATTCATCAAGAATGTAAGTATGATTGTTTTAATATATTATATGTATCAGTGGTTATAGTTGTGATATTTGCATAGAAAAATGCTGGCATATTGTCCTAAACGTATTTCCCAATAAGTGGACTAGGCAAAAAAAAACAACAAAAAACATTGAAAACAGAAAATGAAGAAATATTTATTTTTAAACATATGTTTTTGTAATAAATTTGAAATGGAAAAAATTATTAGCGTAAGCATTAAAGTATGTAGCCTTTCTTTATCATTTATTTTTGTTAAACTTTAAAATTTTCCTTCTTAGCCCCAGGTTGTGTTTTCGAAGTCAAATTTAGAATCAGCTACCTAGAACACTCCAAGAAGCGATTGCCATGTCTTTTTGTTAAACTTTAAATTTACCCCTCCCCCCTTCTGAGCCCCCAGGTACATCGGTCATGTTTTTCGAGGTCAAATTTAGAATAAACAACCTCGAAAACCCCCGAGAATAGTTTTCACTACATATTATCAATTTTTAGATGTTTTCAATAAATTATGTATTTTAGATATACTTTATGAATCCACGATGCACTTCTCTTCGACCCACTAATTGTCATATGTAGACTTTTTTCGTGGTATTTTTCTGAACACAATGCCGAAAGGCACATGTCGATCCGAGTTTTAGGCAAAATTTCGTTATTCGGAGTGAAATCGGTCTAAATAGTGAAGATGGCAAAATAGGGAGCTGCACCCTAAACAAAGGTGTAGATCCAGCTAGGATACCTTAGGAATACTACACCCGTACTCATAGGTGAGCATCACAGGGACGTATTTAACATTTGAACTACAAACTTGCAGGTTTCAAGATGTTAAGAAAGTAGTGATATACACAATTATGAGTAACAGCGTTTAAACAAACTTACTGTACTGGTTAAGACACCTTGATTAACTAGTACATTTTAACATTTCCTACAAGGTCCAAGGAACCAACTTTTCGGCCATTAAATGTAGAGGTTTGTATTACATTATTTGATGGGGGTTAGGTAAGTACCACAATGCATCAATCTACTGTTTCTGTTTGTGATGGAAAGTTTAGTCACATCAATAATTTTTTATTTATATTTCTAAACCTGTAATTTATTTAAATTACTTGAAATCACTTTTGCTCCAAAAACCAATTTACAAGTTATCACTAAAAAACAACAAAAATCTGCTCTGGGGCTGTTATATAAGACAATTTCTCAAAATCAAATCTACTGATGATTTTAAAATTTTAGTGAATGTGAACAATAATGATTTAAACCCATGTGGAAAATCGGAAGTAAAAATAATATTGCAGTTCAGGAATAAATTAACAAATAAAAAAAATGAACCTTGATCACCATCATTTAAATTCTGTTGTAATGTAATACAGTTTATTCTGAGGACATGTTTATGGCACAAGTGAAGCAAATTTAGGTCCTATTTTAATATATAAATATTTTTTCAAAGGCAGCATCTATGGTTTTTTGACTGTTTGACTCCCAAATACCGAATTGACATTTTTGGTTGATTTTGTGTATGGGTGAGTGAGAAAGTTTTGGCACCGTTTGTTTTTTCATTTATTTTACAAAATATTTGTTTTAAAAATCAGGAAATTATATAAACAAGCACTTTGAGATGTTATAACATACACTATCATAACTTCCTTAATTTCTTAGATTTTGAAAGGAAATTTTCATCATTCAAAACACTATATAAAACTGTTTGTATTGAATTATTTCTTGTTATTATTATTTCCAGTTATGGGAGTTTTTTAAGTTGGTATTTTTGTTTGTTTTTAATTTCAGCTGTTTCACTGTACCAGGTGGATGGACCTGTTGGTGAAGATACAAGCTCATTAATGGTATGTTATACTGGCATAATGAACTTTTTCATTTATTTTAAAAAAATTTTTAGAATTTCTGTATAGTAAATAGGTGCATATTGAAGTGGTATAGACATGATGCAGCATTTGGGTCAATCTATTTTATTTATATATTTAGCTTTCCTTTGATTATAATTTGGCATTGCTATGATAACATAGGAATTGTCAACAACATAGAAATAATTACATTACATACAAATAAACTAACACTAAACAAGTACAAAAAATTACAAAGCATCAAATACAAAAGTAAATTGTAATATTAACAGTTATTGTGACTAATTCACCTCTAAACTCCAAAAACTCTTCCATTGAATAAAACACTGCTTTGTTAATTTTTTTAAAATTTGGAAATGTTTGTGCTATTTTTTATATCTGACTGGAATTTATTATATCTATAATCTGATTCCTATATAAAATACACTTGCTTCGTAGACAGACAGGCGATGGCTGGGATAGTGGAGGACATGTTTGGCTCGGGTTTCATACTCATGTTGTAAAATTCTATCTTGAAATAGATGTTTGGAATAGATATTTGAATAAACAAAACTCACCAACTCATAAACATAAATACAAGGCATTGGCATAATGCACATTACTTTAAAGAAGGGCTACATGATTCCTTATGCCCTGCTCCTACCATAATACTAATTATCTGTTTTTGAATTTTAAATATAGTGTCTCAGGACAATTAGTACCACAATATAGTACCATAATTTAAAAGATAATGTAAATATCCATAATAGACTGATTTTAGAGTTTACTGGTTAGACACTACCTGTATGGCTGTTGTTATATTAAACAATATGGCGAAAGAAATGTTTATATTTTTTATATATTTACTTAGTTTTTTAACACTCCACTTTCATCTGTATATATTCAATTAGACCATATACACAACTAAAATTAACCATTCCTCAAATCTTATTTTTCATTACGAGCTTTGCCTTCCAATATACGTATATAAAATGTAACCAAACTTTTAGTAGAGTGTTACAAAACCGAGTAAATATATAAAAAATAAAAACATTTCTTTTACCATATTGTTTAATGTAACAAACAGCCAGGAATAATTTGTTAAAAGTATAGATATAAATTAGATAAAATATAATATAATATAAAATGTAAAATTGAAACTTGGCATCAGCGTTCTGAGTGTGTTGAACCAATAGAAGTGATCTTTAAGAGTGTGGTCATTTAGAAATACAAGGAGAAGGATTCTTGGAGTTCATTTTGTAACGGGCAACTAAGGTGAATGGACCCGTGGACGATAGTAACAGGCAGCAGATGAGAGTGGACGTATGTCAGTTGGGAAGAGGGGTCTGAGACGAGTGGGCGTTCAAGTGTGAAATATGAGTCTAAAGTTGAACTATTTTGTAGCGAAGTGTTTTAAACAAATACAATCAAAAGACTGTATATTAAAATCAGGGAAGAAGGCATCACTTGGTAAAGGATGCAATATCTTTATAGACCAAAATATGAACATGTTGAATGAATAAATTTTTTTTTAATACAAAAATTCTACAAACTTTGTTGTGGAAATGAATTAATAATGTTAAATTTTGCTTAGAAATATCTAACAGAACTTTATCACGAACATTTAAACAATTAATTTTTTATCTTTGTCATAATTTTACATGTCATTTTATGCTGTGTCAATTTCACTTTTTTAGAAAATGAATAATTATGTATGTATTTTCAGAAAAGTAGACTTCTGTATTTGATTTTGCCCAGTACACTTTTTAAAGAATTCATGACCCTGTAAATAATAATAGATTATAAGTTCCTAAAATAACTTTTTGGCGCTCAATAATAAACTTAAATGTAAACCTATTGAAAAAACAAAGCTTAACCCTTAAAGAGCTAGGTTAAAATATGGGCTACCGCTCATTAAAAATTTAATTTTTAATTTTTATTTTTTCAATGTTCTTTTTAAATATAGATACTTAGGGGTAAGTAGTACACACAAAAAATACTCAAATAATTTTAAACTTTAAAAAAATATTTTTTACTAATAAAGAAAAATCAAACTAAACTTGGCAGAATTTACAATTAGTCAAAAACTGAATACATAAAATATTTGTTCCTTTTGTTGTTTCAATATTGCATTATACAAACTCATACTCAGGCACTTTTTATAACAATAAAAACAATCTCAGGTTGGTCCTAACTAATTAGCTTTAGTATGGTACACTTTGAAACACTCATCAGGATGAAGGCTTGGATTTGACACACAAGTTTTACAAAAGTAAATAGTTTCTTTTCTTATTCCTTTTTGGCACATCACAGCTCTCTTCTTTCTTCCCATAAAATGTCGTTTCTCTATAGGTCCCTGTGACTGCCGTCCTCTTTTTCTTGCCGCTGGCTCAGCTACCTTCTCTGTAACTAAGTCTCTGACAAGAGTGTACCGGAAGTCTGCCGGCTTAGAGGTTTTTTGTAATATTTCTCTTGTGTACCTTTATACAATAAATAAGAATTTATTATAGCCACTTCTAAAAGCCAAAAAAACATTTTTCCATACCACTTCTTTGATCTGCACATAAACCGGTAAGACGATATAAAATGATCATTGCGATCCACTGCTCCCATGTGTTTGGTATAATCCAAGACTATATTTGGTTTGGAAACCATGGGCTGATTTGCCCACTTACTAGCAACATTTGTCATTTGTAATTTGCTACCTTTGTTCTTGGTACTAAGCATCATTACGACTCTCTTATCCTTCCAGGAAACAACCAGTGTGTTGCCTTTTCTGCGATGTCCCCTTTTTCATTTTTTTAATGTAACTGCTTTAGGCCAGTAGGTAAACAAGCTCTGTTGGCCATAACCGTCCCAGTTATAAAAGAATTCATTTTCAGCAACTCAGTGGCTAGCTCAGGACTAGTGTAATATATATATATATATATATATATATATATATATATATATATATATATATATATATATATATATATGCAGTCCACTTGTTGGACTGCTTGGATCCTTTAGTACAACATACGCAGTCAAAGTCTTTACTATTTGAGTTGTTTTTAGGAGAGTTGAATTTGGAATTAACTCCTGTTTACCAAAATATGGAATAAAATCATAGATATATCCATTATCACAGTCGGATAAAACAAACACCTTTATTCCAAACTTTGTTGGTTTATTTTTATTGTATATCTTAAAGCTAACTTTTTCTTTGAAGGGTATTGTACTCTCATCCACTGCAACAAAATTTTGTGTTGTGAAAAATAGTTTACACATTTCTTGCATATGCTTTACAATTGGCATTATCAGAAAACCTTTAAGTTTATGACTTTGTTCCTCAACATGGATGAAGTGTAAGTTATAAAATGGTCTTTAGTAAAAACGTTACGAAAGAAAGGTATTCTTTTTTCCCACTGAGTAGTAAAATATGACTCAATGTCAGGTAGCGGCATAAGACCCATATTGATAATCACACCTAAAAATGCCTTTAGGCTAGTAGGGGTAAGGTCTCAAACCATTTCTTTACTCTTAAATTTGGTGACTTGGTTTCACTTTTTCTTTGATTTGCAAATAAATTGGTTTCATCACATATATGAGTCACTAGGCTATCATTAAAAAACAAACAAAAATAATCTATTGGTTTAGTTTCACAATCAAAAGTACTGGGTAAACAAGGTCCATGATTAACATTGTAGATTGGTATTTCATGGCTAGGTCCTGGGTCATTGTTTGTAACATCATAAAAGTGCCTACATCATTGATCATCTCTAGGCCTAGTTGTTGGCACTGTTGTAGGCCTAGGACAAACATACAATTTATCATCACTTGTTACTTCATTTTAACTGCCACTAACATTGTTTAGAATTATATTATCTGCCTCCTCTAATTCTAGGTAATCCACATCAATGAGACTTGAAAAGGAAGTATTTAGCATCTCGATTACAAAAGAATAAAAATCGGGGTCATCAGGATTTGCCATTATTGTTATATAAAAAACAAAACAAAAATTTCAAGAACATACACTTATTTATAATAATAAAAAAAACAAAACAAGAACTTATAGAAAAGTAAAACTTTGGAATAGATATCAGTCAGCGAACAATTCAAATAAACACCGAACAGCTCAGTAAAACAGATTACATCTATAGGCGTAAGCCGTGGTGAGAAGACTTGCGATCGTAGATTTAATTTCCTTTGGAGAAAACACAGATCGATAAGACCTCACAGACGTTGCTTATATTTATGTTGTTGTCTAAATATACTCAATGAACATCACTCTGCATTCTATTGGAAGTTTCGTGAACTATGGAATCGAAGCATGTGTTTGTGTTTTTGCATTTAAAGGCGCTAACCGCGTTTAGATATTAGGCCGTGCCGCGTTTAAAGGCGCTAGCCGCCAGTTAAGGGTTAAAATTGATTTGAAAGTAGAAGGTAGGTTTTTAATAAGCTTATAAGTAGATACAGTATCCTCAAAGTAGGAATGTGTTTGGGGTGGAGAGGAAAAGAGGGGCCCCCACATTTTGTTGTATTTGCTTTCAGCAGTACAATCCCAACAAAAAAATATCGACCTCAGGTGCTTCTGTGTAAATGCGTATCCTAATTTCGTTTCCTTTATTGGTGTGAATAAGAATAAAATGTTTACAAAAGTGTTTGTAACATAGAATAAGGACAATATTAAAAAGTGAAATTCTACAATTTGTTTTGAGTCTTACTAACGATACTTTCGTATTTATAAGGTAGCTTAATACAGACTAAGGAATGTAAGGGGTTTAAGTTAATTTGTGAATTTAATTCAATAAAATCTATATTTTCATGAGCTAACCCTTTGTTCGGGCGTCATTTTGTAAGGGGTTGAAGTTAATCTTTCTACTTTTACTAATTACTTTAAATAAAAAATCAAACTATTTGTATATTTATAAGTCTGCTTTCTTATAAATTCATCTTTAAAATTACAATACTAAATTACCTGAGGGACAGGGTTACACTCTCTATCGTACTTGCAGTTACTCTTACAACGTGGCAATGGTTAACACAATGAATCTAGCCAGACATACTAAAAAACAAGAAATCTCCTTTTATTAAATAAAGAACAACTTTATCATCTCTCTCCATAGGAGAATTAATCAAAACTAAAATTTATCATTATGAACATGAGATTCAAATAGGTATATAAAGTTCAAATAATAGAGTTTTTAACACTTCTTTTAATTCACTTTATCTTGTGATTATTAAGTTTTAAATTTGTCCACTCTACTCACAACTGTTTATCCAACCAATTGTATTTGGTTCAACATCCCAAATACTAGAATTCCGCCATGAGTCTGCTAAATATGAGTCTCCACAGTCGTCCCATAACGTGACTGCTCGATGTTGAATCCTGACAAAAACTGACGAAAGCACGCTATCTTCTTGCTTGGCAAGATGCTGACGCTGAGGCTCATGGGAAATTTCTCAAGGGTTCAATTTCCTCTAGGCACGGACTTGTGCAACGTCCGATGGTTTATCGGCGCGCACAGTTCAAAACTTAAACTTTGTGTATTTTATTGTTTGTAATCATGAGGTTATTGTTCGTTAGGTTATTGTTCATTAGTTATTGTACTTTACAGTTATTTATCATTATTATGTAATGCTTCTTATCTCTATTATTATTCTATATATATTATTAATATTAACATTAACATTTATTGTTTTATTATATATATTTTATTGGTTGGAAGATGTCCCAAGCTTACAGGAACATATTAGGAAACAAACAATTTATACATATTTAGGATAATAAATCATTACTTAGCATACAAAGTTACTATCACAACATAATATATTTGTATGGAAAATACACAAAAGAGTGGTATTTATAAACTGACCTATAATATCTATAATCCAGTTTATGTAGGCCTAATTAAAGTTTAAGAGAACACGAAAGTAATCGGCAGTTGGTTAATAATGAATCTAGATCTTTTAACCATTTAAAAATCATGTAGTGTCAGATTTTCATTCCAATGTTAATTTTAAGATTTTTCATATGAATGCAAAATATAGGAAATTAAATGCTTTGGAAATTTTAGAAATTAAGAGATTGTTTTGCAAAAATGCTAGTTTAGTTTTGAATGATCAGTTAGATTTTTTTCACAAATTCCCTGCTCCTTCAACCTTTGTTTAGGCCCTATGGTATAGTCTTTCTCACACCCCGAAGTTTAATTTTGTTTGCCAAGTAAAAGTGTATGTCCTAATGTGTATAAATGGTTTGCATTTTAATATTTTCCTTTGTCTGTGTTAATTTACTTCGTAAATGCTGTAACTGGCAAATTCGTGATCGGCAAGGATCAATAATATTGTGTATGTTAGTTTTTCTTGTTTGTTTGAACAAATTTATTTTTCTGGAGTAAGTGTATTATTTTAGGCTTAGTGGTTCCTTATGAAGCAATTGTATTATACTATGAATACTTTTGTTGTCTTTTATTGCATATAAATTGAGACAGTGAGTGAATGAATGAGTCAGTATGTGAGTGATATATAATTTGACGTTATTTTGAATTCTTTGTTCTAGACAATTCAGACACACTTAGTTGAATCTATAATAAAAACATTCTCCTGGGCACAGTGGGAATTAAGTAATCAATGTCTATACTATATACATTACCGTAAGCCTCCTAAATATGTCGAAGGTGAAGTACAAGAAGACGAACAAGTTATGCCTATCTTATCAGCACTTCAGTTTCACGATGACATGCCTCATGAAACTGTGGTAAGTTAACTGACTTCATGATTGCTTTAAGTATTTTCAAATTTTTAGTTTAAAAGGAAATTACAGCCAAGTAAAATAATACATTAAAAGGGTTGTGCGAATAGTAGAGATGGTTATTATTTAACCAAACAGGTTAAAATAAGTGCAGACTTTTATTGTGGTAATAGGCTCCTTAGAACAACCTTTTATTTTTGTAACATCGAAAATAAGTATGATGGAACGATACTTAATGAATTAATAGCTGTGTAACACCCTGCCTAGCCTCTTACTGAAAGTATATTGTTTGGAATATTCACCGAAACGCTGCAGATGGTATTACTTTTTGATTCTCGGAAACATATTACCATCAAATAATCATGTCTGGTATGTTCAATTAAATAATACCTTGGGAGAACAGCAGCTTCTATCTTTCTTGTCACGTGGTAACAGGTTACAAAATAAATTATTACTGAAATGCTGTGGAATGTTGTAGACTATTAACACAAAGTAACAGTAATCCCCACCTCTAGTAAATAGTGTTTTTAAGATTAAGTTGTGGAAATGTTATCCAACTTCTAAAATTAAAATCAATATTAATTCTTGGAAAAATGGTTTAAGTAATTTTGATAATTTTGTTTATTACAACTATCCTGTTACACCCAGCTCCATCATACAATGCAGATCCTCTAATTATAATGTACAAAGTTGGTTTCTATAGCCTTGCAGGAAATGGTAAATTGTATTGTTAGATCAAGGGGTCTTATCCAGTAGGGTAAGTTTGTTTAAAACAGTTGTTACACAGGTGTTCTGAACCTCATAATTGTGTCAGCTCACTACTCTCTTGACCTCAGCTAGGCTCTTACAAGCTTTCTAGATATGTATATATTTTTAAATGCCACTCGCTTTGTTTCTGTTAGTGTCTTGGCCCTGCTGGATCTAGTAAATTATATGAATATCACATTTTCTTGAGAGGTCAGAGTTCAATTTTTTTTTTTTTTTTTTTTTTTTTTTTTTTTTTTTTTTTTTTTTTTACAATAACTTTGTCACAGAAATGTGAGGTTGGTAACATTACATGTAAAATTAAACTTTGCAAATTTGTATCTAATTTAGTATAAGTTCAATAACACATGATATATGTACAAAAAACTTTAAAAGGGCTGTCATTTTGAAATTTTCAATTGGATTTTTCTGAAGTTTAATAGGGTTCTATATGAGCACACTATAGTCCCTTATACGAAATTTCATCTTCCTATCATGATTTTTGTTGCAACTATCATGCTTATATTTACAAACAACGATAAACAGAAGATATGTCGAAAATCACTTTCTTTTTCCCGAGGCTCTGATATGTGAAGATCAGAGGTCAGAATTTTTTATGATTACTAAATTTACCCTATACTTCATATACTGGATAAATCAAAAATATATTGGTTGAATAATTTTAAATATGAAAATGAAAAATAAATCATGTATAATATTTTACATATATTGAACAATTAGTGCTAAAGCCAAACTAGATTTAACGAGAATGAATGATTAGAAAATGATAATAAAAAGTAAATTGTATTTATTATGATACTAACCAGTTATTTTACTGAATTACTTGTTTAAAGGAACTGAAGAAGATAAATTACTGACAGCAAGTTAACAATTAAATTACAATAACATGGTGAATGCTTTCAAATTCAATAACATCTCAGTAAGATAATAACAAATCAGTTTGCAAAATTGTAAGAAAAATTGTATCAAGATTAATTTGTATTAACTTTTCTTTTTTTTTTTACTAAACCTTGATTGAAAACATTAAAAATTGTTTCCTTCAGTTATGAGGTAAAGCTAGGCTCAGCTTTTCACAGGAGCAAGTGTTCTCTATTTGATTTATAATCACTACAAGGCCCACTAAGACAAACTTTGAAGTAGCATTCTACCGAAGTATTAAAACAATGAAGGGCTGCAAGAGTCAAGTTGCTGACACTAGGGAAACTCTGGAAATCGTACCAAGTATCAAAATACTAATCAGTTTTGTGTGTTTCTGAGCATATCTACAGTTTCTGATACCACTACTGGAGTGAAATATGATTTCCTGGGCCCACGTCTTAAATTTATCTCGATTCACCATTGCCTCCCATGTAGTCCTTGGTCCCTCCTGTGAGTTGCTTGCTCAATGGTCTTGTCTATATGAATTGTCTTGCTTTCGTTTTCATCCAGTTGAGCAACATCTCTGAACCAGAAGAATTGTCGGTCCTATATCCTCTTACACACTGGTATCTGTTTTCATTCATTCAGTATCCTATCATTTATAATTTGGTCTCTTCGTGATTTTTTCACATTCTCCTTAGGCACTTAACTTGTATTCAGGGGATTTTAATTATACTATTCTCTGTTCCTGTCCAATTCTGACTTCTATATTATAATATCGGCTCCAGTTTTAACTGGTACACCTAGGGTTTGGCCTTTTTATCAACTCTTTCTTTGTCTAATGCAACACTCGGGAAATAATGGATATTGGTGACTTTCTGTTTTCTTTTATGCATCTCTCCCTGCATCTTTCTTGTATGATGAACTATTGTTACCAGATACATTACTCATAACTTTCAACCTTCATTAATTGATGTCTACCTTATCTGTTCTTCTGTCCTCACCACCATTATGAAGCAACTCTTTATAACTTACTGTCATCTCTCTTTCTATTAAAGTGTCTGTCCATTCAATCACTGCATGTTGAAGCTTTCTTTCCAAATCTGCATCAATATAGTGTCATCCATCGCCTGACAGAACATCGGTCTCAACCTTGTTATTCTCGCCATTTATTTATCTGATCTCACTTTACTTGTCTGTAGAACTTGCCATTAACCACTTTAAACAGCAACAGAGTCAAATTGTCTCCCTGTTTGACTCAGTATTCAAGTTTGAATGGCTTCGAGATCTCACCATTTAGTCTTAAAATGATCTCTGATCTCTAAAACATTGACCTGATTCCTTCAATTAGCTTCGGCAGTGTTTTCAATTTGTATTATACCTTCCACATCTCATCCCTTGGAATTGAATCAAGCATTACCTATAAATTCAAGAATAACAAACACTGGTTTTCTACAACTGATCCATTTGTCTATAATAGTCCTCAGGCAGGATATCAGACTCAGGCATCCTTATTCTAAAGCCCGCTTGTTCCTTCTCCAAGTCTGCCTCTACTTGATCACACACTCAATGCTCCAGAATCCTTGAGTATATCTTTGCTATTATATTACGAAGTCCAACTATCCAATAATTTTTGCACTGTGATACAATCTCCTTTCTTGTGGAGACGTACAATGATATTTTGATTATAGTTCTGCAGTATCTTTCCCTCTCTCCAAGCAGGTAAAAAGAATTTCTTTATTTCTTCAATCAAAATGTTACATATTAAACTATTGATTTTAAACGTGTATGCATTTTTTACCAAGCTAGTATTAGTAATTAAATTATTATTTCAAGTGAAAAATATTTGACTTAGACTGGGAATTGAACCCAGGACCTTTGGCGCGTAAAGACCTGCTACTTTCCCATTTTCCAACTAATTCACTGCTATCTTAAAATCTTCACATCTTAAAAATCTATGTTTCTTTCTTGTGCGAGTTCACCTGTGTTAGGGATTATTTGTGTCTTTTCTACTGTAGGTAGGTCTATATTTTTTAAACGTTCATTTCATTTTCATTTTTTCAGCCATTGACAAAATAATACATTGTATGGTCTTAGTCTTAATTTTAGTAATACACAAAATACTTTAAAAAATAGTGAAAAGTACATAAATTCAACAATAATAAATCAATTTAAACTGATGAGGGAGAGGAGCTGTGATGAGCCAGAAGACCAAACCATTATGGTATCAATCTCATAGACTAAAAAAAGTTTACAAAAAGTTAGCCTCATTGGATGATGTACAATTTACCAACAAACTTCCAGACCGAATAAAATGAAAGAATATTTTTAGAAATTCAAAATAGTTTAAGCTAACTTTTATTACCCAAGTATTTCTACTCGGTGACTAAATTTAGTAGCTATTTATATCATTCATGAATCCTTCAATTGCCCAGTTCAGTCTATTTCTAGTGGGGGACATTTTTATTTGTGATTATTTTTGTAAATTCAATTAGTATTTTAAATGCATTGTGTTATTGTATTATTTTACTGTATGTTCTGTTTATTTTGTGATCACAAATTTATTGTACCGTTTTAGTATTGATGAAAAGTGACTATGGCCGTATAAATGAAGTTTTGTCCTAGGCTGTAATAAATTTAATGAAAATTAAATCGGGGAGAATAAAATTACTTTTGCTATAGATATTAACAATAAGGAAAACAGAGAGTCCCTGAACCACAAAAATAATTGTTTTCCTTATTGTGAATATCACCACAGTGCTCTTTGGACATTTCAGATAAGTTTTCTTATATTTACAGTTTTTAGGATACAATCCCTTATTATAAATATAAAAAATTATTCCATACCTGACTGTCATAGCTTAATTTTATTGTCTAATATAGAAGTTTTCTACAGTATAATTATTTTACATTTGACTTGTATTGGTTTTCAGTTAAATATACCACTTAACCTGCCTCAATTATCAACATCAATGACTTCTATGTGTGGTATTTATGAAGATGATCCAATACCATTGAGAGTACATGATTGCTCACTTGATCTAACTGTTGTGGCTGATCATAGAGGCGTAGTTTGTATTTGCCATCATTATCTGTATCAAGTATGTATTATTATGTGATTTTAATATTAAAATGTAATTTAATTATTTTATTTTACAGTAGACGCCCTCTATTTCGGCTTCGGTTGGATAGGCCGCCGGATGGTTCGGTCGGTCCTAGGATGAGAGTCATATCAGTGCCATATCAGTCACGTCGCATAGATTATGTCACGTCACGTTTATCTTGAATGTTTAGTCTACTCTGGCAGTAGAAATACTGCATACTAAACTATTTACTGGATGTCAGTTTAGTTTACGGACGAGCTTATAATTTGTCGGTCGCACTTAATGTACAGTGAGATTGATTGATCTGTAATCTCGCGTGTGAATGTTTTTTGCTGTTTAGTATGTAGGACTGTTTTCGGGAGTGAACGTTGTGAGTAAGTGTAAGTTGTACGTGTGCGAGTTAGCTTTGAGGAAAATGTTTTCTAAAATGAGTGAAAAACGTAAACATACATTTGTGACAATGGAACAAAAACTCAGTATCCTAGAGCGTCTAGATAAAGGTGAATCGGTCCAAAGTATTTGTAGAGAATTTAATGTCGGTAAAAGTACTGTAAATGACTGGCGTCGGAACCGGAAATCTATTGAGACTTTTTGTACTCAGATTGAAGCTGAAAAAGTGCTGTCTACTCGATGTACTTTAAAAAAGCCTAAACTTGAACAAGTTGATCATACTTTGTGGGTTTGGTTTATGTAGGAGCGCAGGCGAGGCAACAGTTGTCGACGTGATGTTTATGAGAAAATGGCGTTACTATGCTTTCAAAAACACTCTTAATCAGAAAAAACAAAAGAAAATAACAGATTAATTTTAATTTTTATAGGTTATGAGTCAAGTAATACGTGTTGTACAGTAATTTCCTCAAATACATTTTTAGTTTGTTTTTACAGTACGTACTGTAATGTGTTTTTCTGATCAGTTTTATCCTTAGTACGGTATTGGTATTTACTTTTTAATATGTGTTGCAAAAACGTTTCTATGAGTGGCACAACATGACAATTCGACCAAGAGACATCAAAATCTTCTCTTTGGTAAGTACATAAAGTTGTAAAAATGTTTAAACAACGTCTTTTGTTGATTCTTAAGCATAGGTAATGTATTTAATAGGGATATTTTAAATTTTGATAGTACATCCGGATAGTCCGGCCATTTTGAAGTCCGGCCGGTGGTCCAGTCCCGAGGTGGCCTAGAGGGAGTCTACTGTATTTGCAACAGCTTATCTATTTAAGATGTTGTGAATTATTGCTAATTTTTATTTTACTTCACTTAATATTTTGAAGATTAAATAAATGGCGCTAAAAGAGTGCACACACTTTCTCACTCCCCCACCCTCAAACCTGATGAAAAGCCACCCTAAATTAATTGTCAGTTTGGTAATTGTCAATCAAAAAGTGAAAATGAACAATAGAACGCCGTCTTTGTTCAAAATATTTAAAGAAATAAAAAAAGGACCTTGTTTTGCTTTGTTTGTCTCATTAATATGTCCTTATGCTTAAATCTTACTTGATTAAAATTGACATTTCATGATTCCAGTCATAGTCCATTTTTGGTTTTTGCCAATTATTCTTTATCTGTAATATTTTTGTACTTGCTATTTTTTGCACAGCTTTTTGGATCATTAATTTTCACATTTCACTAAAATTTTAAAGAAATTGGTAGAGACAATCTTATGAAATTATGGCCCAAATTATTTTGTGTTCTTTTTTATTGATGATTCAATCCTATATTTTTGGAGAAAAAGTGACCAATATGTTTTATTTAGGTCGTTCAAGTTTACATTTGAACAAAATTTGATCAACATCTTTATGGCTGCAGCTCTAAAATGGTTTTTCCTTATAACAGCTACTCTCAAATTTAATTTAAAAAAATAAATAAATAATATGTCAGGCTGATGGACATCATTCCAAAAATCACTTTTTTGATTTGTGGAGTCTTGAAACGGATGTACCACAAAAAACTGGACATCGATTTTTTGACCCATCATATAACAGTCTTTATATAGTGAACCTCACTAATTCGTATCAGGATGAATGATAAATGTTCGAATTATTGAGTATTTGAAATACCGAGATTCGACTTACCTAGGAGCAGCTTTGACAACTTTAGATTTCTAGAGTTTGATTAGGTTAGGCTTTCATACTGTATTTATATTTGTTTTTCAAAATTGTCGAAAAAGTGTTGGCTGATATGCTGAATTGCTACGCATGTCACATTTCTATCACCGGCGTTAACAGCTTCTATAACTTTTAGTTTATCTTCGTATGATAGTGTTTTATGCACACGTTTTATAATTATACAAAACCTTATTTGATGAAGAAACATTAACTAAAACACACAAGGAATATTAATGACAGTCATTAAAAAGTACAGTAAATAAATGCACACTTTAAAACCTCCAAACTAGGACTGGATGACTGCACTAGACACAGGGCGCATGTTGTGGGTACTCATAACATGAAGCACCTTGAATAGCTGTGCTGTCAGGTTTTCCATTAGATTTATCACCATTAGATTTATCAAGGCACCTTTGATTAGTAGAAGTTTTCTAGATTAAACCTTTGATTGACAGAGGTTTGGCTACATTTCCAGCAGACGGGAAAAATCAAATTATCGATGTATAGAGGTAATGCCAACCCTTCGATTTATAGAGGTAAGGTAACATGAAAGAAGATAGGCAAGTTCAAGAGGATGCGAAAAATTTGATTCATCAATAAATTCAACCTTTAATGAGGTTCGAATTAACAAGGTTCTATTGTAGTATTAACATGTGAGAGAGAAAAAAGTTAATAATTTGTAAATGGGTAGAACTTATAGTTTTAGGACCTTTTTCCATTATATACGTTTTTATCAAATGAGGTAAAAATTAAAAACAAATAACGACCACTTATGGCACATCATCATCATCATCATCATCATCCTTCTCCAGGTGTTATGCAAATCTATATTACACAGTTTATTGAATCTTGTAATTATATATCTATTATTACATATATTATACATTATATATATATATATATATATATATATATATATATATATTTGACGTTGGTTCAGCTCTCTGAACTGTGTGTATGTGGTGGTGGTGGTGGTGTTAATGGTGGGGGGGAGGAGAGGGTATCGAGTACCTTCATATGTAAGCAGGAATTTTTACTTTAAACTCTTAGAGACTGGCCTAAACTGCCATTGGCTGTCCAGGAAGAATTCCCTATCAACAGAGTCTAAATTAACTAAATTCCATGTAACTTCTAAATGAATGGAGAATCCTGGTAATTTATGTTTTGTTTTGTTACAAATTATGTGTTCTAGAATTCATCACTGAAAAAAATATAATCCTATAAAGAATTATGAATAAATATAAATAACATATTTGTTTATATTTTTTATATAATATTTTTATGTTTATATCGTCATGTGGTATAGAAAAAAATTTAGCAATTAATCCCTTGGATTTGAACCCTTATGTATCTTAGGATTAATTTTATGCATAAAAATAAAATTTCAAATCGTTAAAAATGTATTTTTATTTATTCACATGCATTTTATTATCCTCAAATAAGAAAGATGCAACACCATTCTTGGAGGTTGAACTAGGCCTGTTTGTTTCAAAATCACTTAAAATTTTTAAACTTTTAAAAATTGAAGGTCCATTTGCGAATTAATCTGGGTCATCATCAGTGTCATCGGCTAACACTGAATATGATTATTTATTTTCAGATAAACTTAAAAATGCAGTCATGTCATCATCCACTTCACTTCCTGGTAATCTGTCAACTTTGCTAGATCTTAAATGCTCTTAAACCTGTCTACTAATTTTGAAATCCATAAAATAACACTAAATAGTTTTAAATAATAAATGGATTCAAATATAAACTCACAAAACATGAACAAACTATTTAAACATAATGTCAGATGATGGGAGAGCCAACCCATCCTAACTACTTAATTATGCAACAGCTGATCGTTAGCATTTGACATAATATTGAGTTATAACATATTGATTCACTAATATTAAAGCACTTTCGTGTTGGGAATATATGTTTTTTTACCTTAATGATGATTTATTTATTCACAAATATAAAAATTTCTTGAAAAAAAAAGTATTGTTAAAAAAAATTCCGAACTTTCAATAAATCTGTCTCTTTTAATAAATCGCTGAAAGACTATCTTTCAATAGATAGGAAGTTCATCCTATAAAGGTCCTAAATTTATAGAATTATGTTTATTTAAATTTAATTAAAATTTAACTTCTGTTTAAGTTTATAGATCTAGCTATGTTTAGGTTTTTATTTGTTTGTTTGTTTATTAGTCAAATTTTCGGATACTATTACTAAATATATTTGTATGCAGCCTGTGAAGCCACCACTCTCTGATAAAAGTCTGGAAGCAACCAACACTGTACACTTTGCCTATTCTGTGACGTTGTTACATCATGGCCGTGTTGTTCACTGTGTCTTGCCAGGAGTTCCTTGGGGACAAGCATCAGATCTGCGGCCTTCTTTTGTCATGCAAGGAGGTACCAGAACATTGATGTTTCATGTGTGTATTTATGCACTTATTCTTAACTTTTTTAATATCTGAGTAATAATATTATACAGGGAGATTCAAAATTTTACGGAAATATTCTGGGAGCTGAAAATAAGATAAAAAGATTATGTAAACATAGGTCTGGAAATATTTTATTTTCCATCTGTCTTTTTCATTTTGTGTTTCTACACAACTCATTATATCTTTGAAAGTTGATTAGATATTAAGTCAAGATTTGGTGTACGCGTTATTTATATCCTTTTATCAGTATACCAAAACCAAGACTTTATTTTGTACAGTTTAAAAATGATGTCAAATATCCTGAAAATCATTAAAATTACATAATATTTACAAGAGACGAAAAGATTTTTTTCTTTCGATGAAAACAAAATGGTTTAAAATTTATTCTGTATTTCAAAGTATAACCAAGTTATTGACAAAAACTATAAATATATTTTCTTGATGGAAAAAATTTCAGGCCAAATGTGCTTTTTATCATTTTTTGTTAACTGATCATTTACATACTTTTGGTAAAAGGAAACTACCAACTTCTGTTAGAAAAAACAAAACAAACAGATATCAATGTCTGAATCTTTAGAGAGCTTTTTAATAAGATAAAAAGAATATCTACAATCAATAATAAAATATCTTGTCTAGGTAAGCATATGTAAATTAAACCTAAAAAATAAAATGCTCTATCAACGGTTTGCGTTTTTTTCCTACAAAAACAAATTCTAAAGTTTACTGGGTTTAGTACTGAGTGTAATTTTCTATAGGTTTTAATTATTGTGGTTAATATGTCATATTATGATTTGACACAACTCTGTTTCAGAAAGATATAGGGTGGATCATTATTTGAAATATTTGTCATATTGGATCCTTAATATGTCTAAAAACCGAGATACAATTTAGAGGAAGGCGTTATTGTTATAATATAATATTCAAAAGGAAGGCGTTATAATATTCAAAATACAAAATATTTTACGATAGATATATTAATATTTTTGTTTTTCTTGTAAGTTAAAACAGAACTGAGATATTTGTAAACAAACCTCTTCTTCTTCTTCTTCTTCGAATGGTTCCCCTTGGTTTACATCATCTTGGATCTTGCCTACCAATAAAGTCCAGGAAAGTACCTTTGTCATTATGTCTCCATGTCTCCCTATCCAAATCTTTGCAGACCAGTATGAAATCCTTGTTCATAATATAGATATCTTGTGAACAAATTGTTTTTTTCATCATTTAATTTTTGAAATAGGCATAATTTTTTTTTCAAATTATCACCATTTTGAAATGGAGTTTTGTAATGTAATTATTTTTTGTTGGCCTTTTAACTACCATTATTAAAAATCTTTATGGGCCTAAGGTTGGTTTAGTGTCATAGAAATCTCTTCTTGTATGTAAAAAGTTCTGGTTTCGATCTCCAAGAGAGTTATATATTTTTTTCAACAGCCATTCAATACTGATAGTCTCAAAAATAATACATTACGTAAAAATTGATTAAATAAATATATAAATTACCTTAGTTTTTCCTGTCAAACATTCCTTGTTTTTCATCATTTACTTATTCCATGACGGTCGTTTCGACTCTTTTCATTCAGTAATTTTCAAATGTATATTCAGCGGTTCGCGCACTGTTAAAAACCACATAAACTTACAAATATATATAATAAAACTCAGTTGCACACTTACACATATTAAAGGTTAAGGTCACATCAATACATGTTGTAGAATTGAGTTTAAACTTGTAGCTGTACTATAAATTTACTATAACATAATGTATTTTTTCAGATCAACATCTGATTGTATATTCACCTGGATTATTTATACATCTTTTGGATATTGGCCCAAGTCATGAACCATGTTGCCATATTGTATTACCAGATGTATCTGATAATAAAGGCACTAGACTCTGTGCACTTATTGAACGCCCTGTACCTATAGAACCAACTATACCAACTTCAACCAATACAAGAGCAACTTCACAGATTAAAACTATTAATGGAGCTGTTACATTGAACCTTGGAGAAATGGATATGGTGAAATTAGAAGTCAGTCCTCAGTTTTTGATTGATGCTTATAAAAGAGATGACATGGTTTTATCAAATCGTCTTGCAATATTACACTATTTTATGCTGCATCTGTGTGACATGAATACTGTAGCTGAGGTGAGTAGCATTTTATTATTTTATAATTAAAATATTATGAATATTTGTGTTATATACTAACCTTCAAACAATCACTTATTTTCAGATACGTCTGACTGCAGTTTCGAGATCACACTGTTATTGTCGAAGACGAGTATTTTTTTTTTACATTACACAATTAAATCACATTACACCCCACACAATATTTCATGTACTATAAAATAATCACCATTTCTGGGTCGTTAAAATGTATAATCACGTTATCACTCAATACGTCCACTGTCGGGCTGACTCAACCGTGAACTGTGGATATAATGTAGATACTTGGTCAATCGTAGTTGTACTTGGTCAATCGGATATAATGTAGTTGTTGGTTGTAGTCAATCCACGGTTGAGTCAGCCCAACAGTAGATGTATTGAGTATTAACGTGATTATAATTTTTAACGACCCAGAAATGGTGATTATTTTATAGTTTTCCAATAGGAAACCTACTGTTGGCATTAAATAAAATAACTCAATGGACAGAAGACTGGAAAATTAAGGTTAATGAACTAAAATCTTCTCAAGTGACATTCTCATTGCGGCACATAGATCCAGGCTTTGGAGTTTTTTCTTATTAACAAACTAATCCCACAGAGTAAATCTGCTAAATATCTTGGAATGCATCTTGATGAACGTCTTACTTGTATGTATGAAAGCAGACCAAATAAAACAAAAACTGCGCGATCTGTATTGGTTGATTGGACGAAAATCCCAATTGGCTTTGTATCACAAGAGATTATTGTATATTTCAATTATTAGACCTATTTGGACTTATGTTGCAGAATTATGGGGATGTATGAAACCCTCAAATCAACTAATTATACAACGAATACAAAATCGTATTATTCGTACAATTACAAATGCAAGATGGTACCAAAAGAATGATGACCTTCATTCTGAACTAAATCTGAAAAGTGTGAATGAGGTAATTCAAGATTGCGCTTCTCGCCATGAAAAGAGACTTCATCGACATGTGAATGTGGAAGCTATCCAACTTTTAGACGTAGAATATGACAAAAGACGACTTAAGCGTCATAAACCGCAGGACTTAGTTAATATCTAGGTTTAATACATGTTATTTTATGTTATATGTATTACTTATTTAATCTATGGATTAAGATTGTATTAATAAATAAAAATAAAAAAATTTTAAATTTTTTATATTTGTGTACATGAAATGTTATGTGGTTTTGTTTAAGTGTAATGTGATTTAATTATATAGTGTAAAAAAAAAAACTACTCTTCAACAATGACAGTGTGATGTCGAAACTGTAGTTAGACGTATCTGAAAACAAGTGGATTGTTTGAAGGTTAGTACATAATACAAATATTAATAATTTAACAATCCAGGAAGTAGGAACCAATAAAAACATGAATAACATATTATGATTGTTTTCTCACTAGACATGGTTATTATAACATATTCTACAAATCAGAAATGTGATTTAGATGTACGTGATGTTCTTAAATGACTCATAACAACCAACATGTTGTTTTCTGTAATATATGAAAGAACTATAGAAGATAACAAAATTTTAGTTGGGTCCTCATCTTCATGTATGATTGAATCCTTTAGCTCCTATGTGGAGCATAGTTCTCCACAAATGACCTCTGTGTACATCTATCATCTGCATGTATGCTTGAATTTTTTATGAACAGTTTTCCTACTTTAATAGTAAACTTGAATTGAATAATTTCTCTCTATTAGAGAGTTTTTATTTTAGAAATACTATTATCTAATAGAAAAATTGCTGTAAGGCTTGTCAGGGGATTAAAAAAAAATGGAATATTGTAGAAGTGCTTTGTAAGGGTTGAGTATTCTCACACTTCTCTCTATGTAGGCCTATATCTTTCAAACAAAATTTTTTTATCTTAACTTTAAATGTACCCTAATATTGAATAAAGATATACATAATTATAAACCAGGGGTGGAAGTGACCTATAGTGTAGGCAAAACAGACTTCTAAAATTTAAAAAATTTCCCTCACAAGGAGTTTTGTTGATAGAAACTCCCAATATACCTTAAAAATATTGAAGACTAGCTAGAATTTAAAGCCATCTTTCGGAACTTTTGATATCAGGATCCTATTACACGGCGGAGGACTTCCACAGCCGAAAGGGGTGTGTGGTCACCCTGTTTTCTTGGAGAAGTTGGAACTGCAATAGTGGGATGTTCTTGTTTTATTCATATGCTTAATTTTTAAATTCACACAGTGCATTTTCCTATAGTTTTACTGTTTAATGTTTACTGTTGATTTTAATGGTGGTTTATAATTTATTAATGTTCAATTGTTTTGAGTATAGAATTGTTTTAAAATTTATTAAAATTATAATTAGTATTGGTAGCTTGCATTACAATTTTAAATCATTGTTCACAGGAATATGAATATTAAATAAATAAATAAATCACCTTGTGGAAACATTGACACTTGACTTAATTCCACTGAAGTGTAGAGCTTCTTACATTCGTGACTGTCGGCAGCACTTCTCTTTATTTACATACCTTTCTGCCTCGTTTCTCTTTCAAAAGATCTTCATGTCTCCTTGGGCTTTCCTATTAATTATCTACTTGGGGATTCCAAATCTAAACCCTCTTTCTCTACTAAAAATGTGGACACTACAAGTATGAAATGGTCATTGATTCACAAAGTAATTTTCTAAAAACTGCTTATTTTGCTGCTCTGTTGAAAATCCAGTTTTCTACATTTCTACATTACTGAATATTGTATTTTCATTTTAATTACTCAGTATACGAAATAAAGAGTAAATTTGAAAATCTCAAAAACATTCGACCTTTGTTTTTTTAACTGACCTTCACATTTCATGGTTTGAGGAAACCGAAAAAGTGATTTTTAATTACTGTGCATCCTTCGTTATTATCGATTGTACGTAGGCAAAATTGAAATATGAACTAGAAATTTGGTGTAGAGCACTATACTATGCTTATATAGAACCCTATTGAAAATCAGAAAAATAAAGTTTAAAATGTCAAAATGGGCGGCCGTTTAAATATTTTTTAGTCATATATCCTTCAACTTATAACACCTTAAATGAGATACAGATTTTCAGATTTCAATATTTTAAGTAATCTTCCCACCTCACTACTATGACAAATAGCAAAGTCATTGTCAAAAATTTAATTTTGAACCCTGAAGTTATGAGATCGGGTAGTTCCGAGTCACTGACATGAGCAATAATGAGTGAGGTTCCTTCACATATGTACAGCTTTGAGACCGGCTAGGGTCAGACAAGCAAAGCGAGTGGAGACTTTTTAATATATATTTATGAGCCCTGTTAGGCCCTTTCCGATATCAATAAAGCAGTGATACACACAATTACGAGGTTTAGAAAACCTGTATAACAACTGTTTTTATAAAAGATTATCCTATTGGGTAAGATTATTTTTAAAATATTTTTTGCAATTTGTACAAATTTTACAGAACTTATGAAAAATTATATGACTAATAAAAACATTTCATTTGGTTTTATGAAAGATAGTTCATTTAGATTCTTTAAACAATGTTGCCAATATAATAGCAGATGGAATGTCCCATTGATCTACAAGTACAATTTAACATATCCTACAAGG